>WEKY01055198.1:246298-376500 GCA_013390045.1 Picathartes gymnocephalus | reverse complement strand
ATATATATATATATATGGGTTGGGAGGATGTGTCATTGGTTGGGTGAGGAGCAAATACTGAGCTGACATAACAGGTTTTGTAAAATGTTGATATTTATTACAACCTAATTTCCCTATCTGTGTGAAGAAGACTACCATGAAGATATCTGTGCAGACAATCGTGCTAATTAAAGCTATAAAGGGAGGTTTGAAATGCCTGTCTCTTCCAAAAACTTCCAAATTCTGGGAGTGCAGGCTGTGGATCAGTAGGGAAAGGCCTCGCCACCCTCTGCAGGCTCAGCCCTGGCACTCCTTTGGTTTGGCTGTGGAGGGAAATGTTTGCTCAGAGGTTGGATTTGAGGACCTTGGAGGTCTTTTCCAACCTCAGAGATTCTGTGATTGTGTGGGAGGTGATTTTTGGGGTGTAACAGACCTGGAGACAACGCTCACAAAGTACACAGGTGTTTCACAGACACCTGGCAGTTAAAAGACAACCTGCAAACGATGCCAAATGATGGATTTTGTAGGGGTCACCAACAAAAACGATTCCTCCTTCCAGGGGAGCTGGCAGGGGGGCCCTTCTGCAGCTGGGGTGAGCGGGGAGCATGTGGGTCCCTCTGGGCAATCTGACTACACACCCCTACAAACATCCACAGGGTTTCAGGGCCCAGCCTGTCCTGACACCTTGGTAGGAACCCAACAGGACCTTCAGGTGCTGAGTCTCTCTCAAAGATCCGAGCTCAGAGTGTCTAATGCAAAAATTGCTGCTTTAGGAAATGATTGTAATTAATCCTGGTACCCTTGTGCTGCCACAAGCTGAAAATGGTGTGAATTGGTGCTATGCAAAGGGTAAAACCCAAGCAAAATTTAGCACTGCTACTGAATCTGGACCTTGGAGGTCCATGTCAGATGGAATGCTGGTCAGACACTGTGTTGTCTAAAAGCAGCAGCCCTTCTCTAACATGCACACAGAGCACTAGCAATTGAAATGAAACAAATAAATAACCCTATTAAATACACCCAAAGCACTAACATTTCTTTGGAAATCTGTGCTTGAAAAAAATCCGTTTTGACTTTTTTGTAAAAACTAACTTTGTTTTTTTTCATCTCCTGGATAAGGACATTTATTGCTCATTTGTTTATAAACTAAATTGTTCACATCACTGTAAATAACTTCTGAAATGTTGTTCCCTCAACTGTGCTAAGCTTTAATATAGCATAGTAATGAGTGGGATGTGCAACTTCTGCTTATCTGCTCTATTTTGGACAATGCCAGTGGCTCGTGTTTATTAAGAAAGTTGGCAGTGAAGCTGAATCTCTGGTTTCCCCCTGGTAGATAAACTCTGCCTGAGCTAACATTCATGAGGATCTGGGAAGGCTCATTTAAATACAATGCCTAAGGCTATGCATTTTTTTTGCTGGATTCCAGAACAGCACATAAAGCTTTTGCTTTTCTGATGTTCTTTTGGAACTGATGCTTATGTATTACAAAGTCTGGCCGGGATTTTGCAGAAAGTACCAAGGGTCTAAGTCTGAGCTGAGTGTTCAGGTATCTTTGCACATTGTTATCTTCATTGTAAGGAAGGTTTGGTTTTTTTTTTTTTTTTTTTTTGTATGAAGGGTTTTTTTTTTTTTTTTTTTTTTTTTTGAGAAGACTTAAAGTAAAAGATAAGTTCCATCTTGCCAGTACATTTGTATTTCTATTGTCAGGTTTTAGGGAAACTGAGTAAGCAGTTTTCCTCCTTTGTCTGGAAGGATGGGTCTCAGCCATTCACAAATGCAGTGTGTCTCCTTCAGGCCATAATAAGCTATGAAATTTCTTCACTTAATCCAAACATTTATTTTAACTGACGACTCTGTCTGGTTGTCCAAATAAGATCTTTTTCAATCTAACAGCCTAATCAGAACTTTTCCTGCAGTTAAAAGAGTCATCAGAAATATTTTCCAGCTCTTTAGGCAGTAGTCATTACTTCACATTATCTCTATGCTCTATTTCAGAAGTGCTGAGAATATCTGAATATGTTTGGATATCTTAGAATAGAAAAGTTGAAAAATAAATGAATAAGTGAGGTATTTACCTATTTCTGTCATCAGTGCCATCAGTAGTTAGTGTTGTATGTGTTGCTATGCTTTTCTAGCTGTCATTTAAGTATTGCATGTATCAAAACAAAGTAGCCCGTAAAAAATGGCATTTTTTCATCACTACAGGAAATTTTGAAAGGGTCAAAGCTTCCTGGAATATTCATGAGATGGAAGTGCTTTTCAGCAAATATACCATGCCACATTTTATAAAAATAACTCTTGGTTCTGTCTCACAGGTGCCTTTACCATTTCCTACATCTCTGGACCTAGTTTTGTCCAAAAACCTAGGGGTTTCGTCCAAAAACTTTGTGGTTCTTGTATATGTTGATCTAGAGCAGATGAGGACACCTTCCCTTTCATAAACATAAATCATTTTATTCTAGAAAGAAAAAATAAATTTACAATCATACTGCAAGGACTATCAAACCCAAAACAACAAGCCAAAAAACCCAACCAAACAAATCAAGCAAGAAAATGCAGAAAGTCCCAGTTCTGAACTGTGATGCCATAAAGAGGGACAGGGTGGGGTGTGAGGGCTCGGTGCTGCACTGGCTCTTTTCTGAGCTCCTGGTCCATAGAGGGGAATGCTTGGCTTAGGGAAGGGGGCTCCTACACCCCCATGAGCCTCTCTGCAGCCTCAGGGAGGGATAACTCTGCCACCCGGGACTGGAGTAGCCAACAGGCTGAGCAGGATTCCTCCTCTGGGCAAGCTCCAGCTACCCACCAGCAAGCTAAACGACTAAATATTAATCTGCTGTGGTCTGAGTCGCCTCTGAGGAGCTCAGCAAGCAGCCCCTGCTGAAAGCAGGAGCTCAGTCCCTTTGAGCAGGGCTCCTGTTTTCCTTTCAGAACTCTGCTGAAGAAGGAGACACCGAGTCTTTCTTCCCTGCACAATAGCCAAGTGGTAAGAATGCTTGCCCTGTAAAAGGCAAGCAGGGATTCAATTCCCTCTTGTCTGAACTTCAAACCTAACCTTTTATCTTTCAGATGAGTGCCCAAAACACAAGGCTTGCAAGAAACAAGGCTACTCAGGAGGTGGGGAATGTTGCTGTTCTCTCAGAGCAGTACCTTTGTGCAGGAAGAAAGCTCAAACCTCACAAGGTCAGAAAGGATGGGTAACTCGGCAGTTCAGTGTTCAAGGTGCTCATTACATTTGGTCCCTGCTCCAAGGCCTGTTTCTCCTTTCTGTTTTTGAATGCAATTCCTGTAGAATATAAAATTCAGTTCTATTTTCTATAGAGGAGGAAGGTAAGTACAGACCTACTTAGAAATGAATGCTTCAACTGTGAGGCGAAGGAACTCGCCAGCCCTCCAGCCAGGGACCACACTTAGGCTAAATAGGCTCATAATTAAACTAAGCTGTGCTAAAAAATGAAGCTCCTGCCTTGGACAACAGCAGCCAGGTTTTCAAGGAAAAACACACTGGTTAGAAGCAGTTCCCAGACTGCGAATCATAGGCAAGTTAAAAAAATAAACAACTCCTGGGGAAGGAAAATATATGGAGGAGCACCTGGACTGGATCTCAGATGAGTTTAGGTGTCAGGCTTGTGAAGAATGATGTAATTTAGGGCCTCATTCGGGGTGACTAAAAAGCTTCAAAGTCAAACATCAAGATCCCCTGAAGTTCAGGTTTCTGGGGTTTAAGTGACAGATTTCTGGACAGCAATTTTAAACCCAAATATGGTTTGTCTTTTTACATTTAATGCTCTTCCTAGGAAAATCAGGACTGACTTGCAAGTACTGTAACCATAAGCCTGGTCAAACCCCTGAGCCTGAGTGTCAGTGAGAGCTGAACTGAATTTCTGCTACTGCCCTCACACAGAGCTTGACTAAATGTTAGCCCTAGCAGCAGAACAGATTTTTACAAGCCATGAAAAAATCCCATGGACAATTTATGACCAGTTGCCTCATTGCCTGCTGGGTTTAGGTGCTGCAGCTCTTCTGAAGTCTGTGGAATGATGCCAGCTTGTATCCACAGCCAGTGTCACTCAGAATTCAGCTGCATCTTTTTGAAGTGCAAAATGTCATTAGTTGTACCAGAAGCTGACATGAAGTAGCATTTCCACCTAATTGTCCTATCCTTTTACTGACAGCTTGCTGTTGCCCTTCTGAAACCTTGTCACATGGAATTTTGCCGAAAAAGTGCATTTGGTACCATTTTGAACCTGTTTTCCTTAAAAATTATTGTTTGAAGGGTGAGAGAGGAAGGGGAGGTGGACCAGGTATTCTGTTCTACATTTAAAAAAAGTGAAAGCCTTTGCCACAAAGTTATCCTGGTTCTTTTTCTCCCTCCATTGTAATATCTTCCAACAAAATTTTTATCTGCTTCTTTCCCAGAATCTGAAATTTTTGAATATGGTAAACTCTCATATCACCCATTCAGCTGCTATCAGCTTCTCTCATATGGAAATCTGGCAACATAAGTCATTTCCCTCTGGTTTTGTTCAATAAAAATATTATTTAACTGTATTTGCAAACCCTGGGAAGTGTCTTACTATTGGTATACTCAGCATTGTATACCAAGGTGGCCATTAAAACAAACCAAGGAGTGCTTCCAGATAGCTTTAAATAATCAGAGAAATACAAAATTATAATAATGATATTAAATTTTGGCTTTCAAAAAGCTGATGGAGGCTATGAACCTACTTCATATACAAAAACTAGGTACTGTGTGATCCCTTATGAGTCTGGAAGGGAAAAAAATCCTGAAAAATCATAGAAGTGAGCCCATCACATCAGCTAATATAGATAATCAAGGAGGAGCTTTTTACTACTTCCTTGGCTATAAATTTTCTTTGGAACTTACTAGAATTCTACCCTCTCAAAGTTTTGTATCCCCAAACCCATGAGACAGACACCAAGCCATATCAGATGATTTTAAATATACTCAAATTCATTGGAAGGAGAAGAAAATTCATCTGTCTGTTTTGTATGGTAAAGCCAAAGGGATAAGGCCTGAAGTTCTGAGAAGAAAATCTGGAAAGCCTGAAGGTTAGGTACAATGAAGTGAGATTGTAGCAACCTAAAAAGGCAATTATTATTTTTACGTATATGTGTTGCAACTCCACTGCACAGAGTATAGAGAAAAACTTTAAAGAATTCTATGTTTAAATTTTAAGAAGTGTGTGTGGCACAAACTTTAGTGGAAAATTAAAACTCACAGGAGGTCCAAAAGAAAATTAGAAGGTAATTATCCCTATTTTGGAAAAGGAAAAAAAAATAGTTGGAACTTCAATAGTGAAGATAGGTGATGAACAGACAAAATATAAAAGTGATGAATAAAGTGAGAAGGGTTCCATTTTTTTGTTATTTTTTATTATAAAGAACATTTGTTAAGGCATTGGATACTGCCAGAACTTAGCAGACAGGAAGGAGATGCTGAAAATGCTAAAAGTAACAAAAAAGAGAAGAACAAATTGTGAAATGTTACTATTTCATGCAAAATAGCAAGTATCAATAGCTCTGTTAAATTAGAAGAGAACAACACGATAATTGATAGGGAAAGAAATTCCTAAATTTAATCTGGAAGGCACAAGGCCCTGGAAATAACTCTGAAAACAAAGGCTCAGTCATTAGAGATCTGGAAAGATGGCAGAGCAGGAGATGGAGACTTTACTGCACTGCAGTGCAGGATACACCATTGTGGGAAGAGTAAAGGGATGGCTGGAGAAAAGTGGCTTGATCCAGTGTCACAGAACTTAAGTGAACATGAATTGAGAGTGAAGAAAGGCTGTGCCCGACAGGAATTACCAGAGAATTCTGTAAGGGACAGAGACTCGAGGAAAGAGAAGGCAACACTGCCCCGTAAATAAAGCAACATTAGGTAATTTCTGCTGGGCCTCTCCCATCCTGCTGCTCCTAGGACTGACACAACTGAGCTCCTTCAGATGGCTGCATTACCCACACGGAACTGCCTTTACAATTTTCACAGCAGCATTTTTCACCTGCTAATATGCTTTACCTTGTGACTTATTAATAGCACATCAGCCTGCTGAGAGAGAGGATTTCTGGCTTTACCTCCTCACATCAGCCTTGCAAATGCTCCTTTTCTCAGCCCTGGAGTCTGAGCCCCTGTTGCAAATGTGGGTGTTAAAATTCTCTGTGAATCTTAGTGAAGTCTCTTCCTAGATGGATGTTGACTGGAGAGAGCAACACAACAGAGGTGAAACATCTGAGATTCTGTGTATTCTTGTATGCAAACTGGGAGTTGTGGGATCACATTTTTACTAGGGCAAACTGGTTTCCTTCATATTATTCTTTGATTCTATGATATTAGAATACTACACAGTTATCTTAAATATGTGAAGTGTTTACCTTACTTCTTCTCTCTGCATATCTTTATTCTTAATTATATTTATATTTTTAAGGCTTTGATAGCTTTATAATTGCATATTCTCTGCTGTCAGATAAAGACTGAATCTCAGCTCCTCTAGGAGTCTGTTATTATTGTTGTTTTTATAGCTTTGCTCCAGTTAGGAGAATGATTTAATATTAAACATTAAAGTATTCCCTTTTTGTCTCTCAGAGATAGGCATTTTAATCCTCTGTAAGAGGCATCATGTGTCTGTCTGCTGAGCACCTGCATCAGCAGGCAGGGTGGTGTCAAGTTGGAATTTGGGAACCAAGGTGGCATTAATCAAAGCTGTACATATAGAAAATGCTGCTTCCTCCCCCAGGGTTCATTTGCAGCAGGCAGAAAATTCTGCAGGCAACAAGGAAATTTCTAGGAAGAAAGTACAGATAGCACAGGCAGTGTGAATCTGAGCTAAAGTTTTTTAAAACCTGGGTTGAGAGGGCTTAGTTTGAAGCACTTTGTCCCGGAGAGCCCCAACATGTCACCTGCCAGGCCCTCCAGGCACCTTGTCCATGGGGAAGTGATGCCAGGTCATGGTGGTGGTGACAAAGGGTGACACTGTACCCACAGAGCACCACGGCCTGAGCCCCCACCCAGGGAACAGCAAAACCAGGAAGCTGCTGCTTCCAGAGCCACTGGGTGCAGGGTGGGGAATGAGAATTCTGCCTTCTGAGAGGATGGATGATGGCTGTAAATGAGAGGGGAAAAGAGAACAGGTTTCTGAAGGATCCTGATACCTAAAGTCCATAACCTTTTTTAATGCCTCTCTTGAGTGTTTAAAGATCCAAGTGCTAGAGCACAATTTCCTATATATATTTTCCAATTCATACCTTTCCTCAAAAAAATACCAAGGCATTGAAGAGAAGAATTTTAAAAACCCTCCTTTTCACAATGATGTTGGCAGTTCAATTTTGGAGGTGCCTTTCTGACATTATCCATATCCATTATCCATATCTGGAAAAGAGTCAAACTCTACAATGCAGAAGCACTGGGCTTGATTGTGCCCTAGTTTGGGCCTCACTATACCCTGTTAATGATTAAGTCCATTTGATTGGTACTTATATCAAGTCAGATGCTAGAAATGCTATTAAATCATTCAGCACCTATATTGTGCACTGGTAAATATTTACACATTATTATTACACTATTTGTTTACAACAAGTGTGTCCTTCCATTATCACTTTGAACAAGAAAGATTCTTCAGTAATGTACGTAGTTATACACTTAGGTAATTCAATTTTAAAATCTTTAAGCAGCTTTGTCTGGTTTGGCAATATTTTCTCCCAGAATCATCCTATGAATTGGGTTTAACAGTGATGTGATTCAAAGTTTCGTAAAAGTCGCCTTTAAGATAAGCCATACATATTTATTTATTTAAGCCTTTTCTCATTGATCAGCTTTCCCAAGGCCTCAGTCTTGAACGCCCTTTCTGTTTGTCAATATGGTTTTTTTTAGCCAGGCACCAGAATAGGGCTTTTCTGACACTGCTTGAGAGAGCACTGATTCTGCAAAAGCAGTAAAGCAATATTGCCTCCTTTCTCTGCACTCTCACAGTAAAATATATGCAGCTGAAAGCAGTAAAAATAAATCCTTAGAATATTATACAAGGCTCCATATCTAAAACTTTCCTATATTTTAAGCTGATTTGCATCTTTAATAGATCTCATCTATTTCACCTAAGTGCAATCTTTATATCTGCCTTTTATCTATAATCTTACCATCAAAATAGCTATAGGAGTAAAAATGATCTGAGAGCAATCAAGATTTTGTTTGGTGATAGAATTTTGCTAAAGAATGGCAAAAATATTTTTTCCTTCTCCAAACTCTATCCATTCTTATGTGGCACAGCATGTACTTCCCTCTCTCCCTCTGCTTTAATTCTGATTCCATCAAAAATCAGAATCCTGTGACTGATGTTCAAAATGAGCTGAGGTGATATTGAGGTTTTGAACTTTATCTGAGCATGTCATTCACTTGAAGGCATTCCAGACCTCAAATGGCTCAGTGCCATTCTTCAGAAATGAGACAGGAACAAGTATTGATTTTTTTCCTTCTTTCAAACTGAGTACCTAATGAGCAAACGAAGATATGGTTGGTCCTGGATTTATTAGGTGATTTAAAAGAGGCTTCTTGGAGTACAAATGTACGAAGAACAGTTTATTGCAATTCTAATTTAATTTTCTTTTTTTTTCTAAGGGAAATTTTTACCATAATGTTTCTGGATTTTGAACATAGATTAGATAAATTATACCACATTACATTTCTGTAGTAATCTAAAGCTCTTGCTTGGTAAAAATGATATTCTCTGAATATGACAAGAGATAGTTGCAAACTACAGAATGTTTTTGTTGGTCCTTGAGAAAGTGAACAAATTTAAAAGGCACTAGGAAAAAAAGAATACAGTGCTCCCTGAAGGTATAAGTGTTTCTACAAAGTGAAAATTACAGGTTTATAAGAAAAGCCAAGTACTTCCTCAAAATAGAGTGAGAAGACTTAAATCTGCTGAAGATACGTGAGGTAAATATGTTGAACGGGCATCTAAATCCACTGAACAGCTATGAGGCAAATGTATCCTGTTGTGACAAAAGATTACTGTGCAGATGAGTGGCAAAATCTTCAGATCAACTAGAACTGGAAATCTAAAAACTTTTTAACAAAAAAAATGGGCAGTCCTACAGCCTCATGTATATAGTGATCTAGAACTAAAATTTTCAGATTCATTACTAGGAGGGAGATTTTCAAAGATTTCAGCAGTTCGTGATGGATGTGGCCTGGGCAGGTCTGCGTCCCCCCTCCACAGGAAGGGGAAGAGGTGGCAGCAGTCACGGAAGGACAGAGAAGCAGAGCCAGAGGCCCAGAGCAGCCGGGTTCCTGTTCCTGCTGTGAGCAGCACGGACAGGGCACAGCTCAGGGAGGGAGCCTGTCCCCGGGGCAGCCCTGGGGACACCTCTGCAGTGCTGGGTGCAGCTCGGGCTCCTCAGCACAGCAGGGCCGGGCAGCTCCTGCAGCGGGGCCAGCGGAGGCTGCGGGGCTGAGCGAGGGCCTGGAGCATCTCGGTGCCCGGGCAAGGCTGAGGGAGCTGGGGCTGTTCAGCCGGGAGAGGAGCCCCAGCTGAGAGGGGCCCCGAGGCCCGGCTGTCCCTGGCTGCAGGGAGGGCTCAGGGCAGGGCCCAGGCTCTGCTCCGGGGCCCAGCAATGGCCCCAGAGCCGCGGGCAGGGACTGAGCCCAGCCATTGCCCCCGCACAGGAGGCACAGCTTGTGCCCTGGGCAGTGCCCAGCCCTGCACAGATTGTGCCCAGAGCCTGTGCAGGCTCCTCCCTGGGGATATTGCAGAGCCCTCTGCACACCCTGCTGTGCCCTGGGCTCTGGGATGGCCCTGCTGGAGCAGGGAGGTGCCACCACAGGAGCCCCTGTGGGCCCTTCCAGCCTCACCCAGCCTGGGCTTCTGTGGTATCTTGTGCTGCAGCAGCATGGAAAAAAAATACTGCTTTTTGTGTAGCATACACTGCACCAACGCTGAAAGACACATCCAGAAAAATAAAATGGATTGTAGTGTTAATAATCCACAGTCATATCCCAGTCTCAATGATCTGTTTATGTCTGCCTCCCCACAGCATTAATGATTAAATGTGGTAATTCAATGTATAACAATTAGCTTGGGATTACAGAATCCATCTGAATGCCAAGCAATAAGTCTTTATATTAAGATGGAAATTCTGCTGCCACATTTATTATAAAAGTCTCTCTGAGCATCCGATCTAATGTAATATGTTGTCCAGAGTATGTATAATAATCTAAATAGCATTGCTAAAATTAGATATGATAGTGTTGATAAGTTAAGTGCATTTCCAGCAACATACTTTTTATGAAGACTGTTTATTACTACTATTGGCTTATATTCATCTCTAAGTGCTTGATAAAAATTCCTGCCGCAAAAAAGATGTGTAATCACTCATTCATCAGTAATTCTTTATTATCTCATTTTCTCTTGGGAAGAAAATATGTGTGTATGCATCAATCAATTGATCAAACGATAACGTGAAAATCTTAATCATGTCAAAAGCATTTGGAGAATATCAATTTAGGGCCAGACCTATCAATTCTTGCTGACATGAACTGACCTTTCAAAACCAGTGTGATAATTTACATAAGGGAAAACTGTCCCTCACAGTGAGGACTTTGATGTCCTGATCCTTCAACTGAGCACAGGGTAAATTTCTGCTGCACCTGTCTAGTTAGCCCAGTCTTGTAAGACTAGAGATAATTAATGTCAAATCAGAATGAAAATTCAGCTGTTTTGCTAGAGTTTTATTGGTAATTTTTTCCTCCTTTCCTCCTGGGCCTTTCCAGCAGCACGAGCCAGGTAGCTTATCTGTGTCTGAGTGCAGCACAATCCTCCCTGTCAGAAAGGAACCATCAAACATGAGCAAACTCAGCTGAAGCAGGGACACAAAGAGATCAGAAGAGCTTCGGGTGTCCTGCTCAGCCCCAGTTCCCCCCTCTGTGCCCCACAGCCTGTCAGAGGAGGGCTTGGCAGAGCAACGCTGAGAGTTAAAGCTCTTGTGAAGCACTTGCATCTCCAGCAGCACCTCCTCCTGCCTGGGCTGATTGAAGGGCAGGCAGCAGCACTGGTGTGATGTAGGGAATGTTTGCTGGGAAGCCCCTGCAATGCCATCTTGAAAGGCAGACAATGAAGATAGTCTCAGACACAGCAGGCTGTGACTGGATCCTTTGAAACCATGGAATACAGATATGCAGACCTTCCCAATCTTTGCAGCTTTTACCCTTCCACGGGGAGTATTATACTTATGAAATCTTTACAGCGTTTTTAGGGCCTCCTTTCTCAGGAAAGTTCCCACAGTAGTGTAGAAAAAGGCTATCAGTGCTCCAAATGTGTTTCTGGGCACACAAATCTGTTATTTCTCCTGGACCAACACTGCCTACTGAATTCCGCATGGATAATCCAAATGTAAAAATATACAAATATTGGCAGCCAATAGGGGGCTTTTCATCTCAAGCAAGAAAACAGAAGTAATTCTGATAGCTTTTCCAAGAGAAGCCTGGTGGGGCTTTTTTGCCAAAGTTTTACTCTGCAGTAAACAGGGCACTGCTGTTTCTGTTTTGAAGTCTTCCTATGCAACATTCGCTGATGGATTGCCACGTACAGAATGTGGATAAACAAAGTGAGGAGCAGGGAGAGGCTCCACACAAGTGCCATGAAGGCAGGCTGTTTATACGGGCTCATCTTGTTCAGAAATCTTCCTTTAGTGCTCTGCTTTGTGAAATAACTCGGCCAATGAAATGCAATTTATCATTGGAAGCTGTATGTGGAAAACTCACCAGTGGGGAATACAGAAGCTGTTCAAACACCACCTGCCTTGCAGATAAGAAGAGATGTTTTGGAATATCCCAGTGTTTTCAGTGAGGGTCAGGGCAGAACCTTTCATTCTAATTTCCCTCTCTGTGGGATTGTCGTGTGTAGCTCTGCAAGCACAAGCCCTTCTTTTTTTTTTTTTTCTTTCTTTTTCCTTCAGGTACTAAGGGCTTCTATGCTCTGTTATAAATTAAGTCAAACACCACGGCTTTATATTTTGGTTCCAGCAGAAATATTCAAACCTTATTTCAGTTATCATACATTTATTATCTGTACAGACATAGAAATGCTACATATGCAATGTATGGCTATACGGTAAACTGTGACAACATGAGAAAACAAAGATTTTTTAGTATGAATCTAGGACTAGCTGAGCCTAAATATTCATGGGATTTTGTGGAGGAAAGAACACGGGCAGTAGATTGCATTCAGGTAACAATGTTGATGGTAATAAGGGGAAGAATTTGGAAGTATATGATGGAAAATATTCAAGGTTTTAAAATTACTTTTAATGTTGAAAAATTTCTGCTTTAAAAATAATCTTTAGAACTTTTTAAATGGATTGAGTAACTTTAATGTGTTTGACCCAAACCAAACTTATACATTCTGAGACCTGAAATAAAACTTTAAAAAAAGAAAAGAGATTTTTTTTTTAATTTGACCTCTAAGTGGAAAGTCTCTTCTTTTTATATTTTTCACCTGTGACATGTTTTGATATTTCCAAAAGAGCACCAGAAGAAGCAGACACATGCACAGTCAGGAAGGCAGCATTCACAGTGTGACAAACTATACATATTAGATGTTGATTTTCAAAACAGGGCTATCCTGGAAATACTGTAGAGCAGCAGCTCTTAAGCAGAATATTTGCTAAGTTTTAGGAACATTGTGGTACCTGCAACTTTCTCTTAATTCTTATTACTCTTGCTAAAATATGGTCAAAGCTGAAATATGTTCAATGCCTTTTTAATAATTTTTCTTCTGTGAGCAGCTTGTACAATAGAGAATGACAGTTTGAACACGTGCCAGGATAAGCATATGGGGTGTTAATGGTGGGAACATAAAGTGCTTTAGGCAGCTTCATTTCTCCAAGAATGATGCACAGAAAATCAGTTTTCTCCTTGAGGATGAACTTTGAAAAGTCATAGACAGGCATTTTCCAACACAATGCTTCCCTAGCACTGTGGGTCCCCAAATTAATATTTTAGTCAGAATAATGGAACTCAATAAAATGATCTCATATACCCTATACTTTCTTACCTCTGGGTAAAAATGATTGTTTCTTATTTGTGTCTCCTTTCTAGCCCCTACTGCTAATACAGCAATTTTTCTTCTAGAATCCTGCAATAGACCAAACAGACTCATCTGGTAACTTTTTTAACAGAATAGGATCTTGCAGCTCTCTCAGCTTTCTAACGATTTCACCTTTTGTTAACACTTTAGTCCTTAAAACCTCTTTTTTTTCCCCCCCTTTTTTCTGATTACACCAGTAATTTGCTGAAGGTTTGCCTCTTAAAACTTAGTATGTGCTAATATAATCTGGTGTGAGTGTGAGGAGGTAGGTGGGAGGGATATTGAATGATGGAATTTGTGAATCAGCTCTCTCAATAAAAGCAGTTTCAGAGGAGATGCTCATCTCCTCTGCCAGTTCAAGGCTGATGATCCCCATGCCTGTTCCCAGGGAGCTCCACAGGAAAACTGGCACTGTCTCCAAGTCTGGCAAAAGCAATTATAGCCTTGCTGAGAAATGTCTGGCTTCCCAGTCCCTCCCCTGTTGTACATGGCAAAGGTAATGAGCCAATAAACTGGGCCCACCTGGAGACACAACAGAATTCACTGGCAGTGCTTGGTCTGGGAGTTTTGATTTTTGGTTGTGTTTTTGGTTGGTTTTCTTGGGGGGTTTTTTGGTTCAGGTCTCTTTAGTGTATAAAGTTCAGTACAATAAATTCTATAGAAAATCACAGCAATCTGCTTCAGTCATATCAGATACAGAACACAATATAACAGATTAATACCATGTTTATTTCCTTTCTATACAGTTTTTCTCTAGTTCAAATACTACATATCTATTGGCAATCTATGCACTGCTCTTTGTGTTTCAGTGTCCATAAATAAATTTTGACATGCTTTTGTCTTTTAAACCTTGACTACAACTGGTACCAGCCTATTCTTGGATGGAAATCAGCCTTAATTTACCTTTACTAATCACTTTACATACTGTTTCAGCTGCTGCAGGTTAATGTGGTGGATGTACATGTTATTAATTATAAAGCTGGAGAACATCCTCCAGCTGAAATTAATTAATTATGTTCTTTTGGGTGAGAGAAGTCTAGTGTGGCAGTAGAGATGTAGGGTCATGATTCCCTGCATCAGGTTTAGAGCTGATTGTATTTGATGTGACAAGCTTTGCACTGAAGCTGCAGTTCTGCTCATACAGTAATGATACTGCTCTTCTCCTATTTTGGTGCAATTTACCAAAGATTAGAGTCTTTACACTCATTTTTTCTCATTATTTGTTGCTATGTCTGGACTTTCATAATTACAGGGCACTTGTGAATCCTTTTTTGTTTCACAGCATTTCTGCTACAAACTCCTCTATTAATGTTTTTCACTTTACTTGGAAATATTAACAATTTGACCATTAAGTCAAATGTGAACTCCAGGGCCAATTACTGGTATTTTTCATTGTTTCCAATGCCTGCTGCTCCTCATTGCCAAATGTGATATGGAGTTCTTTCACATTCCAGGACCCCGTGTGATTTTAAGTACCAGCAATTTAATGTATCACTCAAAGTGCTGAAGCTCTGGTAAGATATAAGTAATTCTCAGCAGAACAGTCTCAAGCTTTAGGACTACAGCACTGCAAATGGAAAATGAAGAAAAGTAAAAATATGAAGAGCTGCTTTTCCCAAATAACCGTCTAAAATAAATCAACCAAAACATGAAGCTATAAAAGCAATTTTTTTTTTAATGATGAAAAAACAAGAAAAAATATCAGTTTGCTCACTTCCTGTAAACAAATGTAGTATCTTGGGGGTTTTCTCCATGGTTTCTGCTTTACTCTAATCCTGCTGATGTAGAAACCAACATAGCTAAAATACAGTAGGAAAAGACCTATAATTAGGATTTAAGAATGTAAGGGCGTGACGTAAAAACCAGTTCATTCCACTAAATTTAAAGGAATTAGCTCTACTGGTGTAACACCTTTCCACTGGAGGTACACGAGAGGCTGTTCCAGTGTAATTATCCTTGGGTAAAACTGCACTGTAATCAAAAAGTTAGGGCAAAAAGCAGTGTGCAGGCAAGGCTGGTGTTTCAATGAGCTGGTCTATTTTTCTGTCAGCCAGTACACCCAAACATCAAACAAAACCAAAGCAATTATATACACTAATCCTTCCCCATGTGAAGTTGCAGCCCAATGTGAATTCAAAAGCACCAAGTTGCAAATCCTTCAAAAAGAGCATTTACAACTTATAATGGAAACTCCAACAGAGCCCTAACTATAATAGTGTGACTGCTGCAGCGATTATTCTTTATTGCCATGGCATTTACTGCTGAAATAGTTGTGGGCAGATCCTAACATTCTCAAAATTAATGTGCAGTAACATCCTCATGTGAGGTATTGCCCAAGGTAGGGTGTTTTGAAATGTAATATATCAAAATGATGATACTTCTCCATTTAAGTTGTTCTGGTCACTCACTTCACACAATTGCTGCTTCAAAGGTACTCTTCATAATTTCAGAATAAATATATAGGAAATAGGAGAAGCTGAAAAGCATTTCTGTTCTGACTGGTATTAATGAGGACTTGGAAAATGCCAAGCCATCTCCAGTGGAGCAGCTTTATAGCTGAGCGAACATTATGGTGGAGTGTTCTCCGGTAATGATTAATTTCCCCTTGCGAGCAATGCACTTATGGCCCAAATGAGCTACTCCATGGATAGAACTCATTGTCCTGAGTCAAAATTCTGCCTCAAAACCAAACGTGTGCAGTCTGTCAGCCATGGGTGGTGGGAAGCAAACACGAGTGTGAGCAGCAGTGAAAAGGGGGTGGTGTAACCAACTGCATCCTGCTGGATTCCCTCCTTTTAGTGCAAGAGAAAGCTGCCAGTCCAGTTCCTCTGATGTCTTTATGTATAGTTGGGCTGATACTGATCCATAGCCTATAATTTTAAAAAAATGTTTCTGTTTAAAAATTCGCTTGGAACATGATGCTGAAAGTGCTGTAAAAACGTAGTGTTGCTGCCAAAGAATGCAGAAACGCTGCATTATTTAGTTTTAATGTTAAAAGTCTTTCATATCTAATCTATATGCTTGTAGTGTAAGCCATATTGGGGGTAATAAGAATCTGGTTATTTTGTCTCTTTTGTTTGTGCTAGTCACCCCTGCTGCAGATTAAAAAAGTGCGTGAAAACAAAGAGAAATCAGAAATATAGGGTTAGCTGAAAAAGGGTTGCTCATCTGCCTTCAGCCTGAAGATTTTCTAGAAGGACAAATAGCAGAGGAAAGAGACTTCAGACTTCCCCCAATATATATGGAAGTAGTGTGAAATATCAGTCCCTGCTTTGCAACAAAGACACAAATAAATATAATTTAAAAAAAATTAAAATAATTAAAGCCATAATGCAGGTCCCAGTGAGATTCTTTCAATTGTTGCTTTTTACCATAGCCACATATTAATATTTAACATATTTAACATGTTTTTGTTGCAATCTCATTCAACTACACTTCCTTCATCCCAAGGGAAATGTATAAAATATAAATGCAATATAGAAATAGATGTGTAAGGTAAAGATTGGGGTGAGCTTTAACAGTGGGGACTTTTGGTTAGGAGCGGTGCTACCATAGGAAACCAAAGGAACAGACATTTTCTGATGCTCGATGATGGTCTAATTCTGACCTCTCTGGACTTTTGTGATTTTTGGCCTAAAGTCTAAAATAAACAAATAAGTAGATTACTACCAGCACCTTCAGTAGTGACCCTACACAATATCAACCCCCCCCACTCACTGCAGGAATCACAAAACCAAGATCTTGTTCAAATGAAATTCTAATGGCTTTACTGAGAAAAGCCTTTTACCCTGTGGATTTGCTATATATACTTTTATTTTGATTTTTCTTTCAAACAGATGGTTTATTTTAATTCTTATTACAGAGACATCTTTGTCATAAGGTACTTCTAGAACAGATGAGCACAATTAAATAAGTGCTTTTGTTTACAGGATTAGTGAAAGAATTACTATTTCACAGGAAAGGAAGTGCTGCTGTAATTTTATCTTTAATTTTTCCAACATCCTTGACATTTAAACACGGTTTTAATATTATTATTGAATTGTAAAGAAACAGGGTGTTGAATTTGTATTGATTTTACTTGGTGCTTACACTCAGAAAGATGGCATTTCAAAACCTTTTCTAAACATAAATTTTCCCTTTTATAGTAAACAATACCAAATGCATTCTGTCAATGCCAGAGTTTCACTACAGAGGGAAAAATGTTACTTTGCAGCGCAGAGTAGTACAGAATTTAAGAATATATCTGCATTCCATTTGTCCCAGTGGACTACAAACCGAGATGCCACCTAGGAAATTCAAGGAATTTGATTATACAAGCACCAAGACTTTGACAACAGAAAAACTTCTCCTGAAGGGTGTCATTTTCTTTGGCAATGCAAGGAAGAAAAGCATTGAAAAGATGACTCAGATTTCACAGAATCATGTTGGGAGAGGTTTTGGGTTGGGAGGGACCTTAAAGCCCATCCAGTGGCACCCCTGCCATGGGCAGGGACAGCTCCCACTGTGCCAGGCTGCTCCCAGCCCCAGTGTCCAAGCTGCCCTTGGGCACTGCCAGGGATCCAGGGGCAGCCACAGCTTCTCTGGGCACCCTGTGCCAGGGCCTGCCCACCCTCCCAGGGAACAATTCCTGCCCAAGATCCCATCCATCCCTGCCCTCTGGCACTGGGAAGCCATTCCCTGCCTCCTGGCCCTCCATCCCTTGTCCCCAGTCCCTCTCCAGCTCTCCTGGAGCCCCTTCAGGCCCTGCAAGGGGCTCTGAGCTCTGCCTGGAGCCTTCCCTTCCCCAGGTGAGCACGCCCAGCTCTCCCAGCCTGGCTCCAAAGCAGAGGGGCTCCTGCAAGTGCTTTTAGACTTTTGTCACAAAAGGTAAAAATCTGGCCAGGTTTTGAATGGCTTTGTAATTTTGAAGTTTTTTTACAAAATGGAAGCAATAATTGAAGGTGATCATTTGGAAAAAAAATCAAAACAACAACCTAGAATGCCCCATTGCAATGGAGTCTGGGCATGCTTTTTCTAGGTTTCATTAGAAACCAGCTATTTTTACTTCAGATACAAGTCCTGCCCTGGCCTATAGTTAGTTGAGATTTTCTTAATCTAAAGATCAAAATCAAAATCTAAAATTCATTGATGCCTCATTTTTTGGGTGGGGTTTTTATTGATAGGGAAATTATTAGAAGTTTACTAAAGCCATCAAAGGAATTTTTGTCACTGTAATTTATTATGAGATGCTCTACAACTTCAGTATTGGTTTTTTTACTACTTAATGGCTTGGATATATATCACAAATGCACAGTTTTGTAAGCAAAATAAGCCAGTACTTTCCAGAAGGAAAACTGCTGATGTACAGAGCTCTGTGATGTCCATATGCCAGCATGGACCAGCTTTACAAGAACATTTCCTGAAGCATCCAAATCAATTCAGCTCGTCCAAGATAATTCAGCAACAGTCACTTACCACCCCACCAAATAAGGAGAAAACAGTAAATTATGTATCTTTTGAAAAAGATGGAGAGAGTGTTATCGAGCAAAACAGTGATTCTGTTTCTAGGAGGTGACTGCAAACCCAAAACCTGACCCTATTGATGTGCACTAACTGTGATGTAGGAGATTTCAGCAGTTAGAAGGTGAATAGATGCCTGCCCTTAGAGATGGCAGTGATTCCTAGAGCTTTAAGACTTCTGGATTTTTATGACAACCTGTTAAATTTTTTTTCCCCCTTGTTTTTGCCCAGTTAGTCTGTGTTTATGTGGAATAAGGATAACAATCTGATTTAGTATGCACTGTTGGCAAGCACTAAAACCACAGCTTGTACACCTACTTTTTTTGATGTTCCTCAGACTTTGAAGCTCTCAAGAGTCAGGTAGAAGGAAGGAACTCGTGGGACATTTTTTCGGCATGAGAAGAGCAGTCCGAGTCAGATGGCCCTGCTTTTAAAGGCAGCTTTTGCAGAGTTTTCTCAGTTTGGAATCAAAAGCAATTGCTTGAAGGGCTGCTGGATAATGGGCTTCGTGTTCTATGCTCTAATCAGTGGGAATGCAAGCAGTGATTAAAGCTGAGTGTTTGTGGGAATTACCGTGCCACGCTTTCCCAGGCATTCCAGCATGCCCGTGCCACGAGCAGGGAGCACGAACACAGCCAAAATCCACGGCTGCAGAGCATGGCACAGCCTGTCTGATCAAAATTGTTAAAGAACTATCAAGAGCTGATCTGCTCTCGTTTCCAAAGCCCTAATGAGCGATTGTAACTGTTACAGTACATAAAATATTCGTCCCTTTCAGTGAAGCTTGTGTCAGAACTGAATATTTAATCATGTATTTGCTTTTTTTGCGTAGCTTAAAGAAAGGTATTGCTGAATATAAATCTACACAGATGAAAAGACCAATGGTGTTTTTCAGACAATAAAGTCTAGATATTATAGACCTGTTCTAGTTTTTTGTTCCTACAAATACAGCTGGTATAATTTGCACAAAATGGAGATCAGGTATCCATAGCCTGATCCAATTCCTTTTGAAGTCCTTTGCTTGCTGTCTGAATTTAAGTGGCAGTAGGACTTCAAAATCGCTTATCATAGAGGTAAGTCCTCTTTGGAACATTGATTTCCCCAAGACCAACGATTATTTTTTTAAATCTTCGAAGTGTCTGAGGACTCTTCAATTTTTATTTCTTCTTTGTCATCACTAAAGTGGGTGTGTAATCAAAGCAAAAATGAGGATGAGCAAGCAGGCTTTTAAAGGAAGCAATTAGAAATGTTTTGTATGGGGGACAGAAGGGTTTTCTAAGAGTAATAAGCATTTTGAGGGAATAAGCAACATATTTCCCAAGTGTGGCTGCACAGCAAAAAAGCTAAAAGATTAGTTAATCTTTACTCATTCCCATGTCAGTTTAGCATTACTTCCTGTGCACTGAGGAGACTTCTAAAATAGGACATCTGCCACAGATTCTCCTTGGAGAGCTAGTTCATGCACTAATCAATTTCCTCCTTCAGCACACATGTCCCTCTGAAAAATTTAGTCACAATATCGTTCAGATTGAGAAAGTTGGAGTAACGGGACTTCCTTTTGTGATTAACAACATAGGTGAGGATTCACTGAATAAATTGAGGAGTCCTGAAAGTCAACATCAATGAAAAGAAAAGCTTTATTGTTCTATCAAATGAGGTTAAAGAAATTAGAGTCAAAAGAAGCAGGCACCTCACTAATGAAAAAATATAAAAGGAAATACACAGCCCGACAGCCTCCTGTGCGATGTGCTTTTAATTCATTTCTTGTTCCTTGGACAAGGTGATAACACTGTTCCAGTTTAATCCAATAACCTATCTCCAAAATGATCAGTGTTCTTATTTCAAGCCTTGGCTCCTTTCTGCTTTGATTCAGCTCATATGGCTCCTACCCTTTGATTCTGTGCTCACCTCTTCTGCATGCAACTTGACCTTTTGCAGCGTTTCTCCCCCCTCCCATTTGCCACACTCCCTTTCTCCTCTCTCTTTCATCTTTCCATACATATTAACTCAGCAGGATTTTTGCTCTAACCTTAATTTTCCTGCATCCCAAAGCTTCACAGCTGAAAGGTTGCTGCTAATCCTCTTTCTATTTCTCTTTCTTTATAGTGTATTTTATTCATCCACTTTCATTTCCAGAAATACTTTGTATACATAGACATTTACTCAGACTTGTGTATTCTCCAGAAGAAGCCATTTTTCTAAGCCTTTTTTAATGCATTTTGAGGATCACCAGAGGTGACAAATGTAGAACCATATCTATACGAGGAAAATTCTTATTTTTAGCACATCATTAAAATTGTATGATATTGAGAAAAAATTGCATCCCGGCAATCAGGCAGAGGAAATCACTTCTATTTACCACAGATGAGAAAGGGACATCCTGCTATCCTTGCAAATCAGTCCAAATGAAGTGGACAGCACAGGGATGGCGTGCCAGGTTCCCAGCAGCTGAACTGTGATTAGGCTCATTCTGCAGATCAGCTTGTCTGAACCTGCAGGGTGCTCAGAGGGCAAAGGTGCTCAAAGCCATTCTAACGTGGCACAGTGCCAGGGCCAAGGAACGCTAGCCCTGCTCCAGGGCTTTAAGGGAAAGGCCTGCAGAAGTCTCCTTTGAACCTGCAGGCACTGAAGTTTCATTCACAGCCACAGATGGAAGAGGCAGGATAGTCCTTGAGGAAGAACTCCAGGAAAAAGCAAGGCTAGAGCAGAAGTTAGAGCTTTTTGCACAGATGGCCACCTCCATAGTAAAGAGAACAATCCATGGGAGAGGATTAGCTTTGACCTTTTCCAGCATGAAGGGTAGCACTTGGAGAAGTCTGGGCAGGATGATTCCACAAAGAGTCTGAACATTTGCATTTTATTTTTATATACTGTTAATGAAGAAAATACTGCAGGAAATGGTTTTTTTCTTCTGTGAAAACTCAGTCTCCTGGAATTCACAAAATATTTATAGGCAGTGCTCTTCATTTCTAGCTAGGGATTGGTTTGGGGTTTATTTTTCAGTAGAATTTATTAACAATTTTGAAAATGACAGACGTTAATGATCTGCATAAAATTTATATGCTCACCTGCATTAAAAGAAACCATTTTGGTAGGATATGGCTGTGTAAATTCTCTGGGAACGTAAAATTTAATGCAATAAATTAAATGCAATATAAATAATTCTTTTAAAGGTATTAGAATATGCGCTAAAGAAATGAGTTGTGTGCAGTCCTCCACCTACTGAAGTGAAAAAGCAAAATTCCCACTGTCAGCAATGAGATGGTGATTCCATCCCATCCCAAACAGGAATTTCAGCATCTCCTTCAAGTGTGATTTCTCAGTAAATGTTTTGACATATGGAAGAACAAAAAAAATTACTCTCTCTTGACTTGGAACTATTTACCAGATGGTGGAGAAGTGGATTCTCAGCTGATGAAATTCATCCTCTCCCTGCCAGGACCCCAGGATGGTCAGGTGCACTTGGGGAAGGGCATCCTGTGGGTCCCTTTGACTGTAAGTGGGACAGACAGGGCACTGCTCTGTGAAGTCTGGTGCAAAGCACCTGCAGAGGACTTTGTCACAAAAGTCAGTTTGCCCGCCAGCTTTCAAAGAACAGCAAGTTGAATTAAAGCTATCAGGTTTTGTACCTCTTCTTGATCTTCCCACTTTCCTGTTGCATTTAAGCACATGCTTGTAAAACAAAAAGATACCACGTGGTAAATTGTAATGTTATCTTAGAAAATAATTCCCCTTGGTGTTATTTGCTGCCTATTCTTCTTGCCAAGCCTTATATTAATACCTTTTTCAAAGGCTTTACTTCAGAGGAAATGCTAAATATCTAATCCCCCATGCCCATCAAAAGGAGTGGTCCTCATATAAAACAACAACAGAAAAATAGTTCCTCCTAATGAGCTCCCATTTGGTAAATGCATGGCTCTGTCTGTGCTTCTAAAATTAAACAATACTGGCAGAAATAACCCCAGAACACACCCAGCCCTGCACAGGAGCTCAGGGGATGCCCGGAGGACAAAGCTCTGGTTCTCTGGCTTTGCTGCAACAGGTGAAGGTGGTGTAGCCTGTGCTTTAGGCTGGATAAAGGCAAAGGCTGCTCAAACGTTGTGTTCACTCCTGCTCAGCTCTCTTCTCTCTAATGTCTGCTGAAGGTGGTCCCATGGTGGGAAATTCATGAGGAAAAGACAGAGGAAAATCTTCTGGGGGGCAGGACAGGAAACCTTTTGGAGTTCTTATTGAAAGTTTCCCTACATCTTATTTCTGTAACAAAGTAGAGAAGTTTCTAGTACCTAAAGTTTCAGTATCTTTTGGCCAAAAAATTTCTGGTTTTCCAATTGATTTTTGTCATGGGCTCTTCAAGGATTTATCTAAGGGCTTTCACACATCCATGTCTGCATGTTTCTCATGTTCTGAGACCAGCTGATGTCAATGCACATATATTTTTTTCATTAACCAAATGTTAAGCAAATGTTTACAATTTTTTTCCCCTTGGGCCTTTTTTTAAGATTTAAAACATTGGGGCACTGAAAGAAATGTGTGCCTGATATAGCACGAAAATAGCTTTATAAAGTCAAGCAGCACATCTAGAGGAGCTGATAGGGAAGACTCACGGATATGTAATGTATGGTGAACACTGCCCTTTATTGAAATGTTAGTGTAGCTCTCAGTCCAAGGTAAAGTCTAGAAGTATTCTAATGTAAGTGGAAATGAATTCAAACTGGAATATCTGACTAGAAACATTCTGAGGTACAGAAGACTAGAATTTGGATTTGTATCTGGAGATGTGAGCAGGGGCAGACACTAAAACTCAAATATTTGAGAGAGTTTGGGAGCTGATGGCCAGATTTGTTCCTACTTTTTAGATTATCTCTCTATTCCCTTCAGGTTACCTTGACCTGATAAATAAAGTAACTCCTTCAGTATATCTGAGATAGAAATACTAACTGTATATATTCTTTCTCCATGAGGTATGATTAAGAGACTTTTTAAAAATTTGTCTTTCTAAGGGTCTGGAAAGCCATTCCAAATGTCCTTGTTTGATAGTGCTGTGATGAATTTTTAGTTTCTTGTTTTCTAATAAGCTTCAATATACTCAGTCTTAATGTAGAGTAGAATAACCCCCTTTCTTTTCTTGTTATAAACTTGGAAATGAAAACTAATGCTATTCCAACTGGGGTATGAATTCTTAGGCTGGGTTAGAGGTCACTATATAATCTGGTAGGCAGTTTAGATTAGAACAGAAGAGTATTTTGCTCCCCTTCCCAAAGGATTTGATTTCTTAAAGCTGTAAAGTCTGGACCATTTAAATATTATTGTTTCAACCAGCAGAAGGTGAAAAGTGCTCATATTATTCTACTGATACCCTCTGAACCTGTCGAAATTAGGGATGACACTGATGATCTGTGGTGGTGCTGAAAAACCTCCAGATTTATTTCTATTTTTTTAATTATTATTTGTCCACTTATCTTTTCTACATGAATCTGTGCAAGGTCTGCACAAAATCACACATTAACCTAAGCATTTTTAGGAAGCAAAGTACCTATGCTTGTGGGAGGACAGCCCTGCTCTGGTGCTTTAGTCTTTGAGAAGCTGATCCAGACCACACTGGGCCAGTTCCTGAGCTCGTGTCTGTGCAAAAGGCTGCAGTGAATTCAGTTTTCTCCTTCCCAAGGCCGTGTGGGTCCTGTTGTGGGTATTGATCTCAGGTAATAACCAGAGTCTAACAAAGCAGCACCAGATCACAGCGCTGCAGTGGCCCAAAAGCCGCTGCTTATTAGAGGAACTCTCAGGCCACCGGGGAGCCCTGGGTGAGGCTGCTGGAAGTGGCCCTGTCCCAGGCAGCCCCGGCGGCAGCAGAGGGACAGCAGGGTGTGTCAGTGCCACCTCAACCACATTGATCCAATTACCCGGGGGAGCTTCGGGGGCAGCACAGCTTCTGTGCCTGCTGTCACTCACGCACCTTCCAAGGGTTGCTTTTTGCCCTTTTCCTTTTTCAGCCTGCTTTTCTGGGGGGAAGGATTGAACAGAAATATCTGAGTGAGATTACCAGAGTGAGCAGAGGGAGGAACCTGTTGGAGTGCTCTGCTATAGACTCCCTGCCCTTCAAGGGGTTGGTTTGCATCAACATCCATTTGCCTGGAAAAAACAGGATTATGCCATTACATCAGCACCACTGAATGCACCACAGCACCTGAGGATATTTCTATCAAGCTGGACAGAGAAGATGTAAGTGCCCGGATCTCTCAGGCAGTCTTGCTATGCCACCCAAGCCTCCAGGGCATTTCACAGCAGCTTTACAAAAAGAATATTTCCATACCTAGCATACTGACAATTATTTTAATTTGTTTAAATTGGCATAGCCCTGTGGACAGCTTATTTAAAAGCTACACACACTGTTATGTGTTCATTCCCTAAAGGTATTTTTACTGCAGGCACATTTGGCATTGAATTAATTATCACTCTCAAATGTACTTTTGGAGTCAGCCTAGTTTAGCTGGATGAAAAAGCTTTTTGTGGAAGAAATGGTGATTAGAATTGGGGGTCCATAATGGTTTACAAATGTCAGCTCCATTAGTCACTTATGGAAAGTGGGCTCATTGTTCTGAAATCAACTGCAGTGAATCTCTAAATGTTATTAATTGAAACTGCTTATAGTTGTCCTTAGCATCAGGGGAAGCTCACAGGCTTCTCAAATACATCTTTATGTTCTTTTTGTTCATTGCAGAAGGGGGTTCTGTTACTTGCTTGTTTTCTAATTTAATTACTTTGCTTTTAATGACTCTTTGCTTTTCTTACTGATCTTCACCTTTTTTTTTTTTTTTTTTTCTTTAATATGTAGCTGGAATCTTTTCCGTACTGAGATTTACCCTTCCCTAACTTCCCCTCAAAGTCTGTTCTGTCTCACCACCTTAACAGTGGCACCTGTGAAAATTTGGTTTTGGTTCCCCTGATCATAAGTCATAAACTCATGGAATCACTCAGGTGGGAAAAGCCCTCCAAGATCACCAAGCCCAACCTTTGACCTCTTGTCAACTAAACCAGAGCATTAAGGGCCACATCCACACATTTCTAGGGCACCTCCAGGGATGGTGAGCCCACCACCTTCCTGGGCATCCCCTTCCAATGCCTGACCACCCTCTCTGTGAGAAATTCTTCCTGAAAAAAGAATTTTAGACTGTGTGAGGATTAATATTATAAATGAACATAAAGACTTTGCTAAAAAAGCAGCCAAAGAAAGCTTTGGAAAATCTTGTGTTGCATCCCCACCATGCTTTATTCACCTCTGTCTTGTCCCCCTGTGGAAATGCCTGAGCTGCTCAGGTCCAAAATGTGTCTTTTCAGAGTTGTTTTGCACAGGTGTTTCTGTAATTATGATGCATTTGGAATAAATGTTTTGTTTAATGGTGCTTAAATGCCTACTTCCATCTGTGACAATGGGACTGACATCAGAGCTCTGATGAAATGCCTTTGGAAACGAGGAGTGCCAAAAGAATTTCTTGCCTTCATCTGTGTCCACTCTTACTTTATTTGTAAGAGGAAAATGCATCTGGGTTTAAATTCAAGCACAGGATGAATTAATGGAGCCTGGGAAAGCAAAGCTAAAAGGGAACAAAAGAGTGAAAAATGCAGAAAGTTTCCACATGGCAAGTTCCCAAATACCTGAATGTTAAATCAGATGAAATAAAGAGAAGTCTCATGACAAATTGAGGTTATGCTAAATAGTACAGTGAAACCATCAGCCTCGTGTTTGGCAGCAGTCAAAAAAAGTGCAACAGATATTTGGGACTTTTTTAAAGCTTGCTCTGAGTCTAAGAACAAAACCAAAACAGATTCTGAGTGGAAAAATGCGTGGGTCATCCACATCTTGAGTGACTGTGCAGCTGTGGTTCCTTCCTTCCTTCAGGACTTGTTAAAACTGGGAAGATTTCAGGGAAGAGACTGTGATCAAAGATAGGGACTGGCTTCCACCCATTGTTCTGCTGGGCAAGCTCAGGCTCCTCAAAAGAGAGGAAAAAATCCATGATTCGAGAGAAATGAAGGACTACAGGGCCATGGTTGGAATGGAGAACAAGATCTATTGAAGGCAGGATCTATCAAAGCAAGTTAATGAAAGCCAGGTGGAAAAGAGACAGCACAAAGTGGTTCTTCACATTTCAGACTCATGGAAATGATTATTGAAGGTTTTGGGTGAAAAACATTCATGTGAGCTCAAGAGACCAGACAGGAATGGGAAGAGATTTGTTGTGGGTTTTTAAATGAGCAAACCACAGCAGCCCCAGAAGACATCTGGAGTCAAAGAAGGGTCAGAGACTGCAAGGAAGAGAAATGTTAGGGAAGGTGCCAGGATCTTGCTTTTTCCTAGGTATCTGCTTGTGGTCCCTGCTGGAGAAAGAACTCTGAGCGAGGGGAATGCTGGGGCTGAATCAATGCAGCCATTCTAATTTTCACAAACTATTTATTGTTTGAGGTTGTTCAGGGAGACTAATAGTGGGGAAGATCCATAGCAGAGGACAAATTCCAAGCTCTGCTTGGAATGCTTCAAACCAACACAGGATTTATGACCTTGGTTTTTGTTTTGTTTTGTTTTGTTTTTTTTTTTTTTCAGTGGTCTTAATGGCAGAAGAGAAATATGAGTTTGGAGAAATTAAGTAAATGAAGAATGGCTTTTCTGGGTGAGCTGTTAGAATAATGCATCTGCTCTTTGCTGTTTACAGCACTGCTTTTCAAATATTTTTAAGCAGATCAGTGTGTCTGAATAAGCAGTGATCAGAACTGATGTATATTAGTCATCAAATCAGCCTGGTATGGGAAACAATGTGTGTTTAATTACATATATATTTTGTAGAAGTGTGTTAAATTGTAGATAAATTTCAACATCCACAGGCTTTGAGTAGTAAATCCTGTGAACTTCAGTGTACTTCCTAACTCACCCCTCTCTAACATTTTCATGCCATGACCAGGACCAGAGGTACGTGTACTGCAGATTTGCTGCCTTTTCCATGGTTTTGAGGATAAAGGCTTGGGAACATCCTCTTAGAAAGCTGTTTAAACACAGGTGATTGCACTGAGGAGCATCCGGGCAGTGAGATCTGGTGCCTTCACCTGAGGGAAAATCAAGTTTGTAGCCATCAAGACAGGAGCCATTTACCCCACCACCGGCAGGGGCTCTCAGCCCCTCCACAGAAACAGATTGTGAAGAAAAAAAGGAAACCATTGCAGATATTTTGAGGTAGAAGAAGGTTGAGAACGCTGAGGATAATGTGGACCAAAACTCTCCACCACAGAGTGAATTTGTAGTGCCTGCTCCTTGATTATATAGTAGGAAGGGATATGAGTTAGATGTAAACAGTATCAAGTACATAAACATAAACTCAAGTTATTTACCAGAAATCTCAAGATCATTGTTGTCAAGTACATTTGTGGTCCCAGGAACCCTGCATTTACCTTAAAAATCAGTTTTTCTGTTAATGCATTAATAGCATCAAGGTGCATAAGATCAACAAACAGAAATTTTGACTTACATAGCAAGAGAAAAGGATCTCAGCTGGGATAATATAGCCTGATATTTCAAAGTCTAGGTATTAGTTTCAGACTTGGCAGTAATTCCATCCATTTGCTTTCTATGTAAAAAAAAAAAAATTTACTATACCTGTTTTGGTCATTCATTGTTCAGGGGATGTTCTGTGCTTCTCTTAGTCATAAAATGCCCTCTTCACATCTGGATTTCTGTTTGGACCTAGCAAAGGATGCAGGGTCTGTGATTTTTTATTTTTTAATTCAGTTTTTTTTTGTTTTTTTACCCCTTTCAGTTTTGTTTTTGTTATGTTCTGACTCTCCTGGCTCAGTCTCAAGCGAGTAGAGCTCAGGTAACACTGTGTGCTTGTGCTGTTACTGAACTGCCACTTTCCACCCTATTTCTGCTCCCAGATCAGGATATGAGGCAATTGAGATATTCCCTTGTGGAATCTAGTTCAGACTGTTCCATGGTTTTGGCTAAATCTCAGTAATGTGCTCTACAACAACATCATACCAATATATAGACAGTCCTGTAATGTATGACTGAGTAAATATAAAAACACCAAAGCAAGCAAACAAAAAGTCCCAAAACGAAAACCACGGAAACTTTCTTCTCAACCACACAATTTTTGGACTATTTTAACATTTTAACAGAGAAACCACTGAGAGATAATTTAGGTCTTTTATTTAGTGGAGATTTTATAGTCATATATATTTGTCAGTGCATGAAATGTATTCAAACACTAGTTTTGCTTATGTTTGGATGAGAATTATTTCTTCTTTTTAGCCATTTTGTGTCTTTTCACCATTAGGACCAGGACTAAAAATAAAACTGTGTTTTCTTATCTGATGGCACAGACCTTTTCATCATACCTTAATTTGTCTCCTGAGCCTAAGCTTCATTCACAGCTCTATGTTCAATTTAGCCGTGGGCTCACCCATCTACTTTTCTTGGGTTTTTTTGTTGTTTTTTTTTTTAATAACTGCTATCAATTCTACCTAAAATGCCCCCCTATGCATCATTATATTGTGACTTGGCTTCTCCCTTGCACTTTTCCTTCAAAGCTGTCTTTTAGCTGAGGCTTGGGACCTCTGCCTGTCACTGCCCTCCTGAAAAGATCATCTTTGGTTCCCTAACAGATGATACCTTATCATGATAATTCAGCTATTTTCATATCAGGTTTTGAAAAACAAAGTCACAAAGCCCCAGTAATCAGCACCACCCCCAAACCCATAGGATTTTATCTTCTCTCTAATTTTCTCTTTGGAATAATAGAGATAATTACAGATGCTTTAGGTGATGTCAATGCAGATGCCTACTTGGCTTTGTTTACACCTTTTATTCAAAAATATTTCACATTATTACTAGAGGCAGGAGTAAAAAAAACAGTGAAAATGTAATTTAAATGAAGCAATACTTTTGAGAGTTACAGGAATAGCACTGAGCAGCTCATTGTGCCAAACTGAAAGGCAAAATGCAGTGTACAGTTTTAAAGTAGCCTTATTGCAGCACAGCACATTCAGAACTTTGGAAAGAGAAGATTTCAGGTGAATTTTCATATAAATATGGTATTTCTGTCTCTTCTCAGCCATGTCAGCAGTGGAGAGCAGAAATGCAGCTGCAATGATAAGCTGCACTTGCAGCTTGAAGTGTAAGAACCCTTCAGCTTCACCTTGACAGAATGAAATCATGCTCGAGCTGCCTCTTCTCTGCAATGATCTGCCTTTACAAGAAAAGCTTTCCCCCAGCCAGGGCTGTGCAGGACTGATGGCTGTGCCACACAGACAGGCTGAGGGTGTGCAGAACACACACAGCAAACACTCCCTATGCAAATCCTGGAGTTTTGCATTTTGCCCTGTGCTGTGTCCTGGTTTCTGTTCCATCAAGTCCAAAGCAAAGCCTTCAGACCGGAGAAAGGCAAAGGAAAAGACAGGCTGGGCTCTCACACTTTTCTTCAGGAAAAGATTGGAATTCAGTGTCGTCCTTTGGCTAAGAGAACTGGAACACCCATGATACTGTGAGAGGAATATTCCAAATACCTGAGCTTAGTATTAGAACTGAAGTTTCTCTCAGCCCCTCTTTTGGAGATGTTCCATTCTGAATGTTTTAATTTGAATTAACAGTGCAAATGTAGTCTAGTTTAGATACTCAGCTGGGTGGTTCTAGTGAATATGTGAGATGAAAGTTGATTTCTCTCAAGGAAGAATTTTTGTTTTGCCAAACAAGCTTCTGGGAGTCCTGCACAAACACCTTGATGAGAGTATGCCTTGAAAGAAGTGGAAATGTGACCAGGGCTCTTATATTCATTCTCAAGTGTCTTTTCGAATGAACCAAAACTACACAGCAAATCAAAATCCTATTAAGAACAGCGATGACTGAGAAGATATGCTTTGTGTATTGGTTAAATGAAAAAAAACCCAACTAACCATGGACATTACAAGTAAACACGTTATCTTTTCATCCTCTATTAGATGATTCTCCAAATCCTTGCATTTACTTACTTAAAACTGAATTGTTACATAGAGAGTCATGCATGGCTTTACAGCAGCTGTCCTCTGTCATCTCATGCTGGTGGGATAAAAAACCAGAGGGATAAAATGGCAGCAGAGACAAATCTCTCGAGGTATTCCCAGGTGAATACATGCAGAATCCTTCTCCATTTCCTGTGCAAACTGCTCCATGCCAGCTTTGAATTCTGAAAACCTCTCCTTACATTGGCTCATAGATTTACTGCACTTCTGCAGCAGCACAGGTGGGTTGTGACTTGTCCCCTTTCCTGAGGAGCACAGTGACGGAAAACATCCTGTGTGTGTGTTGGGGGGCAGGGAGTTGGGGTGCTGACAAAAACAGGAGTCTTGTGGCATCTTTGCAGAAGATAACAAACCAATTTCATATTTGCAAGCTGAGAATTACAGTCTTAGCCAGGAGTGATACAAGTATCAACTTTTCATTTGCTGTGCTTTCAGATTTTTTTTTTTTGCTTTAAGTTTTTTTTTTTTTTTTTTTTTAGTCTCTCACAGACAGAGACTTCTAGGCAAACACTTGAGGACATGTAAGAGAATTACACTTTTAATATTATAGTGCTCATTATTTTAATTAATGGCTGCGAGAAGTTGCTTGGAGACAATTTTTTAAACTTCCTGAAACGATCGTTAATATTTGATGAGAGGAAGAACACTATCTCCTGGAGTAATGAATTGGCGTGTTATGAAAGCCTGTATCTGCGTGCTTCTTGGGCAAAAAGTGCTCGTTCCTGCGGCTCTCACTGCTCCCAGGGGCTGGAGCCTCCCCGGGAGCTGGGCTTTGCAGCTGCACGGTGCTGAGCTGCACCTCTGCCCCCCCGTGCCGAAGGGGGAGCTGCCTGCTTGGGAACATCCCCTCCTGTGGAAGTGCTGGGTGTGCAGACGGAGGGGTTCCGTGTTCCGCAGTAACTCTGGCAGTGAGAGACCCGGCCACCACACACCCGGGGCACCCGGGGCTCGTGGCAGGCCTTCTGCGGGGCTGCCGGAGCCAGGAGGGAGATCTCCTCTGCTTGGTACCTCAACACAAACACCTCTGAAAATCACAGCCCTGGCGCTGGGCATGTGCCATTCTCACAGCACGGGCCAGCTCTTGCGTTTGTAACCAGCTAAATCTAGATGGAATTATCAAGATATAGAAGGTCATTAAGGACCTCAATTGCAAATTTGCAAGGACCAGATTCCGCTGCTCTCTTCACTCTTCAGTTGAAGTTTCTTTGTGTCTTTTTTTTTTTTTTTAACTTTTTCTTTTTTTTTTTAACTTTCCCCGTTGTTCAGATGGTCCTTTAAGGAAATCTTCAGTCTCTCAGCCCTCCAGTACCTCCTCTAGTGCTTCACCTTTGTCAGGTATCCATTGAGTGCCTTATTGTCTATTCCCTTCTCTCCATTCTTTATCACCTCTTGAACCAGCTTGCTTTGTTCTCCTTCTCTGGTTTTCTTCCATTTTCTATAATACATAATTCATTTTCTAATAAAAAAAAAATTCCTTAAATATCCATAAAATAATTCTGTCAGTGGATTATGCAGTATGGCTGTCTTATACAAAACCTATAAAGAGAAGAGCTGATTTCAGTGATCATGTGTGGGAATTCAGGCAGGCACCTGGGTCATGAACTCTTCAACTTTGACAGCCAAATTTTGTCTTTAAGGGATGGTGAAAAAGAAAAGGCATAAACTATACATACCCATATCATTCGACCAAGAGAAATACTCATGTCCCAGATTATCAGTTAAGGAAGGCAGTCAGGTTCTTTTTGGATTCCAGGTGGTATCTGGGTACTCAAAGTACAGAACCTGGAAAAGGTATCCAGTTCAGAAGATTAATCATTCCAGTTCAGTTGGGCATCCAAATCCATAACTCTTTTCAGAATAAATCTGAGTACACTTTGTCATTTTCAGTATTTCCTGAAATACATTCAGGATGTTTTGAAATGAACCTTCATTTTCAGTTAACCAGTTAGATTTCACAAGGCAAAAATAAAGAGAAATATTAATTTATTGCTGTCCTATTTTAATAACAAGATTTCTTTGTTTGGATGAAACACACAAGTAATGACTGCACAAGATAAAAGGCATGAACTGAAATGAATACCTGAAAATTCTTGTAAGGATGGTTGGTGTTTTGCTACGGTGTTGGTCTCAGTGGACATAATTAATAGTGAAGTGGTTTTTCATTTTTAACAAGAATATTTTCTAGTGCCCCTGAAAATGAGGGCATTTTTTCTAATTAATAATTCTCTCTGTTTAAAAGAAATAATATTCAGTTATAATAGTGGCCACATTCTTTGCATGGCTGGAAGGCAACTGCTAAGCATACTGTGAAGTCAGATCTCCAAAACACAATTCTGAATGAAATCCTAAACTGGAATAAACAGGCATAACTTCATTAAGTTGAGAGGAATTATGTTTGCCCACTGCAGTCTGGAGATGGCCTTTATTATCATTCGAGATATTAAGCATAGCAGAAAGTCACTGACTTTCTTGCTTTGGAAAACTTTGGAGCTTTTGGATGTACTGTAAACAAGAATGGGGTAGATTGGCAATTTCAATTTGTCTAATGGCACCATTTCACCCAAGGTGTGTTATTAAGCAACACAAAGAATCTTTGAGGCTGTGCAAGGAACTCTGGAGTCATCTGTGCCTTTGTTGTGTGACATGGTGAAACTCATGTAGAGATTCATTTTGCTAATTATGTGGATAAAAAACTGTGGTGAGGGAAACAAAAGACTATTTCTCATTCAATTAAATCTATCATTAAAATGCCTTTTTTTCCAGGGATGTAGTTCTCTCAGCACTTTAGAAAGAACTGCTTGTCCTCGTTGGTGATTTGAAAAGCAGTGTAAGACAAAAGCAAAACCTTATCCATTAAAGAGGACACCTTACCCCTGCCCCATCCCCATCCAAGGGGGCAGATTTACACTGTCTGTGTGCAAGTCAAGAAATGGTCATGCAGCCATTCTTGCTTGCTGAGGCTTTACCAATCTTTCCAAATTTGTTATTTCTGTAAGGGGGTAAAAAAGAAGCAGTTGAAACATTTTGGTGAGGAGAGCAAATTTTTGTCTTTCCCTGTTCCAACACCTATTCAAAAAGAACCTTATAACTAATTATTTGTTTGAAATTCCTTGGTACTGAATGATCTCTGTCCTACATGCCCGAGGTGTTCCAGGTGTTCCATCTAATGACTGGCTGAAGTTGTGGCACACCCCGAGCTGGCAGAAATGTCCTGGCAGCCTCGGCCAGGCGCACTCTGGGCTCTGGAGGGTGTGCCTTCAGCAGGCAGGGCTGGAAGAGCGCGGGGGGTTCTGGAAAGCTTCTCCCTGTGACGGTGGCAGTGCGGAACTGGCAGCTCCAGCAGAGCCTGGGGCTGAGTGCTGTCCAGCCTAATGAGACAGGCTTAAGAGCTATGAAAAGACAGATGTGTTTTGAGCAAATCTTCCTGAGAACTCTCAGGTTCTAACCAACTTTATCCAGACCTGGCAGCTCTCCCAGCATCAGCATTCAAGCTGCTGTCCAGGCAGGCTGCCCTCCTGTGCCACTGCAGCAGGACAGCAGGAAGAACACGTGGCTGTCACTGGGAATAGGTGTGAATTCCGTGTAATTGCCCGTGGCACCAGCTTCTGACATAACAGCCTGGGAGTTCTGCATTGACTCCAATGGATTTTTGATCAGCCCCCAAAAATAAAAGTGACAGAGAGATGAGAGGAGAGCACAAACCATGAGAAGCAGGCGAGCCTGACAGAGGCAGGAGAGTCTCTGCTGAGGTCTGAGCACTGAACTGTAGAAAACCCTCTCCGAGTACCCTGCACGGGCTCACAGCTGAAAAATATTTACTGAGTGCGTTTAACCAAATGGATTTAAGTGTACAGAATCCATTTGCAAAATGTCTACAACTATTGGGTAAATTGAGCTCATTGTTTGTATGGTTGTCTCGGCAATCAAACTGTAATCATGTGTAAACCGTGAGCAACCATGTGCAGTTCATGTGCAATTATTTACAAACTGGTTTTGTGAAATCCAATTGTATTACCAGTGGTAATGAACTTCAGTGTGTAATAGGGTTGTTTTTTTTTTTTCTTCAACGTCTTTAAAATGCTTCAGTGCCTTTCTTCCTATTTTAAGCGCTTCTGAATTTAAAAATAGATTAATATATACTACATATACACCACCAATTGCAGTGCCTTGCCATAACCTGCTTTTGCCCTGCATTCGTGATCACCCCAGCTCAAACCTGGGGTTTGTATTGTAATTCAGAGTACCAACTCTGTGGGCTGATAAAACAGTGAGAAAAGTTTTAAGCTGTGCTACTTTCTTTTCAAGGCTGCTAAAAGGTGTTTATTGTTTGCCTCCTTCCCAATCCCTAAGCCTTTAAACCTCGAGCAGTAAATCAGCATAGCTTTGCAGGTGGTGAGAAATGAATAGCATTAAAGCAATCTCTTTTCAAATTCCTCTTTCTACTTTCTCTGGGAAGCAAGTCACGAAAACTTCGTGGAGTTGTGAAGTCACCTGAAAGCTTCACTTTTGAGAGGACCTCATTAGTCTCCTCCTTACTGCCTAAAGCACATAACTCTTTAAAGTTTTACTGCCATGTCACCAGAGAAATGTGTCTCCAGCCCATAAACACATAACAATGCTCTGTGATGGGGCTTCTTCTCCATGGTTTCCCCATGCCTCGTAAGAAAGAGCAAAATTCACATCCTGAGCCTTATGTCACAGTATCACAGTTTTCACGGACATTTTGTGTACTGTAGATCTGAATGTGGCACGAAGGTGTTGGAGTCATAATTTTTGGAAAGGAGGATTCTAACAGGAATAAATCCTGAGGGTCCTTTAGACCTTGCCTTCTCTAAGCTGCTGGAGGCAGGTCAATGAGTTTTTACCTCCCTCACAACTACCATGAGCTGTAGCAAACAGTCCAATGAAGATGTAAGAAAATAACAGATATTTTTCCCCACATGAACCAACCAGCTGTGGAGTTCCACAAAGAACTATTTTCCCTGTCCTGGGAATAATCATCTCCACTAAGAGAGGACTGTCAGAAGAGATCCTGGGAACCTGGAGAGGAATATGGGGGAAAAAAAATATGCTAAAGCAGCGTCTGAGAAAAATATTGGTAAATGCTCCATGAGAAAAGGAAACCCAAGTCATCCTGATACTAAAATTCTAACTAGATAAAAGCTGTGCCTCTTCTGAACTCCTTAATTTAAAGAGCATTTGTTTCTTTCCTTTCATGAGTGTGTAAGTTCATTCCTGTTCTTCCTCCCCAAAAATTTGTCTGATATGTCTTCAAAGAAAAATATCACAGGACAGCAGTCTGCTGCTAGGGGGAAAATGTCAAGGTGAAGCTGGGCCATACATCATCCCTAAACGCTGAGGCACGAGGATTTCAAGGGGGAAGGTATTGCTCATGTGATATTGTCCTATTACAATGACTCTGTATTTCTGTGGAGCCAGGTGATGGATGGATGGATGCTGCCTGCAATCCTTCTCCTGCTGCAGCAGAGTGCCAGTGCTTCACTGCACCCACAGCTCTGCAGCACGGCCCCCAGTGCCAGGGCATGCAGCCGGGGTCTGGCCAGCACAGAAATGCTGCATTGTCCATCTCACAGCCCAGCAGCGCTCCTAAAAGCTTGTAGTAAAGATTGTCTGAGAGCACGGATGGGCGGCTTGCGGGAAACAGAAAACAAAGCACAGGGAGTGACGGCAGTGGGGAGCTGGAGCTGCGTCCTTTGAGGAAGCGGGAGGGGTGTCCTGAGGGCACCCTCTGTCAGAGGCTGGGTTCCAGCCCTGCCCCTCCTCTGAGCAGGACACAGAGCCGTTCTGGTCCCTAAGGGACAGCAGGAGCGCCGTGGGACACCGACAGAGCAGCACTTCTTGGCACAGTCCTGTTCAGGACCATTTCACTGGTGTTTTGGGGCGGATTCTCATTTGTTTTTAAGGGAACAGGCTTAACCCTGCTTGATCAGAAGTGGAGGTAGAGCTAGAACTGACCTACCCACCCCTTTCAGGTGCCCCTGGTATCCAGAGAGGGCTGATGTGAACTCCCAGTCAGTCTGTAAAGTCTCGGTGACATCAAAAAGGGCGGTCACGCAAATAACCCAAGCAGCCACTTACATAAATAAGCTTTCCTTTATTAGGAAGTGGAAAAATGACTCTAGCAAAAGAGAAATTGTAGAAACTTCATTATTTTTTTTTTTAAAGAGGCTTTTTTTTAATGAACAAACACGATGAGGAGATCGGATTTGTTTGTGTGAGTACTGATTTGTCTGTGTGAGAACATTTATTCTTCTCTTTGAGTGCTGATTAGTCCCAGAATCATTTGCAAAGTAGAGTTTGTACTAAAATTCTCTTGTGTTTCTGCTAGTACCCATAACCTTGGAAACAACATATTTTTATTTCAGGTACTCATTGATATTAATGACTTAATATTAATGTTAAATAATGCCAAAATTTCATAGTGCACAGGTATTTTCATGAATAAATGGATGACTTTGTAAATATGATTAACATCCTTCCAGTTGGAATCAACTACGTGCACTTGTGGAAATACCTACACTTTGTTTTTATTCACTAAGTTGTAACTGTGCCTAATATAGTCTTTTCACAGCTTTGGATACTTTCCTATGGGAAATCTTGACAGGTTTTTTACCTTCCTAAGGCATTGTTGGTTGAGATTTGGGGCTCTGGGTAAAAATGCTCCTGGCACAATTTTGGGGGATGGTGGGAGTATCACTGAGCAGAAATTGTGTATGAAATAGAGCAGAGCTGAGAGTGACTCTGGAGGAGATTTCATTCCCTCATCCCTGCATCAGCTCCAGTGGGTTTTTACCCTGAGCCACACTGTGACTGCTGCTGGTTGCCCCACAGCAGAGCGGTGCCTGCTCCCCTGGGCACGGCACACATCGCCCTGGAGGCACGGCCTGCACAGCAAATCCTGGCAGCGCTGGGAATACGCCCCCAGCATCCTTCTCCAGACAGGAAGGAATGCCTTCCCTCTCTGTTACCCACCCTTTTCAGCAGGCCCTGTGGATCTGCAGAGTATTTCAGCTGCCACACATGGTTCTCCTGGCAGACAATCACCACAAAAAGTAACTGCGGAGAGATTTTCAGGGAGCTTCCCCGTGGTTCCCCAATCCCACTTAGCAGGGAGTACACGGGAGGGTGAAATGTTTCTTTGTCTTTATTGCCCCCACTGTTGTTCAAGTCAGGACCAGCTATGGTTTTGCCTTGTGCACTGACTACCAGAAAACTGAAATGGGAGTATTTAATTTAATTTAGAAGTGACCTTGCTAGAGAGGCCTTGAAATCTATCAAAATATGCATTCCTATCATCCTTAAGAGATACTGCTCTTAAGTAATTTGATTGCAATGGAGATAATAGGAAAATGATTTGAATCTTTGCTTTTGCAGAGGTTTGTTTGACTATTATTCTGCCTTTCTACATCAAGAACTCATTCAAAAGAAATATGTGGAATGGATTTTTCAGGAAACAAGGTCAGTTTGTTTTATATCAACAACAAATTCAGGCAGCTAAGCTGATATGGCTTCTCTAATACTGTTCCTTTTGTCCCAGTGCAAGAAAGGAGGTAGACAATTTAGGGTAGGGGTTTTTTCTAATATATGCACTTTCTTCATTTATAAATTTGGAAAACATTTGCAAACACTTAGTCCATCTTTTAATGACATCAATTAGCTACAAGATAAGGTAAGAATTTGGTTTGGACTTTCAAGCTAGATTGAAAATATTAAGACTTAAAAACTGAAATTGAAAATCCTGTAAATACTCACTTGAACTTCCAAAAATTTTGATGTGTTCTCTTTTTATAAGTTAAATTTAGCAGCAAAGACTCATCTGTCTGTGAGACTCTTGTTTTAGGTGGGATCAAGCTCTTTCTGTCCTGCTGTACCTGTACAGACTAAGCTGTAGATTAAACCCATCCTCACACAGCCTCACCTTTAAACCCCATCATTGTAATCAGGTGAATTCCCAGTCTTTGGAATCAGGTAAAAGTGGATGAACTGGAAGAACTTTTGGTTTAGGACTAGATCTCAGAGGTGTGAATCAGAGTTCTGGAACCAGGACTGTCCTTTTGGCTGCAGGCCTCATTTGTAGAAGATTAAGAAATAATGAAATATGTTACTTTGTTCTGCCAGAACATTTCAGAGCAGCTTTGGGTGCAAATTCACATCCTTTGTGTTTGTTTCTGATTTGTTAGTGGAAGGTTTAAAGTGTCATAAAGCAAATGAGATTCTGGTCCTTGAGTCAGGCTGAAGATTTCAGGGAGATACATTACGTAGCTTCATATTTTTCATCTGTTTTTTTCATGTCTCATGAAGAGATGTTGAACTTCTAACTTTCTGAGAGAAAGATATTCTTGTACTCTTTGCTTCCCTATATCTTTGCACAACACATTTTCAGTCCCACTGGGCTGGCACCAATTGCAAGGATATGTTACTTACATTCGTTTTTTTGTATTACCACATGCTCTCTAAGGAATTTTCAAGCTTGCAAGACTATGAAACTATAAAAATGAAAAAGATTGGGGAGTTTTAGTCTGTATCAAAGGTACTTTTCATGGCTTATGCTCTCTGAAAGTCATGCACAATCAGGTTTCAGACAGTGCTCAAATATATCTGGAGTCAGTATTGTACCACTGACTCCATTATCAGCTGTGCAGCCCCAGGGTGGCAAAAGGAGGCCACATCTTTTTACTCATACAGACATCTAAAAAAGTTGGGTATTGTGGGATTTCATTTAAATCACACCATGGAAGAACAGGCAGCCTGGAAGAATAGATTTGTTTTGTCCATTGGTGAGTTACAATTTTGTAGATTTTTCTGGGAACTCTTGACCCACAGTTCCTGTTTCTTTTTGCCAAAAGAGGATGAGTGCTCTGGTGTTGGCATTTGCTGGACCATTACATCAGAAGCCAAGAGAAATGTGGGGAACAGTAAATCTTGCTTTCCCAGAGGAATAGAGCTGATGATTCAGACCAGAGTTTTCAAGCTCAGGGATTGTTTTTAGGAGACAGGAGCACATTTGTGTTGTTGCAGTGGAAGGGGTGAGACTCCCCTTACTCTGGAGGGATGTTCACCAGAGTCTGACCCTCAGCATCTGAGCTGGCTGCTTGGGAAGCACATTTAGGTGCCCAAAGAGGGGCACTGGTTTTCCCCTGAGTCCCCATTTCCACCCATTTCTCCCTGCAGGAGAGCCCTTTACAAACAGCACCTGGCATCAAGACTCAAAGGTTGAGGCGAGAAGGGACCTCTGGAGGTCTTCTTGTCCCACCCCACTGCTCAAGCAGGGTCACCAGGATCAGATAACCTTTGAATATCTCCTAGGATGGAGACTCCACAACTTTTCTGGGCAGCCTGCACCAGTACTGGGTCACCTTCACAATAAGAAGTGGCTTTGCTGTTGTGGTAGAGCCTCCTGTGATTCAGCCTGTCCCCAATGCCACTGAGCACCTCTGGGAAGGTCCTGGGCCATCTTCTGTACCCCTCCCTTTAGATCTTTATGGACATTGAAGAGATCTCCCATTCCCAGCTCTCTCAGGCTGTCCTTGTATGAGAGAGGCTCCAGTGTCTCAGTCACCCCAGTGGCTCTGCACTGGACTCTCGCCAGTAGCTCTGTCTCTTTCTTCTGCTGGAGAAGCCAGTACTGGATGCTGATTTCCATGTTTCATTCTCATTTTTAGTACTGTTATGAACACTTTTTTTCCCCCCTCAGGTATACATATACATATTGTTTTCAGGAAAAATCTAAATATCTACATGGGAAATGGTCACAGCCACAAGAGCTCCAGGAGTGTTTGGACAACACTCTTAGGCACAAGGAGGGATTGTTGGGGTGTCCTGGGCAGGGACAGGAGCTGGGCTGGATGGTCCTTGGGAGTCTCTTCCAGCTCTGGACATTCTCTCATTCTGTGGAATGAAAACCAGTTTAGATAATGGCAAACATCCACATTTTTACAAAACCTGTGCCACGGTTAGAATGGAATTCTGGAAATTTAATAAGCATTGCATAGCTTGTTATAGCAGATGAGTTTGAATCAGTGAAAAAGATTTAGCATTTTTCTAGGCACGTGGATGAAGTAGAACAACTCATCTCCAGCTTTTTGGTTTGAGTACAAGAGTGCCTTTTCCATCTGATAGAAACTCTATGAACACTTGTTCTGACTTTGGGGAAAAAATCCTCTTTAGACTCTTCAGTGGTATCTCCAACAATGAATAATTAATTTTTTGGAGTGAAAAATCATTGTGATGGAATTGACCTTTCCCTATAGCAATAGGTTCAATCACTTCCATCTGTCACAAGCTCTTTGCAGGATTTTAATTAATGGTGAAAAATGTTTTCTTCCCATGTCTGTGTGTTGTTTAGAATCCCAAACACCTGAATGCTTCATAAGATTCTGGCAATACAATAAAAAAAGAGGAAAAAACACCAAATCTTCTGAGATCAGGACAGATTTCCTGGGGAAAAAATCTGGAAAGCAGTAGCACCTCTATCTTCTCCCAGTTGGTCTTGAAGCCAGGAAATAATGACAAGCCATCAGTCTTCCTCAGCAGGCTGGGAACTGATGAATCCAGCTTTCCAAAGAGCAGCTTTGCAGCAACATGGCCACATCCTTTCAGAGACCTGTGTGAATTACATCTATATGAAAATGGCTTTTATTCTGGCCACCAACATCCTAAAATTGATAGTGTTAGCAGGAGTAGGGACAGGAGTGCTGCAGCGAGGTCTGGCTTCACCAGCCAGCTGCACAGACCCTGCCTGGGCCTTGTTGCCTTGCCAGCAGTGCCCGGAGGGCAGGGGCACACTCAGGGATAACTCAGCCCTTCCTCCGGGGCAGCAGAGCAGCTCAGCAGCAGCCCTGAGCTGTCCTGGGCACAGGGGCCGAGCCTGGGGCTCGCTGCTCAGCGCACCCTGCACGGCTGGGCGGGCACCGCGGGGCAGCAGCAGCAATCCGCCACCTTCCCAGGGCTGCTCCTGCTGCTGCTGCCGCTGCCGCTGCCGCTGCAAGAACTGCAGGAGGGACATTTCATCATGGGCTCGGTGACTGTGCCGTGTCCCTGAGTGAGCGTGCCATGTCCCTGTGTGACTGTGCCGTGTCACTGAGTGTGCCATGTCCCTGTGTGACTGTGCCGTGTCCCTGAGTGTGCCACGTCCCTGTGTGAGTGTGCCACGTCCTTGTGTGAGTGTGCCATGTCCCTGAGTGTGCCATGTCCCTGAGTGTGCCGTGTCCCTGAGTGACTGTGCCACGTCCCTGTGTGAGTGTGCTACGTCCCTGTGTGTGTGCCACGTCCCTGTATGAGTGTGCCGTGTCCCTGAGTGTGCCATGTCCCTGAGTGTGCCGTGTCCCTGAGTGACTGTGCCACGTCCCTGTGTGAGTGTGCCGTGTCCCTGCCGTGGGAGCTGCGCTGGCAGTGCCTCAGAGCTGCCCGCAGTGCTTTGCTCTTGCCCGCTGGCACCACACGGTAAATGCAATGTCTCCCTTGCTCACCCTGCTGCTCCTGCAGAGCAAACCACGCTCACTTATGGCCATTTTAATATCACTGCTGCTACCCAGCTTTCTGGTTGTTCCTTATCTTTGTACTTAAGCTAAGGTTGCCTAAATTCTCCCTGCTGCTTTCAAGGTGGGTGCAAAGGGAGCTGTCCCAGGTGCCAGGGACGGCGGGCAGCGGGGCGTGCAGCCCTGCAGCGAGCCTGTCCCTGCAGAGCCCGGCAGCCCTGGGGGCCAAGCTGTCCCTGGGAGGGCTCTGCGCTCCCAGGGGAGCCTTTGCTCCCTCTGCCCCCTGCTCCCAGCCCCGGTGCCCCTCGGGCAGCCTCCCGCAGGCTCAGCCACAGCTGCCAGGGCCGCCTGAGCTCTGCTCTCCGAGCTGCGCTTGCTAAAGCCGAGCTGCGCTTGCTAAAGCCGAGCTGCGGGTGTAGCCAGGCAGGGAGGAGGCTTCAGCTCAGACCCAATTTTAGTTCCTGAGCAAATAGCAACAGCGCTGCCAGCCTTCATTGCATCCACAGACAGATGGTCTGGACTGCGAGACCAGCAATTAATGTACAATGTGTTCTTTGTTGGCACTTAACACAAAGGCGTTTTTTCTGTGTGTGTAAACTGTCTCATTCTTAAAACTTATTTTGTTTTGTGACTCTAGTGCCTATATGGAGCTGGAGGGAAATAATAATTCCATGTAGGCATGAAGTGGAGGAGTTGTTCTCTTTCTCTCAGCTTTCATTCAACATTCTAATTACTGGAGATAATTTTTATTTTTGAAATACTCCTTGTTATCTCAGTCAATTCTCCCTAATGTATCTTCTGCATTAAAATGAGCTATTTGCCCCTTAGTATCCCTGTTAAATTGGGAATTTCATAATTCCCATCAGGATCTCCTGCATGGGAAGGAGAAATTTAAGTCATTGGAGTGCAAGCATGCATTGGATCCAGATGTTTGCCTGGGCGAGAATCACTGAAGTTTTGCAACCTGACAATTTTGCTCATTACTTTTTTACATTTTTTTTATTCTCCAGCTTATTATCAGACTCTTAATTCATTCCCTAAGTAGAATCCAACATGAAATGAGCCAGATGCATTTCTCAGAGCCATTCCTGGCTCCCTGACTATGCCTCAACTATTTTATATCCTGAATTCTCCTTTGGTTAGAGCTTTATATTTTCAGATATCATTCCCAAGCTTAGAAGTCAGAAGCCAGCAACTTTCCAGGATTCCTGTTAAAGCCAGAGTTCCTGTGGAGGTGAGTCAGCACGTGGCTGGCTGTTGCTTTTTTGCCAGATTCAGGCTATAATTTGAAGCAGAGGTGATGATCTGCAAAGCCAGAGTCATTTTAATGCCTCATTTACTTGATCCTATCAATTCTTTCGGTGGAGTTGGAAGGTTTTTCAGCTCTGCCTTTGAGGTGTTTGGGAACTGATTTGATCAGGATGGAAAGCCTCAGAAGCTGAGGACATAAATAGGTGATCAGGTAATCAGAGTCTGCATCATGGGCAAGAGATGAGATAATGCTCTGGGATTCGTTTTCTGAGATCTCTCCCTCCAATGTTTTCTGGTCTTTTTTTACTTTTAAAATTGAATTTTATATATGCAAGAGAGAGGGCCAGGCAGATAAAAGATTGGACTCTAATTATGAACAGTTATAGGTAAAAATCCAGCTTTCCATTGAATAAGGCAAATTTTCTTGTGAAAATTCTTTAACGTCAGAGATAAATGCTGCTTATTTACAACCACACTTATTTACCCTGGATTTTGCTGGAAAAAAACACTGTTAATACCATTAGGAATGAGTGGTTTTTAAAGATTTATGGTGCAGTCCTCAGAATAGATGTTGTTACAATGGGAATGTTTTTCCTAGTATTGCATATTTTTCCACCTCAATTCCTCACTATCAATCCATGGCTGATGTTTCTAAACTCCAGATTGTTGTGTAATAAGGAGAAATAAGTACTCATTGTTGGCAGATGCTGCTAATGTGGCTTTTCCTGACATTGCTTGTGTCTTCTAAGACTGGCTGTGTGTGTGTGTGTGTTCATTTTTTGTAGGGTTTTTGTTTGTCTTTTTGCTTAGCTTTGATGGAGGGGGGGGGATTGTTTGGGTTTTGTTCTGTTCGTTGGGGTTTTTTTTAACAATATCTCAGTAAATGCTCAGCTTTTCCTGTGTATTCTTTAGAAACAGATCTGTGCCTGAGTGATAGACATATCTTGCTGTAGTGGTGCTCTTCAGCTCACGTCACATTGCTCATTGTCTCGTGGAAGAGGTGCTTTTTGTGTCTAGGAACTGGTTCTTGTAACTTATTTTTTGTCTCCCCTCCAGCCCTTTTCCCAGAATTGCTTCATTCACAACTGCAACTCTTAAGCTTCTGAGAAAGCATTTAAATTTGAGAAACACAGTTTCCCACTTTCTGTCCCTCGCTGTCCCGTTTTGTAGCAGCCTGAAGTAGGAGCTGCAGGGTGTGAATTAGCTGGGTGGAGGGGCTCTGTTTCACCCAGGAGCACCTTCCCTTCATCCCTCCCCTGGGAACAACCACCACCACAGAGCAGTGGCTGGTCCTTGGCATATTGCTGATCCTGAAAATGCACTTCCCTGGGAGCTCTAATGAATTGATCAGTCCTGCAGCTGTCTTGAATATCGAACAAAACACATTTTCCACACTTTGGACACAGAGAAAAAGGATATAAAGGAGGTATGGCCTTGTAAATCAATCCAGCTAAGCCATCCTCACAGACACCTCACTGAAAGAAAATATTGTCTCCACTTCTCTTCTACATCGTGGGAGTCTTCATAGCTCTGTGCTGGCTTAAAATTTAAATTCAGGACTGTGGTAATTCATGGTGGTCTGCAGTGAAGCCCTCTAGGACTGAGATTATCTGCAAGGTCTCCAAGACATCTGTTGTGTTTCCTACATATGGAATGGAAAATATCTGGCTTGGGACTAAAGTACTTGGGGAGATACCCATATTTATGAGCAGTAGCTCTATTTTAAAGTACTTACCTTCATTCCAGAATCCAAAGGCCATGAAAATATTAATTTATTAATTACACCATACAAGCCTCTTAAAATATTTGGTAAAGGAATAGTTTTTGTAGAGAATGAGCTGCCCTTTCAGAGCAGGGCAGTAAGAAGTCCTATGGTAAAGGCCCTTTTCTCCCTGATAGCACTTCAGGCATTATTCTGTCTTTAAGCTGTGGGTCTTCAGCCCACTCTGCTCATGGACTTTGAGACTGAAACACAGCTTGATTTCAGTGCTTAAAACACTCGGATTTAGTTTGTATAAAGGAGTTAAGAATTGTCGTTGGAGTAGTTTATTCACAAAGCCCCAAACCCAGTGCTGATGGAGAGGGTTTCCACCTCATTGCCTCGGTAGGAGAGGGGTATTCCCCATGTCACAGATCCCTGCCAGATCTGCAGGAACATGCAGAGCCTGATTCGAGTGGACATGATGGGAAAAGCCAAACTGGGAATGCCAGTAAGCACTCAGTGGTTTGTACATAATGTCAAACCACATTGTTAATATGAGATAGAGTTGGGACTTGCAGGTTAAATTGCTCTGTTTCCCAAGTTTAGTGAGCTTCCTGCCTGCTCTCACTGGACAATGAAATGAGCTGGAAATGTGTGGGTTCTGCTCAGTGGTTTGTCCTTCCCAGGTTATTTGCAGTTACTATTTGTTATTGCTCAGGTTAGTTACTGATCCTCTCCAGTTACCTGTTGTGTTCCTCCAGCACCACCCAACAAAATTCAAACCCAAACTGACTTAATGATTTCACTGAGGACTCAAACTCCCTTTCCATGCCTAGGGCAGGCAGCACAGGAGCAGATCTCTCTGGGTTATGTGGGTGACTGCGATTCACTCGCTCCTTACAGACAAATTTACTGTGCTGGGATCTCTGCACGCCCTGTTTTAGTACCCCTGCTTTCTGGAGAACTGGCAGGAGCATTAACTCCGCTGCTGCCACTTGCAGGGTTTGCCTATTGATACAGGCAGGAGTTCAGAGCTGGGAGCAGGCTCAGCTCTGCGATGCTGCTGCACAAGGAGGGAGCTCTCAGGATCCTTCTGTGTGTTTGCACTGCCTGCAGAAATGATCTGCTGAGGCTCCTGCGTGGCACAGACAGCTCTGTGCAGAACCTGCTGCTTCTTGTGACACCCACAGACCACCCCTGGAACAACCTGATTTTAAAATTCCCAATATTTAGCATTAAATTTCTGTTTAGTTCAGGATAACTATCACTTTCTTAATGTTAGAGGCTGCTGCATAAATAAATATAATTGGCTTTTCGAAATGTTTCAGATCACCATTGTAACATCAGGCAAGGGTTTGTGGTTGGCCTAGCAAATAGCTTTTTTTTCAGTTTGGAAGCTCTGTTGCCAACAGAGCTGTAGGGACCTTTAGGTTACTACAACTTTGCTTGTTTGAAAAAAAAAAAAAGGAATATGAAAATAAAGTTTAGTGTAAAGCAAAGTTTTCCAGCCACAACTCATCTCCATTTAATTTTGCATGAAAAATGTGGTGAGGCTGCCTTAGCCCCCATGGAAGTGAGAAAGTACAAACTCCAACCAGGCACCTGCTTGGCTGGAGTTTTGTTTTTCCAGTGTGGGAGGTGAGGAAGGAGGAGATGTTCCCCACTCTCTGGAGTGGTGCTGAGGTGCCCAGGAAGCAATGAAATCCCCACAATTCAGTAATAAAGTATTTGCTTTTTTCTGAGGTGGGTTCCATGTTTGGGGCGTGCAGACAAAGATGATCATTTTCTTCCCTCATTCCTTTGGCTAAAGTATAGTATTTTTGTAAAAAAGCTCCACTTTATTTTAAGATAATTCCCACCTGAACTAGTCTGAGGAAGAAACAAGTCCTTAGAAGAGCTGCCTGTGTCTCTTTTGCGGTTGAGCTTTGCCAGGCTGCCTCTGCCGAAGGCAGGGTGCAGGGGAAGGGGAGGCTGGGGGCTCCTGCGGGGCTGGGACGGGACGGCAGCGGGGGCACCTGCAATGAACAGGCACCGAGCGCTGGCTGCGGGGCACCTGCAATGAACAGGCACCGAGCGCTCACTGCGGGGGCACCTGCAATGAACAGGCACCGAGCGCTGGCTGCGGACCGTGGCTCCTCTCTGGCCCACGTGTGGCAGCGTGGCAGAGGCTTTTGAGGCACTTTTGTGAGCCTGTGCAGTGCTCGTGGGGCTGCTCTGGAGAGCTCCACGGCGCTCTGGCTCCGGCTGCAGCTGCCCCGTGCAGTCCTCTAAACCACTTCCTCCTGAGCCCATCACCCCTCGCCTCAAAGGGTCATTCAGGTGGGGTTTTGTTGTGATTTATCTAGTCTAAGGAAAAAAAAAACAACCCCAAAATATAATAGCCATGAGCAAAAATATGTATTTTTGGAGAAAGAAGTAATTCGCATTTTTAGTAACGTTATACTGATGAATATTTTAGTGTTGTGAACATTAANGCGCCGGGGGCGCACGGCGGGGCACCTGCAATGAACAGGCACCGAGCGCTCACGGCGGGGGCACCTGCAATGAACAGGCACCGAGCGCTGGCTGCGGGGCACCTGCAATGAACAGGCACCGAGCGCTGGCTGCGGGGCACCTGCAATGAACAGGCACCGAGCGCTCACTGCGGGGGCACCTGCAATGAACAGGCACCGAGCGCTCACTGCGGGGGCACCTGCAATGAACAGGCACCGAGCGCTGGCTGCGGACCGTGGCTCCTCTCTGGCCCACGTGTGGCAGCGTGGCAGAGGCTTTTGAGGCACTTTTGTGAGCCTGTGCAGTGCTCGTGGGGCTGCTCTGGAGAGCTCCACGGCGCTCTGGCTCCGGCTGCAGCTGCCCCGTGCGGTCCTCTAAACCACTTCCTCCTGAGCCCATCACCCCTCGCCTCAAAGGGTCATTCAGGTGGGGTTTTGTTGTGATTTATCTAGTCTAAGGAAAAAAAAAACAACCCCAAAATATAATAGCCATGAGCAAAAATATGTATTTTTGGAGAAAGAAGTAATTCGCATTTTTAGTAACGTTATACTGATGAATATTTTAGTGTTGTGAACATTAATAAATGTCCTCAAAACTTTAAGATTTCTGCAAGCTTGGTCACTTAAAAGTGGTTGAAATTTTTAATAATGTCTTAAGATGCCTGGTCATCAACAAGATAAAAGGCTTACCAAACAGGATTTAATGCTTTTGAAATGTCAAATAACACTGATACCTTAAAACAATACGAGTGTTTTAATTTCTGTGGCATTTTAAAGAAGTTAACATTGCAATTTTATTGCAGGATGTAATGTGCAATTGTTAAAACATCATCAAACTGATTGCTTTATTTGATTTAAAATGTCATATTCAGTACGGTGATTTTCACTCATTAACATTAAACTTGGGGAACCATATGTTAGAACAATCTTGTCTATTGAATGAGCACACTCAGTTAAATAATGTGAGCAGAAAAAATGTGAGACTTTCTACTAAGCACTTTTATCCCCATTTTTAAAATCCTCTAAAATTCATTAGGAAAACCTAATCCTGCAAATGGTAAATCATTCTATTTATAGATTGCATGGCATTTTGATATTAAAATGCATAAAATCTGCCAATAGTTTAGAAATGAGGCATCAGCAAAGAGGATTATTGGTCTACCTAAATAATAATACAACCATTAAGAGGATAACATTTTCCAATTGCAATTACATGCTTTAATTTTAAAGAAGCTATCATTTACAATTATTTGGCAGATTCAGTCCATATTTCTTTCACAAATTTATTTCTTCATTATGCCTCAAAACAAATTTATGGTGCATTTATGTTTGTGAAGATAATTTGCTTAGTTTATTGTGAATGGAAATCAGTAATTACATACAATCTCATTTTCTACAGACATAAAGTTAATTCATGGTAGTAATTTTACACAGAATATTAGCCTGTGTTAGTTATGATGAAAATGTTACTGTGGCAAATGCTCTATTACAGTATAATTTCTTTGGACTTGGTGAAAAGGAAATACTGACTTAGTAAATAACACTTAAGTCATCGATTTTGTGATAATTTGGGGTGATTCTAAAGACATATTAATGATTGCAGGGAAAATCCTTATCTGGGCCTAAAATCAGAATTTCTTTAGTAAGTGAGGAATGGAAGCTTATGGAAAAATAAGCATTTCAAGAAGTCCAGCAGCAGATCAGCACTGCCAGATTCTGGAAGTGAGTCTTTGATACTGGTGATGAAAGCTGTAGATCCCATTCTCCAAGGAATTCAAATGGAATCCCTGGATTTGGAGATCTAAAATGGCCAAAGCTAAATAAGATTAAAAAAAAAGCTGGAGGCAATGATTCCAGACAATGTTTTTGTTGTACCAGTCTTTTCAAGCATGCTATGGCTGAGCCTTTTGTGGCAGATCTTAAAGGAAACTATATTAAAGAAAATTTAAAAAAAACCAAACAAAAACCAAAACAAAATAAAACAAAACAAAACAAAACAAAAAACAAAAAACAAAAACAAAAACAAAAAAAACCCCAAAAAACCACAAAAAAACCCCAAACCCCCCTCCCCCCCAAAAACTAACAAAAAACCAAAAAAAACACACACACACAAAAAAAATGTTTTGCCCTGGACATTTTTTGATTTACAGTGCATTCCTCCAGTTCTTTCCTGGAGATTCCACCTGAGAAGTGGGAGAGAAAACCAAATTATTCATTTTCTCCCCTACCCATCCCACCCCAAAAAAAGCTGAAAACACAAACAAAAAAGTTGAAATACAAACATTTCTCATGGGAGGGAGAAACAACAAAGGAATAAATGACATTTTATTTTATTTTATTTTATTTTATTTTATTTTATTTTATTTTATTTTATTTTATTTTATGTTATTTCATGTTATTTCATGGTTTTTTTTATTATTTAATTTTATAGCATTGCAGAGCTGTCTGCACTTTTGGCCTGGCCTTTGGATGTCGTGGTATCCAGTGGCAGACCTCTGTGCCAAGCTGTCGTTTGTTGTACACTGAAGGAAAAATTCATTAAGCTGCTCTGGAAATTCTAATTTCCTTAGTTTTCTGAAACAGTTAAATAAGGATAATTGGCCGTTTTGGAACGAACTTCCTTGGATATTGGGTAGTGGTAGTCCTCCAAATATGATGTTACAGGAAAGCTTTGCACTCCCAGCTGAACAGAAGGAACACAAATCTGTAATTAGCCTTTATATTACAAAATGTATGAAAATGTTATACACTGTAAAATATCTGCCATCTCATTAAAAGTGAATGAGGGTTGGCAAACTCTGGATCTGTAGAATAAGATTATTTACAATGTGTTGGTGCTGTTAAGAATTTTTAAAGGGATCTTTGATTTCAAGGACCATTGTAAGTATAGCCGTTGTGTAATCCATAAATTGTTATTGCACGGGACTTATGGAAGTATTTAATTATTTAGCCTGAAGTTGCTTTTAAAATAAAGAAAGTGAAGCTCCCATGGCTTTTGAAAAAGTTGATTTTCATCTTTGAGGTTGATGTCACAGAGTTCTTCTGACCCAAATTAATGCCATCCAAAATAAGGAATTCCAAAGGGAGAAGTTCTTTCCATGGGGAAATTCCTGCTGCTGTCCAAGCTGAGCCTGCCCTGGCCCAGCCTGAGGCCGTTCCCACTCCTCCTGTCCCTGTTCCCTGGCAGCAGAGCCCGACCCCCCCGGCTGTCCCCTCCTGGCAGGGAGTTGTGCCATCCAAAAATATTGCTTCTTTTAAAGGAAATTTTAAAAATCACTATGAAATGAAGTCACTTTTGTAAGACCAAAGTCCTTTTTTAGCTTAAAACCTGATCTTTTCTACTTTGAATAGAGATAGTGGTTTGGGGTTTTTTCCCCTCCTTTCCTGGTCTTGCAGGTTTTGTATATTGTGTAAAATATGGTTTTATGGCAGAGATGGACCTGTAATGCTGTTCATGCTGCTGCTATCTGCCTGAGTCATTGATTTTTTTTGGAACTTCTAAGTGCTCCTGGAACACAAATTAAGAATAATCATTATATTCTGTATCTGTGCATTCTCTTACAATAAGTTCTTAAAACTTTTAAATCAGGTACAAATGTGCATAACAACTAACACAGAGAGCCCAAAGTCAGTTAATCTGTGCTTTAGCAGAAGAAATAAATAGCTCCTTCATAACCTGGCATTTGGGCACAGCAGAAATCTCAAATGTCAGCAACTTATCCAAAAGTAGAATTTCATATTTTATAAAATAATGAACTAGCAGCAACAGTGAGTTTTCAGTCTGTTGTATTGTCTGTCACCTTCTCGGTCTTCCCTTTGTGCTTAGAATTTGAGACTTTGTATGGGAGGCTGGAATGCTTAAGGGAAATATCTTTAAATGAATTGTGCTCTAGAACAACTGCTGTGGAAGTGTAAAACCTGAAAATTAAAATAGTGAATATCACCTTGGTGGAATCAAACAGAAGCCTTAAAAAAACCCCCTAAAGTTACAAGATTTAGCTTACAGGAATTTGTACGTGTATGTATAAAAGTGTAAACGCTGAGATATTTTTCAGTTTCAGATTCCTGATGAGTTCTGCATTTCACCAAGAGGAATAAATTCCCAAGTGTACCAGACCCTGCTCCATTTCTAGAGGAAATATTGAGGTGGCAGATGTCACTCTGTTCCTTAAATCTTCACAGTCAGTGGCCTTTTTTTCCACACAAACTCTTACACTGCTGCATATTCAGAGCTCTTAATATATGAGATTGTCCTTTGAAAGGAATTTTATGTATATAAGTATATACATATTTAGTAAAAACTAGATAAAATATTATGTAAATCAGAATATCTCAAGGGGGAGATGAAAGCAATCGGAGACTACAATATGTCACTCCAGAAAAACTTTTTGTTCAAAGAACACTTGTATTATTAGTTCAAAATTAACTCAGAAGTGAGTATTGCTTTGAGGAAAGGCTACATGGACTTTGAAATGATGCAGCAGAGCATCAAAACAGTCACAGTAATGACTTGTGATGTTGTGGGTGCTAACAGAACTATCTCATCCTAAGCAGATCTTTCAAATACAGTGATTTATTTATTTATTTATTTATTTATTTTACAATTACAGAATAGACTTCTTATAACTGAAAAGTAGTTCAAGAGAAACAAAATGAGACTCAGTCCACCTCTGCAGTGATCAAAAGATTTAACATTCTAAAGCACTCATTTCACCTGCTGAAAAAAGAAAAAAAAAAAGAAAATAGTAAGGAAAAACTCTGTACAATGATTGAAATTGAATTTTCAGGCTATTAACAACTTTTAAAATGGAATCACGTCACGAAGTTCATTTCCTCCTGCTTCTCATTTTTACATGAAGTCCTGTAATTTTTGTCAGAGTGGGAGGGTTTTTTAGGAAGCGCTTTGGAATGAGCAATCTCCGTTTCAGCTGGGCACGCAAAGGAGCGCGCCTTGGCTCTGCAGCTGGGACAGCGGCGGGTACCTGGTGCTGCCACCCTGGCTTCTGCCAGCGCCAGGGAACTGGAAATCCTCCACCGAGCCGTGATCGGGCCGCTCCCAGAGCTACTGAACGAGGGGAGCTCTCTCCTCTCTCCTCTGTGCCATTTCCCCGCTGTCTGTCGGGGCTGGGCTCCTTTGCCCGCGGGCTGCGGTGCCCGGGGCCTCAGCCGGGCATCCTTGTGCTGAACAGCGAGTACGGGCACGGGCTGTGCCCGCACAGCTTCCCATCCAAGCGCTGGAAATGCAAACCTTCGCCCCTGCTGAAGGCGTCCTGCAGGAAATGCCAGGAATCCTGGGCAGGTTAATGCCAGGAATTCCTGCTGGGCATCAGCGATGCTCAGGAGCCCCCAGAGGCACAAATGGCCTCAGGCTGGCACAAAGTCTGGCCGGAGCAACACACAGCCCTGCCCTTCCTTCATCCCCTCTCGGAGGCTCCAGCCCCGCTGGAGCTCCTGACCTGACACAGTTGTTGTGTCCTTCTGCTGCTCCCCGTGAAAGGCTTTCGCTAACGAAGTCTCTCACAAAGGCAATGGGTTCTGATGTAGTGAATCAGAGAAGTGCAGACACGGACCAAATCATCCCTGTTAGTTCAAAGAGGAGAGTGCCAAAAGAACAGCTCCAGGTACACAGCAGCCTCGCAGCCACTTTGGCTTTCATTAGTTTATTGATTGCTTCCAACTGGTGCAGAAACTGTTTGGGGCTGGAGGCTCAGGCACTGTGCAATGGCTCTTTGATTGCTAACCATTTAGGAATTCTGCTGGCTAGCAAAATGAGCAGCCCTAAACTGAGACTTTTTGCTGTATCATTCAGAGCTCTAAGATGAATATGTACAGACTTTGGCCACACACACGTTTAGCAGGGAGCCAGCCTGCCCAAACTGTGACGCTGCTGCTGCTGCAGCCTCTGTCTGCTGGGATGGAGAATTCCTGAGAGGGGAAAACGGGCACTAGGGGAGAACCTGACTCCCACAGGCTTCATTAAGACCTGGAGTATTTTCATGGGATGTAGTGAACCAACCACTCCTCCATTCAGAAGGTGGAGGTACCCCTAGATATTCTGCAGCTGAGAGTTTAGCTACTGTCCCACTGCTTTACTGTCCTTCAGCTGTATGATATTCAGCTTTATCATCCTTCTCCAGGGAGGGGCTGCGTGTACACTCAGCTTTGCACTGCATAGAACCCAAGTGATGACAAGGCTGAAGGTGTGCATTGTTGGGGGGTTCCAGCAGCGGTGCAAGGCCAGAATTTAGGTTTTTATGCCTGTCTATCAATAAAAGTATTTTACTCTTTACCAGCAGAAGCTTAAAATCATTTCTATGGCACAGAGCAGTGTTATGTAGATTCCCCTGGAGCTGTGGAGGAGCTGAGGCACCAGAGCCAGTTTATCTGCACTCAAGTGCTTTGCCCAAGCAAAATCAGGACAAGCAAAAAACCAAGTTCAGGTGTCTCCTCAAAGCAGGGAGCATTATACTCTGTCGAGGAACTCTAGGGAACCTTGTTACTGTCAGGATTAGAAAGGGAAATTGCAAATGATGGAGGGATATAAAAACTGAAGTTTGCAATTTAGGTGCCCAAATCCTGTCTCCTCGGTGTAGTCTGTTGCTGGGAATCTGAGCCTCTCGGAGTGGCAGCTTCAGCACTGCTCTTACAGACCTGTAATTGGTTTTCCTTCCCTTCCGACGCCTGCAGACTTTCCTTGGACATGGATAGGTTTCCTGCAGGTCACAGGCAGATTTTAAAACCAGTAAAATGGAAAATATTTTTTTCTTTTGTCCAGTGGCCTGCGTAGATTATTTTTTCCCTCTGTCCTAGGCCATTCTATGCACTAAAATTTTGCTAAAGGTGGTTTGCTCTCCTACTTGCAAATTTCAGGGTTGACATTGGTTGGGAATAAAGTCTTAGTGAGGATATTACAAGTGAATAAAAGAGATTGTCCACCTCTGTGCCAGGATTCACTTTAGGAGTTTGTGAAACACCTGGAACAATAATCCTAGTCTGATTTGGGACAGTTTCTAAACACTGTTGCAGTAAAAATACTCCTTAACTGATCTCTTCCCATTCCCTTCTGTGTGCAGATGCAGGAGCTCGTGCTGCAGGTCAGGGATGATTCTTCCCCACATTATGCAGATAATTTGGGATATCCTTGTGCCAGCCTGAGAACTCCAGACAGCCTTGTCATAAACACTTGAAACTTTACTGCACCACTCAGGGTTCTGAGTGAGACTAAAGTGAGCCTTCAACAGCCAATACGAGCCTTATTATGTGATTCTGACTTCTCCACAGAATCCAAACATGCTTCCTAATTAGGGCTAAGACTGTGAATAGGCCATTATTCTACATGTTTCCAGGAGCCTGTTCTGCTGGAGAATAATAACAGGGCACGGGAACACAGGTATCAACAATTGAATATAGAACGGTATATTAGACAGCCCACAGCAAATGCTAAGTGAATACAATAAATCCTAGGCTGTGAGGAAAACTGCAGCATTTGGGGTTGGTGGCGAAGCACAAAGGAGAGGAGTTTGGGAGCTGCTGGGCTGGCAGTGTGGGAGGAGTGAGCGTGCCAGCCTGGCCCAGAGGCAGCAGCGCTGCAGGGAGCCCCGGGCAGGGTTCTCTGGCCCTCCCTGTTGTGCGGATCCCTGGAGCTGGCAGCGTCTGCCAGGCCGTCCTGAGGCACTGCCCCCCTTGGTCCCTGCCGGCTCAGCCCTGCCTGCAGTGCCTGGCAGGGTCTGGGGGTGCTCTGCCTGTGACCTGTGCCACTGTGAACCCTCTGTGCATCCCACCCACAGCAGAACCGCCATCTCCACTTCTGTTTGATAAGGCATTTCTGTTTCCAAGTGCCTTTCTCACAGCCGAGGTGTGCTTGAGGGGACCATGGCAGCGATACTGCCCTGTGGGAGGGACCTGTGCTGGTGTCACCCCGAGCCCTTCGGAGCAGCAATCTGTGCCAGGCTGGGGCTCTGGGCTCACCAAAGGAGTGCAGAACACCTGAGCAGACACATTCTGACACCATCGATCTGTGCAGCCTGAAGCTCTACCTATGTCTTTTTTTTATTATTATTTTTTAAGTTTCTAAATAATTAAAAATTGCAGGGGAAAAAAAAAAAACTTAAAGGAAATCAAGACAACAACATTTAGCTCATTAAAACTTGCCCTTTTCTCTGTCTGGGCATAAAGAACAGGAGAAGGGCACCAGGGATGCAAAGCTTGAATACTCATCTGATCTTTACTTGTGCTGCTGGAAATTTTTGAAGAGTGTCCCTCTCTTCTCCCCATGTACAGAGACAGATCCTCTCTGTCTGGGAGCCTCAGCCTTGGCACAGAGTTTCCCAGCCTTCTGCCCAAGGACTGGGAGCCTCCAATGTGCAGCAGGCTGCACTGGTGCTGCTGCTCTGGGAGGCACAGGGAGCCAGAAGGTGAAATGCACTGCGTGTGTAACACAGAGCTCTGGTACAGCACACACAATACACGGCCTCATCCTCTCCCTTTTGAAGGAGTCTCTGGCAAGGAAAAAGACAAAGCTTTTACTATTTTCCCCTCTCGTTTTGGGATCACATCATCGATGTCAAGATCTTTCTGCAGTATCAGAGATTTGTTTGGGTTTAGTGGGGATGAAATGTGTACAAATACTCAGAGGAATTCACACTCGTGTTTCATCACTGCAGCACTTCCTCCTCTTAGCTATTCTCATAGAGTTTGACCCATTTACACAGCAGCAACAAATTTTTTTATAAAGCTCTGAAAAGATATTTTAAAATTATTTGAGGCAACATTACTGTTTCTTTTAGAAGAGCTGTGTTTTTTAGCGGGATATCCTGCTTGATAATCCCTCAGAAGATGTAACAATTATCTTAGAAAAGCAGAAGAATAACAGAGTGCTGAGGTTTTGGTGTGTAAATTTGATGTCACCCACTTAGAGGCAAATCAAGATAAACAAAGATAAATTATTCAGGCCAAAACTGTCCTTTCTGTCTCTGGCATTAGTGGAAGAACATAGGCTCAGCTCCTACTCTGGGACCAGGCAGACTTGTACTGTCACTGTTGTTAATTCTGGTGGAGCTTTGTTACTCCCTGGGCTGCAGTGAAAGCCAAGTGAGATTGCAGCTAAGCTGGCATTACTAAGTGGAAGGAAAACCAACCTAGAGTGGAAAAAGAAAGGAATAATTAAGGAAAATTACATAAAAGAGAGGCTGACAGGGGTTAATACCTCATATTTCAAATCTGTGGAGTAACCACATCTGGCAATACCTGGTGAATTGGAAATACACTGATGGGAAATGACTGCGGTGTCAGGGCTTTGTGCTGCAGTGCTTGCCTGAGCCCACTTGTTTCTTGTTGTGCTTTTCAGATAAGCAGTATCTCCCAAAAGCTTGACTTTTCCAGTATTTAGCAAATTGGAGGTTTTTTTGGTGCTTTTATTTTGAGCTTCTCCCCCAGTTTCAAAAACCTTTCAGCCCCTTTGCCTTGCACCACCTGTTTTACAAAGTGCCTTTCATTCCTCCTACTTTTGCAGCCGTACAAGTGAATTTGGCTCCATCTGAATGTGTTTAATTTGCATTAACTCTGACACCAATTTGGGTGACAGGCCAAATGAGATAATAGGGCTGTTTGGAAGTGCAGGCATCTAACTGGCAGCTCAGGATGCTGGGCTGCAGCCTCCCCACCTGTGCTCTGTGAGGCTGGGTAGGAGCCTGGTGGTCCCTGGTGCTTTCTGAAACACAGGGCAGGATGCAATTTGGAGTTCTCCCCCTGCAGGGAATGTGCAGGGGGTTTAGAAGAAGGCTGGACAGGGACTTTTCCTAAGGGCATGGAGTGATAGAACAAGGGGAAGGGCCTTAAACTGAAGGACACTGGGTTTAGATGGGATCTTGGGAAGAAATCCTTCCCTGTGAGGGTGCTGAATTCCTGGCACAGGGTGCCCAGAGAAGCTGTGGCTGCCCCTGGGTCCCTGGCAGTGCCCAAGGGCAGCTTGGACACTGAGGCTTGGAGCAGCCTCGTCAGGGGGTTTGGAATGAGATGATGTTTGAGGTCACTTTCAACCCAAACCATTCCGTGTTTCTGTTGTGTGTGGGAATTTTGAATTGATGTGTCATTGGAAAGGAGATTGACTTCATAATGCATGAATTCAAAATTCAAGACTTTCATTTGGTTCAGATTCCTTCACCAGCAGAAGAAGCAGATGTACCAAAAACATTTTACCCCCAGCTGCAGGCAGAAATCCAGCTTATGTGGTGGCACTTTGTTTACTGACAACCTTTAAGGTGTGTGAATGAAAAGCCATGCTCTCTTTCCCTCTAGGGGAGAAATTTCAGTGCCATCTTATTCCTTTATTAAAGTAAATTCTGCTGGTCTCAGCTCACTTCCTACTAACTCTATTCCATATTAGATATTACTGTATAAAGAAAAAAAAAAGGACAAATTGACAGCATCTGATAGTGAGAGTCCTTGGAATTGAATTAGCTCCTCTGTCAGGATGGAGGTCATTGCTGGGACAATGTAACAGAACAATTTTGTTCAGTGGCCTTTCACAGCAGCAGCATCCGAGAGACAAAAAGTCCCTGTGATTTGTTTTAGTGATGTCAGGGAATGTCAGAGCAGAGCTGCACAAAAGAGGGGAGGGAGAAAAGTTATCCATAATGAGAATTAACCACACCAAGGTTTGTTTGCAGAGCCAGGGAGCTCAGACCTGGTCTGGAGGAAGATGGAGTTTGTGTTTTGCAATTTTGTAATTGGAAATGACACCGATGACATCAGAGCTACTCTGATTTATCCTTCGTTTGCATAAATTCTCCTGGGGCTTTGTTTCTCTCACTCTGCCTTCCATTTTCCATTGGGTTAGACTCAGAATTAAATAGAAGATACTCTTAGGGTAGCATACCTTGCAAGGCAAGGCAGAAACCTTCCGTGCCTTAAGATTTGGATATTGAGGGGAGCAAGCAGCTGGAAAGTGTTAACCTGCCAGCTCTGACTCTCACACAAGGTCCATGTTCACCTTTCATCTTGGGCTATTTTATTGTCTTTTTTTTTTAAACCTACTCACCTTTGTTAATACCAGAAGAGTCAATGATTTTGAACAGGACTTTACAAGCTGTCTTACCTAAACAGCTCCCAGTCATTTGTAGCTGAAGGGGACTTTTTATCTTTCAGCAATTTGATTGAAGGCTTTCTGCCCTCATTTACTTATCAACATTCCAAAGAATACGATTCAGAATTTTAAAATAATAGCCATTGCATTTCTTCTTATTTTGCTTTATTCTTTACCTAACTTGCAAAAGAAAAAGCATCAAACAAAAAAAACCCCCTAAACATGGGACTAACCTGCTGTGCTTAGGTATTGTAGGCCTGCTGTACAGTGACTTAACTATTCTTTCCCTAGTTAATATTTTACTGCTCATATGTAGAACCTTTACCATCTATTTGATATACATGGAATAAAATTTTTATTCTACATTATCCACAAGACAGAAATATTCACCTGTTCTTGCATACTATCCAGAAGTGAAACAGAGCTGGTTAAAAGAGTACCAAAGAATGAAAATGGCAAGTAATGCACTGAAACTTCAAAATGAGGGGGTTCTTTTGAGCTTGCTAAGAAACAATTACTAGTGTGAAATTTGTAACCTGAAATTGAACATTTTTCTGGTCTGTGCTGTGCTGTGCTATCAAAATGGAAGTGTCAAACGGAGAGATTTTGTGAAATATTTACCCCATGAAGAAAATGTTCTTCTGGGAGATGCTTAATTTAGAAAAAAATCTTCCTGGTGGTGAAACACAAGCCAGGCAGGCAATACTGACCAGGCACTGCAGTCCCTGGGATGTTAGAGTGAAACTGCTGTCATAATTAGCTGCTCAACTTATTTCAGACAAGCATTTTTGATACAAACCTAAAAGTTCTTATTGCTCTCGAAACATGCCAAAATCCCACTCTCCACTGACACTTGAATTCCCTGCTGTCCATTTATGCTTATATCACGGCAATAATGCAGCCCTGGATTTGGTTCTAAGGCTTGTTCTTTTAATCTCCTTCCTGAGGGCATTGAGAACAAAGCAAGAGGCAGTGTTTAATTACCTCCTGCAGCAGTAGCTGTGCCCTGGGCCAGGGGAGGATGCTTTGCCTCACATCAGCAGCCCAGGGGTTCTCTGTGTGACCCACTTGCTGGGGATCTGCAGTGACAACACAAACACAGCACCAGGAAACCACTCTGGAAAAAAAAACAAACCAAAAACCAAAAACCTGACAGCATCACTAGCACTGGCATGAAAAGAGGGAGTGCTGCTTTCTCACTTTTTGGGTTTTTTCCATCACCCTTTGAAGGCCTGCGTGGTTACAGGGATGGGGGAACAGCGTCAGAGCATCCACCCAGCTTAACTGAAACCCTCTGAGCTGCTGGGCCTGGCCTTTGTTAGTCTGGCTTCAGCTGCTCCCTTTGGGCTGTTGTCAAGTGCAATGTTCACGCTGCACTTTGTATTTTTAATATTTAAATGTAAGTGCTTTTGCATTGAGAAACACTGAGAAGTCCCCTGCTGTTCCTGTGCTAGCAGGAACACGTTTCATACCAATTTAGTTCAAGACAAAAGGTGTGTTGTTAATTTGTTCAGAGTTAGCCTTCTTCCAACTTAGTTACTGGTGGAAGGCAGCTTTCTCTCAACTCGTTCATGTCAGAGAAAGTTGATAGAAAGCTATTTGTGGAAGTGGGGGAAATTCCAGATAAACTAAATTATCTTAATGAGAGAGGAAAGGGAGCTGAGACTTTCATTTTGTCTTTAAAGCTATAAGGTAGAGGTTGAAGTGCTAAGAACAAGTTTCAGATGAGAAGAAAAGTTATGAACTTGGTGAATTAATTAGGGTCAAAAATTAAAATATGACTGCAGTTCTGTACCTCTGAGTCATTTGAATATACTTGGAATGGCAGCGAATAAAAATACTCAGACTTACCCAAGCTAAAAATGTCATCATTTGTGGCTGACATAAGGAATATAGCTTAAAATCCTGTGTGTCATTGAAATGCCAGAAACGTCTGATAATTCACAGGAAAATTAAGGCATTTATTATGACAGAGCTGTTTTACCAGTGTGATGCTGAGGACTGAACCTAAAGCCAGGCAGTTCAGCAGGCTCACAGCTTCATTTGCACTCCTCGTTCCAGTTTCCCTCACCACAGCCCCTGGGGGACTGCAGGATGGGACCCACCATTGCCACTTTTTCAGGAAGCCCAGACACCCTTGAGCAGCTCCTCCGTGGGTAAGAGCTGCTCTGGGTTGGGTTGGTTTGTCCCTCCCTTATCAGGTACCTGTGGCAAGTTCACACCCATTTTTGACTCATTTTCTCTGCATGCTGAGGTCATTTGCTCTCAGCACTGTCTGCTATTTCCCCTGCTTTGTCTCTGTGACCCTCCTGGAGCTCCCCAGCAGTGGCTGCTCTTTGAACACACACGCTTTTTCCACTCGTGCTGCCCTCCCCGGGCTGCGCTGGCCCCGCCACTTTGCACAGGAGTTCTCACCTCCTGGAACTGCATTTCGCTTTAAGTACCTTTTTTTTTGGCTGCAGGCCACGTTTTTGTTTAACAGGCAGGTTCACGGGGCAGGTGATAGCCTGGTTAGGCTCCAAATGATCGGGGCGGGGTGAGGTGAAGAGACACGGGATGTCCTGGTACCTGCTCGTTCCCTATGGACTCTGAAATGTGGGCACACCTAGAGACCATCCCATCACCTCACCCCACCACCTCCCCTGCTGACCTCCCAGCCTTTAAAACCATCCAGGAAAACCTCACTTGAAAGCCCAGAGCTTTCATTTGAGTATTCATTTGCTAAAAGTTTCTTGCTGCTTTTTGGGTTTTGGAGAAGTCACTTATTTAGGAGCATTACTGTACTCTCAAGGTAATAGGAGACAAAAGCAACTGTAATGATTACTCTGCTTTCTAGAGGAACCCAGGGAAAACAACCAAAATTAAGATAAAGCTCTGCTAGCGTTGCTAATAATACACTTGAAAATGTTTTCCTTCAATCTATCTTTTCTTCTATTGAGTAAGAAGCTGAGTTAATAGGTTTGTTCACTTAAGACATATATGTGGGCTTTGAATACATTCTGGTTTTTTCTCCCATCATTTTGTCCATGATGTACTAATCAATTTTCAGAGCTGGGCTTGCATTTTTTTTCCTGGATGTTGGTTTCTCAAGATGCTCTTTCTAAATATGAATGGTCAGGATTGTCTCTTGATAGACTCTCTAGGGGCTCAGTGGTGTGGAAGGGACAGACTTATCTGGGGACAGCTTAAAGCCTCTTAACTTTATATATAGAGACTAATAAAAATTAAAAGCAATCAACCAAGGTTCTGTAGATATAGAAAACGAAGTCAGCAAATTTAACACCCTACATAGTACACAACCCCTTATGTCTAATCTAAGTGACATGTAATATATTTAAATATAAATAATATGGCATGTACCTTGGGATGGTGCTGTTCCTAGTGAGACCTGGACAGGAGGAAGACCTAAGACAGGTGGAACAGTAGAACATTTACACTGAAGTTTGATAATAAACTCTCATTTATTTAGTACTGTCAAATATGAAGTAACAAAGCTCTTCTCCTCAGGGCTGGAGTACAAACCTACACACCCTGATTTTATAACCCCTGCCCTAGCCAGGGCAGACTAAAGCCTGCTTTCTGCTGGCTTTAGTCACTTTAGTAATTCTTTGTTGTAAAGTATGTGGGTGTTTCAACAAATGCGTGTATCTCACAGCAGAAACCTCCAGGATCTGCAGGTCCCTGCATGAAACACAGCCCAGCCATGCAAATCTGCACCTGATGGAGCCCCACTAACACAGCTCTGATCTGCGGGCCAGTGATGGGGCTGAACGATATCATCACATCAGCAGCGGCTCTTTTGTTCAGCCACAGGCTGAAATACAGGAGGCAAGGACAAACAGCCACACACCCTTCCACAAAGGCTTGGAGAGCTTGGTGAGAGCTTTGTTTTGTCTCTGAGCTGACGTGGACTCCACCCGTGCAGCCTTTGCTGCTCCTCTGCCCTTCAAGGCAGCAGCCCCACGCTTTGGGTGGGGGTCAGTGTGAATAAAAAAATATTTTCTGCCTGGACTTAAATTTTTTGTAGACAGCTGTACATTCAGGTACAAACAACTGATTTTTTTTTTTTCTACAATTGATGTTATTTAAATAAAATCTCAGTCATAATAATGGAACCCAAAAATGTTTTAGCTGGGAAACTCCTTTAACAGAACAAATTCAATAATTTGCTGCAGGGTTCATGTTTGTAATGTAATGTTTACAACCAGATAGATTTATTATTGACTTAGTTTTTATTAAAAACAACAGAGAAGGTATCAGTAGCTCACTTGCTGTTAGCCAGTTATCTGAGGAATGCATCCAAACCTGATATCAAAAAGGACATGAATTCTGAACATGAAGATTGATTGATTCTTAAATGAAATACTTTTAATATTTCATGGGAAGGATTTTTCTGTGGCCAAGTAGAGCATCCCACGATAAATGTCTCCTAGGCAGAAAGCAACCTTGTCTACTAAAATTTGTTTTCTTTCCTTGAATTTGGGCTTTTTCTACCCTGGCTCTGATCTATAGCAAACATTTCTCCCCTTTGCAGCCGACATCAGTCAGCAGCAGGTGGTGCTGCACTAGAAAAGTGTTGTTCATACCCGGAGGTGTTTCTGGTGTCCCAAAAGAAACACCTGGGCAGATGCTGGACATCTCCTAAAGGCCTGGGTTAATTAACACCCATGTGCTGATTCAGAATCATTGAACTGACAATTGGAAAAAGCAACAAGCCATCTCATTCCAATCATCTTAAAGTCAGGTAGGAAATGGTGAATGGAGCAATGTGATTGCAGGAATTAAGTTGTTGTTGCAAATGAAATTATTTTATTCCGTCCTGGCTGCCAGCTCCTCTTTGACTTCTGACTTGTTTCCAGTACTGCCTGTAGACTTGTATGATATTTATTTATTTATTTATTTATTGCCAGTCTTCCTCAAACTTCCATACTTCCAAAATTCCAAAATTCTCTAGTTTCAGTGATGGGAAGAGTGATGTCTAGGAATTTCACAGGCCTAAGAGGAATGCAAGCACATACCTTGAATAGGAAAAAAAAATCTTTTTGCACAGAGAAGATATTTCAGTGACATCAAATATGATTGCAGTAGACTTTTTTACAGCCTATTACAGACCCATGAGAGTCTCATGGCTGTTTTCACTCTGATTAAAGGAGCTAAAATTTCTTCAAACACACACCACCACCCCATTTATAAAACTTCTGCAGAGTGGGAGTGTAACTTGATAGAAACTAATTGCTCTGGATTAAAGGAACAAGCCTGCAGCTTCCACATATTATATCAGCACTCAGAACAGACAGTGATGCTTTTTATGAGGAGGAAATTGCATTTGAAGTACTCTCAATATTCATAATATCTTGGGCTCTCTCAAACCCTGGGTGTGGTGTTATTTTAATGGTGCACGGGCATTGGTTGTGTGGAGGAGGCAAAATTGGTTTGTCACAGATCCAGAAGTGATAAAGCTGATTTTGAAATGGAGATTAAGGCCTTGTGGAGGGGGAAATGACAGTTTCCTTTATCAGAAGAAATATTTAACACATTAATGCTCATTCGTCTTCATTCTTATGTGCTTGCTGTGTTCCAGCTGGGTACATCAGAGGTCAAACACTCTGACTCATATTTTCTGAAGGAGTTTGTATTCGTGCTTAAGTTACCTTGGAACAGAAAGTTCCTCTCTAAGAGTGAAAAGAATTCTGGAATTCATGGATGTTTGGAGGCAGCTCCAAAGCCCCAACAGCCTGTTGATGTGGACTGCTGGCCAAGTGTGAGTGATGAGCCCCAAACCTGGGAGGGGGCAGGAACAGGTGTGGGCATCACAAAAGGATCCTGTCAATATTGGCCTAAAGCACAGGGGCAGAACTGTGAACAAAATATATCAGCCCTTTTGGGTATGTCTTTATCTCGCTCCCAAAGGAAACTTCTCTGTGCAAAGGAGATTTCTCACCGTTTACAGTCTGAATGAGAATTCTCAGTGCAATTAAAAAGAGGTATGTGGACTCTTAACAAAGAGAAAATAATCCACTAATTTCACGCTATTTTTAAGATTAAACATTATTATTACTAGGTTTAGGAAAAATAAAAATAAGCAAATACTTCCCCAACGGAGTAAGGAGGCAGAAAAGTCAGGATCAGTTAAAAGAACAACTTATTTTTTCACCGTCTCACCAGGCAAAATATATCAGGCTATTAAAAAGCCCTAGAATATGCAAAGACAACCCCACAGTGTGAAAAGGAAACTTCCTCTGAAGGCGTGGACATGCAAATACAGAGGGAACTGGAACTTCAGCTTTATCAGCCATATCAATATTTTACTGCAGTTACAAATTCACACAGATGCCAAGATATTTTATGTTGCCAAATGGTGCTTTTATTTTGCAGCACATGTTGTGCATTCTTTTTTAGAAGTGAACACATCTGCTGTGACTTCTTCCAATATCCATTTTTCCTTCCCTGCAATTTGGGCCACGAAGATTACAAAGCCATAAATCAGAGCCATGGTGAAGGCAAGGGATCTGATTTACAAACGTGGTTCATCTTTGCCTCTGAGGATGCTACGAGCAGTGCAGGGAGTCTGGGGCACCCTCAGCATTGGAAGAGGGAATTTCCTCTGCAGCAGACCCTTCTAGGGGGAGAATTGGGAACAATTTCAGCCAATGTTCCCAAATATTTTAGTGGCTGGATGAAGACACAGTCAAAGAGCAACTGCTGAACTCTGGAGTTACTTAGAGACAAGCAGGTGATGGGATGGGTGTGGGTTCCCACAGAATCCCAGAAGTGTTTGGGCTGGAAGGGATCTTAAGGATCCTCTTCTCCACCCCCTGCCATGGGCAGGGACACCTCCCACTGTGCCAGGCTGCTCCCAGCCCCAGTGTCCAAGCTGCCCTTGGGCACTGCCAGGGATCCAGGGGCAGCCACAGCTTCTCTGGGCACCCTGTGCCAGGGCCTGCCCACCCTCCCAGGGAACAATTCCTGCCCAAGATCCCATCTAACCCTGCCCTCTGGCACTGGGAAGCCATTCCCTGCCTCCTGGCACTGCATGCCTTTGTACAAAGTTTGTTGTTATCCTGCTGGTCCCCTTTATTTCTCACAATCCCTAAGGTGTCACCAGCAGAGTGTGAGCACAGTAACTTTATATGGAACCCTCTACCCTGCAAAATACTGAAGCGTTGCTTGATTCAAAATACCTTCTGTTGTTTCATTGCTGTAACTTCAGCCAAAATTCTTCCAAACTGTTGAGTCTTTCCTGCATTCACACCTTTAAGGGCCACAGGGAGATCCTTTGTGAAGGGGAGTGAATTTGGTGGTCCAAATGGATGAGAAACTGGCTGTGGCTTTTAGGGGTTTGCAGGTAACTCTAAGAAAAAATGGCAACATTTAGGTTTTTTGCCAAGTTAATATGTAAGAAAAACTGGGGTCCTTGATAACCTCAAAATTTTTTTTGGAAGATGCAAATTTAGTCATAAGACAGCTAATTCATGTTACAGTGACATGCAAAAGATTGTTTAATTTCCAAATATTATTTATGTAATGATATCTCCACCTTGGCAATACATCCACATCTTTTGTGACTTCCAGTTGAGAGCCTCATCCTTAGATATTTCCTGGTCTTGGTCCATAAAACAAAGGTATTCCATGTCACTCTCTGGCACTCCACAGAGACTGGCTTGGATTGTAATGTTTAGATTTGGGTTTCTAAAGGCCTGTTCTGCCTCCTTCTGTCACCTTATTACCTGTCTGTGTGTCCTCTTGGCTTCCAGGAGGAGGAGGTGTGATGCCTTCCAGGAACTGTAAATAGGAAGGACAATTTTTTCAGCTTTTCCTTGTCAGTCTCAGCTCTGTCCCTACCCCTTCCCCTCCCTAATATTCATATTCTTACAAAAAGTTTTTTCTTCTCCTGTGGTATAGAAAGGATATTTAAACTGCATCACTTCTTTCTGCTTGTGAAGTTTCAAAGACGGATGTGGTGTTGGCTGAGCTAATCCAAATGTGGAGGGAAGGCAGCAAATAAAAGTGAAATACTACCATCAAGTCTTTACATTTTCAGAACCAATCCCATCTCTATAAAGTGCTGGAGCAGCTGCTTGCTGCTGAACACCAGTGACCAGTAGCCAGTGGCTATTTTTATTTTCGCTGGTTGTTTACATTTCTCTCTTTTCTGGTGAAATGCTTGAAGAGCTGGAGGTTTTTTTCCCCACAATGCCTGAAGTTAGAATTAAAGTTGCAGCAGTTTGAGCAGGAGTTAATTCATTCTGCTATTAAGCCTTCAGTTACAGTGAGGCTTTATCATTCACTGCTAATAAATGGTATTTATAGTTGGCATATACCTCCTGTAGCAACAATAACAAATGTGTTGCCTGAGATAACCTACTTTATATAGCTGTTAAAAGGCACTTTTCATTCAATTTTCACAATTTTAAAAATTCATTATAAACCCCTCGATCCTCCAAGGACTGAAACAATGCATGAAGCTGGATGCTTAAATTGCAGGCCAGGTTTTGAGAAGGGCTCAGAAGAGCCCAAAATAGAGGGCTGATATTTAAGTATGCTAAGCACACAGCAGCTCCTAATGTGGCACTTAGATCTGGGCTCTCAAAAGAGTTCACAAGAACCTTGTGTGCTGTGAGCTTTTGAAACACTGGCCATGTCACTACAAGCACTGCTGGGGACTTGACACTCCTCAGAATCTGCTAAGTCTGCCTTTGATTTCTCTGGCTCTTAAGTATTTTTGAAGACCAGGACCTAAACAAAGATCTGTGCTTTATGTGGGATTAGTTCCTTTTGTCTAAGAATATCATTATTCCATCCTTTCCTATAGTTAATTAAATAAATAAATAAAAACACCTGGCATGGTGTCAGACGAGGAGGAGAACTGGGTAGTATTCTTCTGACTGCTGTGTCTCCTCACTTGTCTCAAACCAGCCAGAACAGGGTTGTTCATTTTGTTATATAAGCACAGCTGAGAATTCTGTTTGGGCAAAGCAAAAGGTGGGAACTCCTGCCTTCCTTCTGGAAGCTTCAGTCTCTGGAGCAGCCAGTGCAGCTGAAGGTAAAAATAAGTGTGTGCTGAGGCTTGGCAATAAGGTGAGAGGAGAATCACGGAATCACTAGGTTGGAATAGGAGTTTCTATTCCAAAGGTGTCACTCCCACAGAAGGTTGTGGTGAGGTGGGGACTGGGCTCTGCTCCAAGGGAACAGGGACAGGACAAGAGGGAACGGCCCCAAGCTGTGCCAGGGGAGCTTCAGGTGGGATATATGGAAAGAAATTCTTTCCCTGAAAGAGTGGTTGAGTGTTGGAAGGGGCTGCCCAGGGAGGTTTGGAGTCACCATCCCTTGAAGTGTTCAAAAACAAGTGGAAATGGCACTGAGAGGTGGGGTTTTGTTATCACAGTGGTACCTCTTGAAGGCTGGGCTCGCTGACATTGGAGGTCTTTTCCAGCCTTGCTGAGTCCATGATTCTCTGTCACCAGGTCTCACCAACTCCTTCCTTGTGTGGCCTTACCCAACCAAGAAGGCTCAGACCTTTTGGGCCAGTCAGAGAAGTGAGCAAACAGGATGGAAAGTCCTGAAAGTACACCAAAAATGCAGAAAGCCCACCGAAAGGTGAAACCCCTGACTGTTGCCTGCAGAAGCAAAGCCTGGCTGTTTGCTGTTCTTGCAGCTGCGGGCCAGAGGAGCAGCCAGTGTGGGTAGGTGGGTCCTGAGCATCGTGTGGCCTGGTCAGGACTGTACTGTACGTGTCAGATAAAAAGCAAAGCCTGTGCTAAAGAGAAAGAGCTTGAGTTCTTGTATTTGCTCTGCCTGATAGTGAGGATTTCATTTGGATGATTCAGCTTACCACTTCTACATTTGCTGTGAATCAGTATTGAAGTGTCATGTTGTAGGAGCTGCCTATTGATGGGAACTTAAATTAGCATTAAGGAGCAGCCGCAGACTTTGCAAGATAATCTGGCTTTATTTGTGCCTTCCCTTCTTGCCTTCTGTGTGTGTATATCTTATTACCAGGGAAAATTACTTTTCTTTGTGCTGCCCTTTAGAATTGGGAAGAAATTACACCAGTCCATTGAATGAACAGCAGCACAGAGATTAAACACGGGGGGTGTCAATCTGCTAAAAGTTACTGTGCTAAACAGCCAGGAAACCCTTTGAAAGGGATGGCAGGGAGGGAGATGCTGAATTTATCTCAGTATTGCCTGTGACAATGCAAGGACTTTAGTTGGGGGGAGATGTGTTCTGTCAGAGCAGGGAAAGGAGAATTTTTTTCCCTTTGGAAGTGCTGCTGGAGAGTCACTGCTGTGCAGAGGAGACACCTCTTGCTGGTGGTGCTGATTCCAGACTCAGGGAAGCAGAACAAGTGTCCTGGGAGGACTGATGGAAGGCCTGTGTGGGAGTATGGATAACCAGCCTCTAAAAATCCTCTTTGATTAAATGCACACACAGTGGGGCTGAGGATTTAGTCCCCATTTACAGCTGCAGGATTGTGGTTTGCTTGTTACACTTCTGATTTTCAAATCCCTAAAATACCTAGGGACAGGTTATCCTGGGGTGTAAAACTGGGAAATTCCATTTAAATTGAGAGCTACCTTGAGGTGGGGTGAGAGAAGGGTTTGATCTCAGAGTCCTTTTCAGCTGGAGTAATAAAATGGCTAATTTTTTTCCCTTGACACACACTGAAACTATTGGGAAATGAAATGTATTGTTCCTACAGCCTTCTGGACCATTTGGGAGTGAAGAGCTGATGGTGTGAGGTTCCCTTTATCCAACAGTCCTTGTCTGACAGGGGTTGGGCTGAAGCTCTGTGACTGCTGTGCTCATAATTAGCAGAGCACCACGCTTTAGACCCACTTTGGGCTGTGTTCCAGTTTCCTGGAAACAGAGGCATTGTCAGGAGTGCCAGGCATTTGCAGCTGGCTCCACTCACTGACCAGTCCTTGGCTTCAAACTCCGCATTTCAAGCCTTGATGTGTGAGACAAAGCATTAGGGACGTTTGATTGACTTTCTAGTTATTACTGAGATCAAAAGCTTGCTTTTGTTTGTTTGTTTGTTTGATTTTTTTGCGTCAGACTTCTTTATTCTACCACCTGGGCTGGGTTATTTATTGAAAGAATTGCATGCAGAGATGTTAAATTCCGGGGAAAACTCAGTGATCCAGCATCACTCTCTATTAGGTAACAGCTGAATGCACTGCCGTTACAGGAACTTAAGCACAAGTTTATCTGTTTTTCCTGGGGAAAAGATTTAGCTTTCTGGGTCAGCCTTGTATGCAGGCAAATTGTGTTTTTCTCCACTTGCACTGGAACACTGGAGCTTTCTGCAGTGTAGGTGGGAAGTCCTACCACTTTTTATAAGTTTGCTCCAATCCTGATTTGGAGTGAATTGGCAGTCCCTTAATAGTCAGGGTTCTGGTGAATCCTTTGGGGTCCTGGTGAATATGTGAGTATTTTTAACACAAACAAAACTAAAATCTCATCTTTTCAGAGGCTTACCTCTCAGTCACTCCACTGAAGTGGAATGGGTTTTTTGTTTTCTAAAATATTTTGAATTTATAAAGCAAAAGACAACCTGTTAATTTATATTTGCTGTATATATTCTGTGTCTGAAGTTGGTGCCTCTCCAAAATACATGACTGCTTATAGAGCTTTTAATAATATGTTGTGGTGCTGGTGATGATAACTCATATTTAACTAGGCAGTACCTGTCAGATTGCTTCTCTGCTGAGCCTGGGAGGGTACCTGAGCTTTGCAGCCGACTGAAAAAATGCCTGGGATGCAGTGATTTAGTGGATCTCAGAGTCTGAGAACTCCAACACTTCCATTTGGGGATGCAAATAATAATTTTTCCCTATTATGATGTTTCCATACCATAAAATCCCAGTAATTCTTACTCTACAAGTAGATATTTCCAACATCACCTGAAAGAAGCAGTAGATCAGTAGCGTGGGGTGTTTGGGATAGAATTGGAGCTGGGAAAACACAATGTTTTAATGAAATATGTTCCTTTGGAAAATCAAGCCTGCTATTTGTCAAACGTCCTTTTAATGGATCTCTAAATTTTTCACTTTAAAAAAAATATTTATAAACTAAATTTAGCTGAATGTATACTGCAAATATGCAGCCTAATCTGAATTAGATACATTTCAAACAGCTGAATTTGCCACATTTCAAACAACTGAATTTTTTTCAGAGAAGATAAAACAGTGTGGACAAAGGCTATTTCTGATTTTTTATTTATTTATTTATTTATTTATTTATTTATTATTTAAATTACAAAAGCTTAGGAACTTGATGTGAATTGACTCATGGCCAAACATTTCACATTTCTCAGCTATCCAAAATAAACTATAGCTGAGACATCAGCTCCTTGATGGATATCTTCAAATAGCAGCTGATTCAGAATATTCCCACGGGTTCAGGAACCCTTGGCTGAGCTCTGAACATGGGTTATATTCCCTATCCCAGTGTCCAGCCCCTGGTGAGTAACTGGAAAACAGCTATTTGAGGTCCAGACCTGCACAATAAAATATCCCAAATCTTTTAGCTGATGAATATCAATAGCAAACTCCAGCACTTGTTTCCTCCATGATGTTGCTCCCCCATGTACGCTTTTTTGGCTGAAATGCCCTTTTTTTGGCTGAAATATTGCATTTTTGTCCTGAGAGAGGTGAAAGGCAGCTCTGACCCCATTTGGGTCTCCAAGTTGCTGAAGCGAAGGGTCCCTGTGCAGAAGGGTCTCTCAGCAAGGCTGGGAGCTGCCTTTGCATTGTGTATTTTCATCTTTGCCTGTCTGTTTTATCCTTCTTGTCCTCCCTGCACGGAGTTTGTTTGTCCTTATTTACTTCAGGCACTTGCATTTGATTTCCAGATAATCATTCTGCTGGAAAACATGGACCTGTGCTGTTATAAGAGGATAAATGGAGTAACTTCCATGGGAATTTGTTAGCAGGGTGTAATCTACCTTTTAATCCCACCACTGGTTTCCTTCCTTCAGAGCATTTGCTTTTCTTTTTCCTGATTTTATGGTGTGTTCCCAAGACCTTTAATACCATCACGATTAATTCTCATTGCACAGTGGAAGAAGGACCCTGAAGCAAAACAAAAAACATTTTTATCCAGAACCCACATCTATTACTTTTGCAATTATGAGGATTCGAGTATCTTAATTAGCCCCAAAATAAAGCAGCTTTATTCTTCAGATCACAACATTCAGGCTGTGAGAGGTAAAGAGAGAAAACCTGAGGAAAGCGATTAAGGGCAAAACTATGCCTAACACTAGGTGATCACAGGCAGACAGATGTTAGCAGCAAGGCAGCAGATGTCCTCCTAGGCAGCAATAAACACCCTAGAGGCAAGCACCCCTTCCCGAAAAGGGAAAAGAGGGGGGAGATGCAGGAGGGGTCCCAGCCTCTGGTACAGAGAGAAAATGACCTTCATCCCTCGTGTGAGCACCTCGCATGGTGTGGGTGCTCAGTGCTGTTCAGAAAATTATTGAAGGATTGAAGGATTTTCTTCAGATGAGAATTTTGGTTTTATTTTGTGCTTTGTGATTGTGATTAGGTTTTAATAATGCTCCTGTTGCAGATCAAATTCTGCCTTGCTATAGGGCCAGCAAGCAAACAGAGTGGAAAGGAATACAAGACCAGCAAGGCCAGGGAGGTTTTTTAGTAGATGAACATTATCCTGAGCCTCCTTTTGTTATCTTAGAGATGTTTCACCTCAACCCATGCTGCTCCTTCCAGGGGCCAGGAGAGTTACCTCTTACAGTAGGTTTTGGAATGACCATGAAATTAAGAAAATCAAAGCATTAAGGAGAGGGAAAAACAGTAGGAATATTTTGAAAAAATAAGAAATGATTACTTGATATCTACAGGATAATCAATATCCAAGAAGAGGAACCCTTTTTTTTGAAAGAACACTACTAACTAATGATTTTAAACAAAGAAATAAAAATGTTCTTTGAGGCCCAAATGATTAATTACCAGGGGTGGGTTATGTCTACATGGTAGAACTGAATAAAACACTGGTCAGGCTGCCTCTTGACAGAAATCCTGGTGCTGCAGATTGTCCCAGATGAAAACCAGCCCTGTTACAGTCTGGAGCAGCAACACAGACTGTCCAAAATCTGCCCAAGCAGCGTGTGTGTCTTGCAGGCACTGTTACATCAAACAAACATCACTTGTCACTTGTTAGGACCATTAACTAGACAAGTCCAAACTAAAGCACAGACCAGAAAAGATACATCTTACATTCTATAAATTGTATGGTGTGAAATCTATTAAAGCTGACAGAGAAGAGGGCTCTGAATTGGTGAGCAGGCTGATTACACCTCGTTCTTTATTCCCTATTGACTTTGGGTATGCCATACCTTTCCATTTCCTGGAGAAATAAATTAAAAGTCAGAACTAATTTGCCTGATGGAGGGTGCAGGTGGAATTTTGTTCAGACGAGCATTTGCACATTGTGAAATCCAATTTAACCCCTTGATGGGGTGTAGTTTATTTTCTTTTGTTGACAGCTTTGTGGCAGCTAAAATAGGAACCTGATTAAATAGAGACAGTGAGAGATTGAGGTCTTGTTCTAACAGCAGGAGGATCAAGGCCTCTAATCTTATCTCCCTGAACACTGAGATGAGCTGAGGATGCTGGCAGCGAGATAAGCTTGGCTATTTTGAGCTATAAAAGACCCCAAGAAAAGAGAAGAGGTGTGAGGTGTGGGGAGATATTATTTTTCACACACACAAGTAATGCTGCCTGTTTCAATACATTTGGGTCAAGTGCTTGGAATGTACAGGATATAATAAAGGCAGTGATTCCATTTTGCTGTATGGGCATACATCAAAGGACAAATAATAAGCACTTGCTCCCTCTTTACAAAGAAAATACACGTCTGCAAAATCTTAAATACAATTCATAATTTATAAACTACCAGGAGCCCAGTAATAAGAGGAGAGGCTGAGTGGGAGGAGACCACTTCTGGCACAAGTGGAATTGCTTCTTCTTGCAGTCAAAGGTTTAAATGTTTTGAATGAAACAATAACAGCAAGTGACCAAGGAAAGCCTTTTGTCAGGTTTAATGCAGAGCTTTCTCTACAGGACTGTGTGTTTATTTTTTGCTGATTTATTTGGAAGTGACCAAGGAAATTGTAGAAGTTCTGTTCCCCTTCTTGTTCTATGTATGGTGTTGGGTTTTAAGATTTTCTTATAATATTTTGTCCCATATCAGATTTCAGAGTGTGAAATGAAATTGGGAATGAATGAAGAAAGGAAAGGAGACATCACTGGGCTTATACTTAGTTCTCCTTGATTTACTGGGAGATTAAAGTAGAAGGAAAGCCTGGCCATAAACATACAAAATGCATAAATAAGATAACATAGCAAAGTTCCTTCTTAAAAAAGTAAGCCAAAAGCTTCCACTTTTGTAAGTGTCTTTAACTGGTGACAGTTTAAAATGAAAGTTAAGTCAATTTAGTCCAATGTTTCCTGCTCTGTGGAGCTCTGCAGATCTGTGCTAGCTGAAGGTCTGCTGAGTCCATAACATCTACAGTTTAATCTTTCCTGAGCACCTCTTTGAAACTCCTTTGGTCAAGGGTCAGTCTCCTGCATTGTCTGGCTAAATGAGCTCCTGTTGTGACCTGAGAAAGTACAACCAACACATGATGTTCCGCCTGATGGGACCAACCTTTGATCACAATATCACTGACTCAATTCCACTCTCAACCAGAATGGATTTTGAACACTAAATTATTCTTTGTTTGTGTGTAGATGTATTTTACTTTTTTCCATTATGCATATCCAGAGCTCTCCATCGGAATGTGCATTCCTGGCAAATATTGCAGAGGAGCTTGGTTTGTTCAAAAGCCTGTAACAAATATTTTTTAAAGGCTTTACATACTTTTAAAGGGGTTTAAACCCCTATTGCCAAGTTGTGCTCTCAAATCCTTGTGATGGTTATTTACATTGATGTCAAATTTGGCGAGTGCATCATTGCACAGTTAAACTGGAGCAGTTGCAGTGGTGCACTGACAGCCAAAACCTGTAAATTCCTCATGGGGATTGTTGCAACAGAACAGAAGATCTTACACAAGGGGTGTGGGAGGTCAGATTTTCTGGGGGTGTTCCCATCTTTCTTCTGAAATATCTTGAAAAAACAAATGTCAAAAAAGCAACTTGCAAGTTATCTGTTTCCCTACAAGGATTTTGCAAAAAAAAAAAGAAAAAAAAGAAAAAGAAAAAGAAGTTGTTTAGCATTAACAACAGCATCATATTTCATAAGAAACTTCAGTTTTGTTGCTTCTGCTAAGCTGGGAGTAGTGCAGTAACAAATTACTGGCACTGGCTTGACTAGAGAGGGAGTAGTAACCATATGCAGACCTTGTGCTAAAATTGTGTTTGTCACTTAACACCGTGTTACTGCTCTCAGAAACCTGATACTTAGTTTTATTACTTTAATTGGGCAGTACTGAGATTGAGAAATACCTATTGATTAATTTAAAAAAAAAAAGTAAAAAAAGTTTTCAGGAAAAAATAGCAAATATTTGGCACCAGAAACAGGTCTCCTTCCCAGAATGGCCTGCAGTGGGGTTTGCTAAAAAACGCTGTAATTATCTATGAGCTCCAGCAGAACCACTGTCTGCACATTGGCACTTTCCCCACCCCACCCCAAGTGCCTCCCTGCAGAGGAGTCTCAACCAGAAGACCAACATATTTGAACATCTGTGCCAGGTGTGCCATGAGCAGCTGAAGTGCACATCCCCTGCTCTGCCCTGGGACTGTCCTGGGTGAGCCAGAGCCTGGGCTTGTGCTGCTCCCCAGAGCCCAGGGCCAGGAGCTGGGCCTGAGGAAGGGAAGGGAAGGGAAGGGAAGGGAAGGGAAGGGAGCAGTGACTCTGCCTGAGCTGTGCTTGCCAGGCTCAGGGTAGCAGGGTACCGACCCACACCTGCTGCTTGTGAATTTAGCTGCAAGAGCAGATGCAGAAAAAGGAGAGTATCAGGAACTTTCATTTTCACTAAATCAATTTTCTTGAGGCTGGAGGTTATTCTGGTTCTCACCCAGATGATGCATTGTGCTTAAGGGAATTGAAGGGCTTTGGCTGACGTTTTATAGGGATAAATAGACACAAAACACCTTTTTTCACCCTATCAAGAATTTTTAACGTACCCTGACATTAATTTGACCCTTTCTTTGAAAGAGCAGGTATTAGGAAAAGTAGAAGGTAATACGTCACTTAAGTACCACTTAGTTTTAATTACTAGTGGAATTGCAACATAGTAATCATCTGACAGTTAAATATTATTAGGAGTTTGCTCATCATTATTGGACCTTTGCCATGAACTTAAATGGAAAAAGGACTAAATCTATTATTTTTTGTAGGAAAATTTATGCATTAGATCCTTGTTATTAATTCTGTGCTAGGTCTGAAGAGAGATTGCTCTCATTGAGCACTAATTATGGGGTGTGAGAATTAGTAGATAAATTTCAAGGACTGAAGTTGCAATATCAGGGTACCTTTGAAAGAGAACCCATTTTAATATGCATTCAGAGTGTACTTGAAGCAAAGACTGGATTTTATTTTGTTTCTATCAAAACATAAGTCAGGAGCAGAATGCCTGACCACTTTTGTTCAGGAAGGTTATAATCTACTTTTCAAAGGATGTTGCTGGTGATTTGTCTTCAATTGTGGACATTAATGCCAAATGCACTGATACTTTTTTTCCAGATGCAAAAAGCCTCTTTTGGCATTTCTTTATTTTAGATAGATTTTAGTCATCCTTAGAAAGCTTCAGGTAGGATGCTGAAGTACCAAGTGAAATTGCTGGTTTGGCTGTAATGCTCTGTGGACAATTACTCTCATGCCTGAACTGCAGCAATTGAATAACGTTTTCTTTATACAACCATTGGGTTTTGGTTTTTTTTGTTATTAAGTTGTCCAATACACAAGTTGCTTTTGTTACAGAGCACAGGATCTGTGCTTTTATCACAGTCAGCGGAGTATTATTACCTAGGAGGGTCAACACTTTCCTGACAGAGTTTGCTCTTCATCCACGTGGAAATGGCATTATGGAATTGGCAGCTGTGATCAAAGATGAAAATCCAATATTATTTATGCAATATCCATCCAAATCATAATTACTTAAACAATACAAACCTGCTTACAGGTGCTGCGAGATCCACACTGCTCAATTCCATGCTTTATTCTGAATGTTCTGCCTCGCCCTGTGGAGTTTATAATTTGCTCTAAAAGGGAAGAGAGTGTTAAAAGCAGGTGTGATGATACCAGCTGATTAGCATTCCTTCCTCATTGTCACATCCTGAGAGAGGGGAATGTTTTATTCTCCTGTTTTCCCCAACTTTAAATTGTTTGATGTAGCAACACCCTCTCCAAGTCATCTCAGTGTCTCTCGTTTCCAAATGAATACCTGGCTGTGATACACATCTAAGGATATCCCATCAGCTTTATGTGCTGTTACCTGGATTTAGTGGTGTACATGCCTACAGCCAGTGCTGGTGTGCAGAAATCACACACGGGATTATGGAGATGAGCAGAAGGTGTGGTGGCCCTGAGCAGCCTTGGAGGAGACTCTGAGGTGACACCAGCCCAGGAGCTGGACTTGGCTGATCTTTGTGGGTCCCTTCCAGCTCAGGACATCCCGTGATCTGAAATACCCAGTGGCTGTTCTGGTGAAAGGCTGATGCAGAACATTCAAAGAGGTGAATCAGAAGGAAAAAGGAGAAACAAACCAGTTCAATGAAGGAAAGAGATGGAAATACCCAGTGGCTGTTGAGTTCTGGTGAAAGGCTGATGCAGAACATTCAAAGAGGTGAATCAGAAGGAAAAAGGAGAAGCAAAGCAGTTCAATGAGTGACCCCTTCACTGGCTGATAGATGCAGGGGATCTGTGAGGAGGATCCTGACTGGCTGTACTTCAGCTCATTGCACTTTATGGCATCCTTGAGAGTGAAGGACACACTGGTGGTTTCTAACATTTCTATATTCCTTCATCAATGAGTGTTTAAATAATTCTCCCTTAATTATGAAACCACAGATCACAGTATTCCTACTGATACTTTGCCGAGTGCCATTTTTATTGTGTTTAAATGTTAAATGTATGTAGTACTTACAGAAGGACCTTTTCCCCTTACGGGTAAACAAATATGTTACTTTAGAGAGATCTTAAACCCTCAGTGCATGAGGCAGATTTGGAGGCAGATTTATAGCACAACAGCCATTGTTTGTTTGCATTACATCTTTTACCCATAGTGTCCCACAAAATAAAGTGTTCACTTGATAACGATAAAACTTCCAATGAATTAATTGCTAGAAGCCTTTGGAAGATAAAGAACATTCAAGTGGTGGCAGATGACTCTTTATCCCTCTCTTTAATTTGTTTTGGCCATTGATTATAGTGTTTGCAATCACTGGAAGCACTGCTGAGGGTTGGATGGGCTGTGTGAGAGAGATTTGACTGAACTCCATTGTGCAGGAGCCCAGCCTGGCCCAGCTTGTAGGAGAAAAATTGAAAGCTTGCCACAGATCAATCATAACGGGGTTTTGATATTAACTCACCTCAGTGCTGGGTTGATGCTGAGCCCCACTCCCTCTGTTCCAGGTGGAGTTCATGCTGCATTTAAACCTGGATCTCTCCAAGTGGAATTGCTGTGCTGCAGTAAATGTCCCTCTAAACTGTGCAGGTCTCCATATAGAACCACTGGGGGGGGGTGTAAATATGCAACAGGGATTCTCAACCCTACCACCAGCTAAAAGCATTGAAGAAACTGAACTGAGCTCTTCACCTGGAGTGTGTTTGCACACCACAGACATTTATTTTAAAGTTATTTTGATTTGCTCTGAGTGTTCCTGAATGGAGGATGCCCTTTACATTCTCCTCACCAAAATAATGAAACCTCTGCAGTCAAGGATGCTGTTTTGGTGGGGTGTAAGAGTGAAGCTCTGGGAGTGTGATGATAAAGGCCAGGCTGTGCGTGATTTGAACCTTCCTTTTGCCTGATTCACAGCACCAGGCAGCACCAGGCTGTTCCTTCTCCTATTGACATCAGAATAGGGCATGAACTTCTTCACCAACTGTAGCTTCCAAGCTTATTTGTAAACAATTATCTTGTGAAGTTACAGACAAAAAAATATCTCTTGTAACAGCCTGGTGCCTGTAGCTCTCTGTAAATGTGATAATTATGATTAGAGGGAGCGCACTGACGTATTAGACCTGTACAAGGATTTAATTACCCAGAGTTTCAAATCAGAAGACAGCTAAAAATATTCTATGTGTGGTTTAGTTATAGAGGGAAAAATAATTCGCCCCTTTGGTTGCAGTGGTGGGGGTTAAACTTCAGTGCACACAGGATTGGTGTGTGGCTCCTGTGCCACCTTTGGGATGGCTCCAGGCAGCTCCTTTGGCCTCCCAGCTGAGCCATGGCACAGCTGGCTTGGCTTGAGCTGTGTGCACCCCTGTCCTGTCCCTGTCACACCTCCCTGAAGTGCCCATCTCAATACACAGGCTCCCCAGGTAAAAAAGCAGTTTTAAAATATCCACTCACAGCTGCAGTTCAAACGGGAGCTATTTCTGGAGACAAGGCTCTTGAGGCTACAGAGTTAACATGGAACTTTCTAAATGGATTTAAACTGTCTGGTAAGGCAATTACAGCTGGGGAATTGCTACAAAGTCGAATCTTCCTGGAGCCTTGAAAGTACAGATTCTGGCTTCTACTTCACTTTTTTTTTTTTTTAAAATCTTATCAATTTGGAAATGCATAAAATCCGTAATGAAAAAGTTTGGATGTGCTGAAAAAGATGAGTGATTAAGATGGGCCTGCTTCCAAAACAATCCAGGACACTTGGCAGAGTGGGTGAAAACAGTTTGTTTTTCACTTCTGACCAGAAGCATTTCAATATGCTTTCAGTAGGAGAGATTTCCAGCTCGGAAAAAGGGGCTCTGAAAGCCTTGGAGACCAAGCTGGAAAATCAGTGCAATGTCTGCTCCCACCAGGGTGCTGAGTGCACCTGGGGAGGGAATGACCAGGGCTTGATCAGGATAAACAGTGCTGCCAGGTAAATAATGTGGGCTCTGTCAGACAGCACTGAAATGCAAAAGAAGTTGTAACTTACTTCATAACGCCTGAGTTTCAAGTAGAATCTTTTGTTCTAATCCTGCTGCTTTTTTCCCCCAGCGTGTAGCCTTTTCCAGGATTTTCACCGCATCCAAGGCCCAAGTGGAGAGCTGTCAGATCACTGGGAAACCAGCAGGGTGAAATAGGATTTATGTTGTTTTCCTTGCTGGCAAGATTTTATTTTCTGGAAGGTGGAAATGTAGTTTTGGGCAGACAAAGGGGGTGCTGCTCTTCAGATGTGTGTTCAGACACAGGGAGGGGACACAGGAGCACAGCTTCCCCTCTCCTTTCTCAGCTCCACCTGGATTTATAAGAATGGCAGCTGCCACTGCCTTCTCTGTGGGATTTATCCTGGTTTTTTGGTAAAGGCTGATTTATGAACCCTCCCAAAGCAAGGCCCGCTGGCAGTCCAGGTGCAGGAGTACCTCACTTTTGTGTTGAGATTGGGCCTTTGAGTTAGACAGGGATCAAATTGTTTAATTCTATAAACATATAGAGGCACAATCTGGCCATCAGAGAAAGTAAATAGTTATGGCCTCTGTGTAATTAGGAATTTCTGTATTAACAGTAAGATGTTGCCAGTATTTAGATGCCTAACTTTTATTTCACTATAACATTAGCACATAAATACTTGCAAAGTTTGGCCCTCTCTTATTTCTGTCATTGCACATTACTGGAGTCTCTTGTTCTTCCCTGTGGTCTGATTTTTTTATTTCATTAAATCAACACATTAAGGGACCTTCTCAGAGTCAATGAGTATCTAGAAGGGGGTGGTTGGCTTCCTAGTCTAGCAGACAAAAGATACAATGAGGTTCAAAGGCTGTGTGTTGAAACTTGGGAAGTTTACTTGAGAAATGTGGTGATTTTTGGTTTTCAGAGAAGGTAAATATCAATTGAAACAATTTGCCAATAGTTTATTGCATTCTATAACAATTTAATTTTGGACTTTTGGCTGCTTTGGTTGGTTGGTTGGGTTTTAAGAATCTTTAAAATCCAAATTTTAAAGGGGATTCTTTGAAGGAATCCTGTAATCTATCAGACGTTGCTGCATCATGTGTGGGCTTTGTCCTTTCTGAATTTATAAATGCCATTCATTTTAAAGGCTGAATTTTAAAGTTCCAGCCTTTTAAAGTGTGCAGGTACATGAGTGGAGAGGAACCTCAAGGCCTGGGATTGAGCTGTTTATCTGTTATGTATTTGTAACAATTAATACTGTGGAGGTGAAACTTGGTGTGTGTTAAGAGAGTGTCAGTATCAGCTTGGTGAAAATTAACTTGTAGCTGTTTATTAAATGTTCTCCCTGGAGCACTGTGCTGGTTGTGTTGGGCGTCTGGACCAGATGGACCTTGGTCTGAGGATGACAGCACAACATTCAGCTCAGCTCTGCACCCTCTGTCCAGCACATCTGCCAGGGAACACAGGCCTTGCTCTGGTTTTTTGGTTTTATATCCCCCCTTTTTATGTTGGCAGGAACCCTTTCCCTTGTTAGAAAAAAGACCTTGTGTAAGAAATTGTCAGGGTAAAACAGTATTTATAAAACAGCAATGAAATAGCCTGCTCCATGCTCTTGGGAAGGACTGGAATAATATAAAACTTAATTTTGGTTTAGGGCATAACTGGGAAATACTGTACCTGTGACCTGTGTCATAAATGCAGCTGAATAAATATTGGTACATTTTAGAAGTAACTTTAAATTTTCATCCTTCCTTTCTGGGGAAGGAATGTTAAACTTTCTGTAGCAGTGCTCCTGTCTAATAAGGAAACCAGTTTTTTCTTAATTAAATTTCTAGTAAACCAGTTTTATGAGACTCAAAAATGAATGTTCAAACAAAAGAATTTCCAGTGCATGCAAGTCTCTTTTTGAGTGTTATCTCCTGCATTAACCAGAAATGTTGGCATTAAAAATTCTGGATGTCTTCTATGATCAGTGTATTTAGAATTATGGAATCACAGAGTAGTTTGGATTGAAAGGGACCTCAAAGCCCATCCAGTGCCAGCCCTGCCATGGGCAGGGACACCTCCCACTGTCCCAGGCTGCTCCCAGCCCCAGTGTCCAAGCTGCCCTTGGGCACTGCCAGGGATCCAGGGGCAGCCACAGCTTCTCTGGGCCCCCTGTGCCAGGGCCTGCCCACCCTCCCAGGGAACAATTCCTGCCCAAGATCCCATCTAACCCTGCCCTCTGGCACGGGGAAGCCATTCCCTGGCTCCTGTCCCTCCAGGCCCTTGTCCAAAGCCCCTCTCCAGCTTAACAGTGTGTGAAGAGTATAGCATCAGTTTGGGTTTTTAGGTATAAACAAGAAGTTTTGTCTCAGCAGTGTTTCAGAATTTGTAAAACAGTTTCCAGGCTAAGTCCTGCCCAGCTGATTTGCATCCCCCTTTCCCCTGCCCTGTCAGGGCTCCTTGCAGAGGAGCAGCCACAGGAAGAACAGCAGCACCAGCTCGGAGTTAGCACTGGCACCACAGACCCCAGGGGACCCTTCAGCCCAGTGAGGGCTGATAACTGAGCTGGCAAGAAGCTCAGTGGTTAGAATAAAAACAGCATCAGCTTTTCAGATGATACCCTTCTGTAATGTAATTAAATTCTGAGTCACAGACCTGGAGTGAAGCAGGCTTCCAACGGGGCTGTTTCCTGAAGGTCAGCTGGAGAGCAGAGTACTCAGCAAGTGCAAGCCAGAGAGAGGCAAGTTCCCTGGTTAGGTTTATGTTTGGAGAGCTTCCCAAGGCCTCACTAAGTTGGGAAATTGCCCATTTAAGCAATAAAACATAATAACATATGACACTGCTGCTTAAAGTTATCCTGTTTGGGAGAGCGGATATGAACCAGAGCAGTGGATTCAGATTCTCCTTTTGCCAGGTTTGGTGGAGCAGAAGTGTCAGTTCTCTGGCTCGTCCTATTGCTCTTCTAAAATAATGGGCTTGATGAACAGCATTCAAAATGTGTGTGATTCATCTCCCCATACTCATAGGTGTGGATTTGATATTACATCTCACCAGCTCTTTTCCCCTCAGACTTCCTGAACATCATATTCCTGCTTTTGCTGTTTTCGCACTTAGTCATGTCTGACACAGGTGAGGGAATTCCCACTCTCTGCAGCCAGGAACACCTGATATTGAAAGAAAGCTGGGAAGGCTGAGCAGTCTCCAGCCTGGAGTCATCCAGTGCTCACCATGAGGAGCAGCTCTCCTCCAATGAAGGTTTCCGATAAAAGGGTAAGTGGCTTGAAACTAAAAAATTCTGTTAAGGATTGTCATAGAATCGTAGAATATCCTGAATTGGCAGGGACCCACAAAGATCATCAAAATCCAACTCTGATGTCACAGGCACATAGGTGGGGGGAGATGTTTCCAAAGGTATTATGGACTGTATTTTAAGCCCTGTTGAACTTTAATGATATTTAGGAACCATTTGACATTTATGATGATTATTTGTTTTGTAAATAGATGTGACTTCTTTTCTCAAGTGTTGAGTAGTTGATAGCTCTTCAGGTAAGTCGCTAAAAAAGCGTCCCATTTCTCAGCTGTCCTAAAAGTATTAACTTCCGTGCATAGATCACGGGGATTTCTGTGAAGTGAGCTGCTCTGGAGGCACATTCATGAACAACCTTAACCAGAATATCTTGGGCCTGGCCCTCTCTGGCTAACAGCTGAGACTGATTCTTGTGTCACTTGCAGGATGTGATTTACAGAGTCAAAACTAAAAACTTGTAGCAGTGTCTGAGGAAGTTGCTGTCTGTCATTAAGAGCTGTTAACAAACCTGATGGTGAAGATTTACCATTAAACCACCTTTGTGGTTTTTAAGACCTGCCTAATTTCTTTATTAATAGCCTGCTTACCTCTGACAATTGCCTCTTGTATCCTCAGGTAATTATTTTAAATTAAATTAGACTGAGATTCTCATACAATTATCTATTTTTCAATGTTCACCTCAGCTTCCATGGGTGTTGGTGCTTTATAGATGAAGTGGGCAGTGAAAATACAGTTTTTCATTCACGGCCTCAGTGTGACCCTTTGAAAGTCTCTGCCAGAAGTTCCAATGTGCCTATAGCCATTTTATTGTATCTCTGCTCATGACCACGTGGTGGTTTTTCCCCCTTTAACATCTCTAAGGAAGAGTTCACCAAATAAATCGTTCAGAACAGATCAACCAGCAGGGCAGAAGTCTGCTGAGCACTTTAATTGCTGTCCATTAAAAGTGCAAAGCTGTTCTGCTATGATCAGACACCCTGAGATGCACCTACAAAGGATCCTCATTCCATTAATTCACTGGATGCCGCTTCTTATGTAATGAAAAATTAAGCCAGCTTTGACCAAACCTTGGGCACAAAACTCAGCAGTTAGCAATGGCAACCCAATTAAAATACTTTCCATGTACTTGTTTTTTAAATATTCATGCTATTGAACCATTCCCACTTAATGCATAAATGACAACATAATATCCAACTGTAACAGTTGGTGGAAGCCATTTTAAGTAGCTGTTTAACAAACAGAGATGGATTTTAATTTGCAATGCCAGTTGAGCTGTAATAAAAACTAGTATTCCAGCTGTGAAAAAAAAAATAAAACACAGCTTGGTTTAGAGTTATTTACAGATGTGTAAGGATTTTTTTTTTTCTTAAGCCATACAATGGAACCATTTGGTCATTATTCCTTTCAAGAAGCATTTGTATCAGGTGCCCTTTCTACCCTTAATTTCTGGAATCAAACACTTAAGAAAATTGACATTAAACTATTATGGCAATTCTTAAGTGCCCATTGATTACAGGATTCAATTTCCTGTTGGAAATGTGACTGTTCAGTGTTAATATAGCTGTTTACTTGTTTTTAGGGACCTTGATGAGTTTCTGTTGACTTTGAGATAAATCCTATACTGCTGTCTTTGAATGATTTCCATGGGCTGGCATTGTTGCTGTCTCCTGGAGTGTTATTACGATTCTTGCCACTTTGATTTCTGTTTGTTTATCCTTCTCAAAATAACAACTGCTGGAATAATGGTATTTTGTGAGAGTTTTAGCATTTTGTCTTTAAAAGTGAAATTCTCAGTAGCATGACAGAAAAAATCTGCAAGTAAGGGCCAAGCACATCCTTGAAATCTCTTCAGAAACTCAAAAAAAAAAAAAAAATCCAAGTTTTTTTGAGCATTATACTAAGGCAAGGAGAAGACAGGTCACAAACTCTAAAGCAAGCCTGGAGGAACAGCTCTTGGTGCAGCACACGGCTGTCACTGAGTAGCACAGTGACCTTTCTGCCCTGCTTTGTGGCTTTATTTAACACATACAACATTATGGTCCCTGGAGGTTCATCTGTAACTAAACACAAGCTCTCATGACCAAACTGTTCATTGCCCTGGGAAGGGTTTGATAAAATACTTCTATGATTTGGATTAAGGAATTTAGCTGGCTTTTTTGCTTTTCAGTTTGATTTTTTTTGTTTGTGTCAGCATACTCTTATTAGAGTCCAAACAATGGTAAAATGGACCATATTTTAAGCCAAGCTTAAAACTCAGGGGCCTGAAAGTCTGCAAACAACAAGCAGAGCAGCGAAACTCCCAGAGACGACAATCTGTAGAACTCATAAGCCTGAAGGGCTTTAGTGAAGAAGCAAATTTCAGAAAATAAATGGGAGCAGCTTCAAAGACACAAAAAAGTTAGGATTAGATGTTTGAAATGCACAGGCAAACAAGGGGGAGGGAAAACAGCTCTGGTGCAGGGAATCATGCTTTTTTAGAGGGTGAGACAAAGATACAGATCAAGAACAGAGCCTCAGGAAGAGCACTCCCAGCAGGTCAGGGAGGGATCCTGCCCCTCTGCTCAGCCCTGGGAGGCACAGCTGGAATTCTGTGTCCAGTTCTGGGCTCAGCAGTTTGAGAAGGACAAGGAGCTGCTGGAGAGGGTCCAGCAGAGGCCACAAAGATGCTTTGGGGTCTGGAGCATCTCTGTGATGAGGAGAGGCTGTGGGAGCTGGGCCTGCTCAGTCTGGAGGAGATGTCATTAACCCTCACCAAAACCTCCCAGGGCTGGCACAGGATGGTGCCAGACTCTGCTCAGTGCTGCCCAGTGACAGGACAGGGAGAATGGACATGAAAACACAACGAGTTCCACCTCAGCAGGAGGAAGAACTTTACTCTGAGGGTGGCAGAGCCCTGGAGCAGCTGCCCAGGGAGTTGATGGAGTCTCCCTCTCTGGACACATCCCAAACCCACCTGGACATGTCCCTGTGTCACCTGGGTCACCCTGCCTGGGCAGGGGGTTGGAGTGCAGGGTCTCCAGAGGTTCCTTCCAACCCTGACAGTTCTGTGATTCTCTGACTCTGTGTAGAAAATCACATTAATTTTTCCTACTGGAGAATCAAGGTTTCCTACTTTAACTAGAATGATCACAGGTTTCACTGTAAGCAGCTGAACTGAAGTGCAGGACTGTGGAAAATATCAGTGACAAAGAGAAGCTGCAAGTAAATGTCTGAATTATAGGCTCCTTAATTGGAAATGATATCAGGAGAATGTGGCACGAGCCACCCTGGTCTGAACTGCGTGTGTGTTAAACAGATGAACAGCACAACAGTGCCTGGCATGCTCAGGAATTGCTGGGGAGGAAGGGGATTGTGGGGAAAGGAAACCCCAGAAATATTCTTGAACAGTGAAATTGGTAGTGCATCTTGTGAAGGACAGAAAGGTTAAAAAAAAAAACCCTCCTCTGAGAAAAGAGTCTTGAAGTATGTAACTTTTATAAAGTGTGAAGGATTTCAGTTCCACCCTACAGCAACTGTAAAAAGTCATTTGTTGCCTTCACATTTTTGTTTTGGGGTGGTTTTTTTTTGTATTTGAATTTAATTACCTTTTCCAAAAAATGGGTAATGAAGCATTTTGCATCGGTGCACATCAGGTGTCAGAGTGCTCAGCTGCACCAAGAGGAGTGGGAGGTGTGTCCTGCTGTGCTGTCAGACCCCGAGCTCAGGGGACTTTATCTGACAAACAGGAGGCAGGCTCAGCTGGTCCTTTCCTTCTCCCTGCCCTGAATTGCTGAGAGGGGTGCTGGCTGCCCCTGGGTCTGGGGACTGATTGAATCAGCTCTGTTTGAAGGGCTCCTAAAGAACCCGTCAGTAGAAAGGCTAGGGAGTAATGGCTCCTGTCTGCAGCCAGGATGAGAACTTCTCTGCCTCAGTTTCCTTTCCTTCTGAAACAATAAATATCAGTGATGTGTGATTCTTCTAGGAAGAGACTGAGAACAACAACAGGAAAAACAAATGAGAGTGTAACATGAAATCTTGACTTATATGCCAAGAAATACGTAGGAAAGATGAAGAAAACATGAGACAATAATTCCCTTCCATCCTTTTGCAGGACTGCAGCACTAAATAGCCATCATCTGGCAGGCACTTGCTCATGTACATTCCCTGAAAATACTGACATCCATCCTGGCTTAAACCTTTTGAGATTCCAGGAGAGACTTTGCAGACCTGGAGCTGCTCACTTAGCTGCCTTCAGGGCTGGATTCCTGCCATTCTTAGTTAAAAGCTGGTGGCACAGCATTTTTGCAGAGGGCACCAGATTTACTGCTATGCAGATCACTTAATTATTCTGAGTGCTATGAGTGCAAGTCTCTGAAGATGACAGAGTAATGCAGGGAAAGCTGAAATGAGAGGTAATGGAAGGTAATGAAAAAGGCAGAGGTAGACAAGATGATCCCGTGATATGAGGTCAGGCAAAACAAAACCCTTAATAAAGGACTGTGGAGCTGGGATTAGTCAGGATTGCTGAATGGGCCACCAGTGTCAGCAAAGCAATATCCTCCCTTGGAGTGGGGAAGGGGCAGGGACAGTGCAGTGCACAGTGAACACCCCACACTCCCTGCAGGCTGCTCAAAAGGCAGCAGTGCATCTCCTGGAAAGGAATTATCCTGCGTGCAGCTGCCCTGAGGAACAGGAGAGAGGAAGCTTCTTGAGGAAAGTGACAAAGCAAACACAGAGTGACTGTCACCCCCACCCAAAAGGGCTGCCTCAAAATTCGAGGCTTTCCTGAGTGAAGGATGCAACCAGAGGCGTGGACATCTCTGTGAAATCTTTTGTCCAAAATGAAAATGTTGTTAGAATTAAAAACAAAAAAACAAAAACAAAAACAAAAACAAAAACAACCAAACAAAAAACCAACCAAACAAACAAAAAAACCCCCCAGAAAATAAGTAAAATTTACTTATCATTCAGATCCAGGACCAAACTACTCCTTATCAGGATTTCACTTCATGACCAAGACTAGAATATTCAGTTTATGGGGAAGAGACAATAGGAAACCCTGCCACACTGCCTTCCTTCTGAACCTCCCTGCCAGGGATCTTGTTGTGTCGATTATTGCATTTATTTATTTGAATTGAGAAGAAACTGCAGCCTCTTTCTGGCTTGGACCATGACTCTCCTGTGCTAGGTATTTTACAAGCAAAAATTAATAAGACACTCCCTGTCCTAAATCACTTTTAATCTTAAAACAGATAACAGATGGATACAGGCAGATGGCAGAGGAAAAAAAAAACGTGACTAGGTCTGATCAAGAATGTTTTCTCATCAAAACCATGGTGATTGATAAGCTCTCCTTTAAACAATTTGGATTTGATAGTCTTGACAAAAGTTTTGCTGAAAAGCAAAGGAGAGAATTTCCAGTTAAGGTAAGGGGGACCAGCAGGGATTAATGATGATGTCAATTAAGTGGGCTGTAGCAGATCAAAGTTCAGGTATTTTCTCTGAATTAGGTATGACTAAAATCAGGCTTTCATATTTCTGTGTGAGTGCTACCCCTCCACTTAATCTGGAAGAAGGCCCTGCTGATTTTAGATACACACACACACATGTGTGTGTATACAGGGACACACACTCACACAGCCAAACACTGATGAAAATGTCTCAGATTTGCCTCACTGCAGAGCAAGACTCGAGTTTTCATGAGGAAATCATTTCCATTTTCTATGTACATGGAGAAGAATGATGCAGGAAGGGAAAGAATAGAAAATAATTACCTGAAAGGCAAATATCTGTGTCAGTCTCAAACTGCTGTAAATTGTTGTAGCTCACCCAGCTACGATGGAGAAGTCCCAGCTTAAATCCTCAGCTGTGTGGTTTTGGGGTCCACACTTAAATTTGTCTTGAAACTTTGGGCAAAAAGGTGGAGTTGTGGTGATTCCTTACAGAGAAATGGCCCGAGGGCTCTGTGAGGGATTTCCTTAAGGATTGCTGCTCCCACAGGGCAGAACTCTTCTATCTGAGCTGTCCTTGTTCACTTTCCCACCTCACAGGGGCACAGCATTGCTCCTTGGGGAGGGGTCTCCAGCAGTGCTCAGCTGCAGCTCCTGAGTGCCCGTCACTGGCAGCACTGCACTGAGAGCTCTCCAAGGACTTTCAGCCGAGACGTGAGAGGAACAGGAAAAAATCTTGTGTGCCACAGAATAATTTACCTTTCTATTAAAAATTGTGTAAGAAAACTATTTCTGTAACTTTCAGAGGGTGAAATCTCTGATGAACAGACGCCCAGTGAAAATGTTTAGCTTGATATGAAATAACCTCTCAAATCATACCAATAACAATAAAACAACTTTATTTTCAGGATGTTTGCCATACACTTCAAAGAATGGGAAAAACAAACAGGGATCACTCTGTCTCATCCCCTACAATTATCCCAAAGCAAAATTATTTTAAGGAAAATATTAAGAAAGAAATTTCATTTGCATATAAATGTACATCTTATTCAGCACTAAACTGGGAATATGAAATCAAACTGAGGGCAGGTACTAATTGAAAATCTGATTTACATAGTTGAACAATGGGGTAGTGTAAATATATGTTGAGATGCAAAATAAAATATGAAAATTCAGTGCCAGTATGCCTTTCACTGTTGTGTGGGTACAATCAATGTCCCTTCTGTTTGGACATATTGCAACATTTTGTCTAAGATTAATTTTAATACACTGAAATTCCCGTAAAATAGTTCAATTCATACTCATTGTGATAATTTTTGCGGGTGAAATCAAATATTTCATGGCTTAGATTAGTCATATTTCTTATGTATTTATCATGTTCAATGTTTTATTGACCTAAAAATATTTCTTGAGTTTCCTTTGCTGCCTGCTGGGTCATTTCACCATGAACAGACCTGCACAAACCTGGGGGAGTAACCCAGGCTTTGAAGACATCGTTTGGGACAAGGGTGTTCTCTTGCAAACCTGATCTGCTTCTGTGAGGGGGAATAGAAATACAAATAAGATTGAATTTTTTATTTGTGTTGTTTCATTTTGTTTTTTCTCTTGACCAGAATGAAACAATCAGTGGCAGACAATGAAGTTTTCTCCCCTAGCAGGTACAAATTATTCGTTAAGATGACAGAGTATTTTGGCTTTTTTTTTTTCTTCTTTTTGTTTGTCTTAAGAATTACATTTTTATGTTTCTCAGGCTAAATATAGGTCAGAAAATGAGATTTACCTCACGGTACCTTTGTTTTTATTCAGTTTTTAAAGGATTGCTGCTGGATAAGAACCCTTTTCTGGTTCTTGAAGACTTAGTTATTCTTTTTAAAGATTATAAAAAAATACTCTTGCAATTAAAAAAAAAAAAACCAACAACAACAACAAACCCTTTCAGTCTTTATTTGAATTTAATTATCCCAGTAAGAAAATCTTTAATTTTAACATTTCCTTTTAAGGATGGAAGTCTGTTTCTGTAATTTAGAAGTATGTCTTGTGAAGTAAATTAAAAACACCATCAGTGTACAGAGAGAGGCACATAATGAGGAATTCAGGCATTTTTCCTATATTCTCTGATTTTTTGTTACTCATTTCCTCCTTATGAGATTGAAAATGGGAAAAATGTAATTTCATCTTTTCTCCACCACAGCCACTTAAAATTTGTTAGGAGGCTAAGTTATGTCTAAATACTGAACAAAAAGTGAGAGGAAAACTTCCTGTGTTGACTAGAAGTAAAAATATTTAGTGAAAGCATTAAAAAAAACCCACAAAAAAACCCCCAAAACCAAACAACCAAAAACAACAACAACAACAAAAAACCAAAAACAACAAAACAACCAACCAAACAAAAAAACCCTTGAAAAGTTTAACTCCAAGGAAAGGATTTGGACTTCTGGAAGGAGATAATAATGGGAACTTAAGTAGAAAGGACGTGGGTTTGTGAAGGAATTCTTGGCTGATCTGTTCCCTCTCCACCCCATGGAATCTGTCTTGCTGTGCCTTTTGGTCCATTCAGTTTCCTTCTGGCCCCAAAACACCGCTCTCCCTTTATCCATCCTGCCTACATTGCTTTAAGCCTTCAAATCCCTCTAAGAGACCCCAAATAACAATATTTTAAAAAATAAATCTTAATACAAAATGTTTATTCTGACTCTGGACAACTTTCTCTTATTTTGGTCTAATTTTCTTAGTGTTCAGCCAATTTTTGTCCCCAGTATTGTGGCTGAGGTTTAATCCCCTGCACTGTCTTACACCTGGGGCTTACCCACTCCTACCTATAGTAGCACACATAATACAGCAATTGTTAACTTGTGCATAAGGAAACTGCCTGAGCTGCCACAGAAGCAATTCCTTTTCTATCTCAGTTAAAAAAAAAATAAAAGTAATAAAAGTGCATTCCTGTTCAAGCTGAAGTCTTAGCAAGTAAATTTGGAATAAACCCAAAATCACTATGATAGTTTTTCTTTGCCTTTGTGGCAGTATAAGAAGGATTAATGCACTGTATGGCCATACTGGATGATAATAAAACAGAATAATTAAAATCACTTCAACACATTGTAGATAAACCTTTGAAAAGAAGTAAAAATTCAGTCTTAAGTATCAGAATAATTGGAAAGCATGAGTGTGAGTAACTTTTCCTAAGAAAAGCTACTTTTAAAATGCTCATTATCAGGGTGTAACAGAAGCAAGCCTTGCATTGCCGGAGATAATTTGTACAGAGGGACAAGAAATTGAAAAGGTGAAGAAGTCTGCAGAAGGTCAGGGGAGAGAGGGGAGAGGATCCATCTGTCATTTCTGCCACGATGCATCTCCCTTTTTTTTGAGAGAATAGAGTGACCCTAGAACAATGAGAACAAAATTGCTCTGCTCTGCTGTTTCCAGTGCCTTAGCATCACCAAGGAAGTCTTTCTGATCACCAGCAGTTTTAGAAGTGCTCATTGTCACAGCAAACACAATTCCTGTGCTTTAGTACAGGGCACTGAACGTTTCCATTTCTGGCAAAGAGCAACTTGCTAAAAAAAAAAAGGAAAGAAAAAAAAAAAGATTATATTTAATGCAAAATGAAATAATAATAATAAAATAATATGATATATGCAGGTCATCTCTTTAGTTGGTTTCTGTTATCCATCACATCAGACTGTAAGTTCTCTGTCATTTTTAACATAGCTCCAGCAGGCAGTAACAGCAAAGAAACTGACAGCAATTTGTGTGCTGGGGCCAGGGGGATGCCAGAGCCTCGGAAAAATCCTGTGTCACCTCAGTCTGGAGGTGACAGACTCTGAACCTGGGGTGCAGGAAAGAAGCAGGGCTCTGGTCCCAGTAGGAATGTGGATAAAGAGCTTGTGTAGGTTTGTGTTTCTCCGAAGAGCAGTAAAGAAATTAAAGCACAATTCCTTCCTAAACTTTTTTTTCTGTACAGAAAATCTCAGAAACTGAGCAGCATCTTTTTTTTTTTTTTTAAATAGGGAAAATTGGTATATATGGCACACAGTATGTTAAAAGTCATAAATAACATAACTGCTAATCATAATTAATATTAGAAGACACAAACTGACCTAAAAACTTGCATTAATCTGCTTTTCTAAGTGCTGGAAGCTATTCTGTGCCTAATAAGGGGTAGGATAATCTTGTTTTTATGGCTATGCTGGAGCTGGGTAGGTGTTCTGTTCTGCCACATCCTTCTTTTATGATGTTACTCAGAGCACTTTTATATCTATTATTTTTGTATTTGAAAATTGGACGTAACAGTTCCTTTCCTCACAAGAGCAAATATTGTGCCTTACACTAATTTTATAGTGAATATTTATGGAGTAAAGCAATTTTATTTCTGCTGTATGTGGATCTAGGGAGACAAGGATTTTTGAATACTGGCAAATATTAAAAAAGAAATAAAATTGGAAAGATGAATTAAAAAAATTGTAAAAGCTCAGCAAACATTTGAAGGAGAAGTCTGTTCAGAAAACTGATAAAACAGATCATAGCAGGGAAGGTAAGAAAAGGCCAAACTGTTTAACTTTTTTCAAAAGGAGACTTAACTTTATCTTGTCTTGATGTCTAAGAATTTTCTGATTGCTCCTTAATTTGTGAAAAAGGATGAAGAGTTACAGTGAGGGGAAGCCAAACCCAGAGTGGAAATAGAGGGACTGCTTTAACAGGCCAGCGAGGAAATAATTTCTGACAGATTAGAATTTCTATCAGCTGTAATCTTTTAATGAAGGCTAAACAATGTTCTGAGAGAGATTTTATAGCTCAGCAGAACTGACAGACTTGATGCAAAAATTATTGGTCTGCATGGTGAGGAAGGTCAGTGTGGACTGTCCCAGTAGTTCTTCCTGGCCCTGCAACCCATAAATCTCAGAATTAATGTGCGTGAGTGAGGCTGATTCCATAACGATGGGGGCATGGACACATGTGAGTTATGGGACCTTCCTCCATGTCTGGGCAACGGGCAGGATGAGAGGGAGCTCCCAGAAAGCTCTCCAGGAGCAGCTCATTGCTGCATTTTTCACAAGTTAATTCTGTGAAGGGCATCTTATCTTCTGTAGTGACAAGTTCTTGTGCATGACTGTGAATCCATCTGCTTTATTCTGTGGGTTAGCTGACGAGGGAAAATTGGATTTGTTGGTACAGGGGGTTATGTCTTAAATGAGTGGTACAAAAATAGGTCACAAAACTGAGAACCAAGCTTGCTGTTTATTTATTTCTTTTTATTTTAATCACCCCAGATGCCGTATTTGAAAAGAATGGACTGCGTAGGTTGCCTGCTCGCAGATTTGGTCACATTTGCTAATAATTTCAAAAGAAAGGAGAAATGGTTGTCAGGGCTCAGTCCTGCATGGAGACGTGGCAGAATAATCTCTCCCCTGTGTCCAGGAGCTGAGCTGCTGCAGAATCCGCCAGGAATATGGCAAGCCTGGCAAATCCTGGCTCCTGGAAGAATTTCAGCTGCAGTTTCCCAGCTCCCAGGGAATGACCCACCCCACAGGTGTCCGCACGTTCCAGCAGGACCAGCTCCAGGTGAGCTTTCTGATGATCTGCTTCTCACTGTTGGCTTTGGTGTTCATGGAGATTTAGGAAGAACTGCAAGACTTTCTCTAAGAATACCAATTTCTCCAGGCACTAGAGATAGCTGGGGGCTCCCTGTGCTCCTGTGTGCTTTAGCCATGCATGATTATATGTATAACTGGATAAGTAGCTTCCCTGGAAATACCGTGAATCTTGGGCTTATTTTTATTTTTAATTTTCCTTTTTCTTTTCTTCTTTTTTTTTCTTTTAAAAAGTTTTACTCAAGCTATCACTCCAATACATTATTTTAAGAGCAGAATGTTGCACATCGGGCAAAAACCATTTGTTGGATTATTTTCCTTTCTTCATGAGAAAAAAACATATTATCTAAAATCCATTTGAGCCAAAAGAATACACTGCTTCTTTTTCTTTCTTTGTCTCTCTTTTTTTTTTTCTTCATATGATGGCATGAAAATATTTTTATAATTCTGTGGGTTCTTGGGTATGGCGAAAATGGAAATAGTGAAATGGCTGCTGTTAAATTTCAGGATGTGATGAGTCCTTGTGTCTATACAGACGCTGACTTGACTTGGATTATTCGTATGTTCCGTATGAACAGAACAGGCTGGAGTTGATTTTGGTGCTGTATTATGCTGAGATAACCCCTGATTTGGGTGAAAATAGTGTATTAGTGTGCTGAATCATATCCATAATTCTTTTTAGTTATTCTTCTTAAAGAAGGTCCGTGGCAGAATTGATGGCTCTTCACTGTGCCCCTACGAGGAGCAACAGTTTAACACACAACAGGGGGAAAAATAAATGTCTTTTCTCTGAGTTTCTGACCGCTGCTAGCCCTTGCACAATGAAGGTCACACGCACCTTCATCCATCCCTTATCTGCTGCCATTTGTCAAGGCACCCGTTGTGCTCCTGCCTGGGGCAGCAGATGTCCTTAGCACATCTTCCAGGACAAGCCCCGGCTCCCTCCTCTGGCCTGGCTCAGAGAGGAGCTGCGCTCTGCCCTTTGGGAGAGCCTGAAAGCCCAGGGCACAAAGGGCCCCCTCAGGACAGACAGACCCTGCCCCTGGGCCCCCTCAGGACAGACAGACCCTGCCCTTGGGCCCCTCAGGACAGACAGACCCTGCCCCTGGGCCCCCTCAGGACAGACAGACCCTGCCCTTGGGCCCCTCAGGACAGACAGACCCTGCCCCTGGGCCCCCTCAGGACAGACAGACCCTGCCCTTGGGCCCCTCAGGACAGACAGACCCTGCCCCTGGGCCCCCTCAGGACAGACAGACCCTGCCCTTGGGCCCCTCAGGACAGACAGACCCTGCCCCTGGGCCCCCTCAGGACAGACAGACCCTGCCCTTGGGCCCCTCAGGACAGACAGACCCTGCCCCTGGGCCCCCTCAGGACAGACAGACCCTGCCCTTGGGCCCCTCAGGACAGACAGACCCTGCCCCTGGGCCCCCTCAGGACAGACAGACCCTGCCCTTGGGCCCCTCAGGACAGACAGACCCTGCCCCTGGGCCCCCTCAGGACAGACAGACCCTGCCCTTGGGCCCCTCAGGACAGACAGACCCTGCCCCTGGGCCCCCTCAGGACAGACAGACCCTGCCCTTGGGCCCCTCAGGACAGACAGACCCTGCCCCTGGGCCCCCTCAGGACAGACAGACCCTGCCCTTGGGCCCCTCAGGACAGACAGACCCTGCCCTTGGGCCCCCTCAGGACAGACAGACCCTGCCCTTGGGCCGCCTCAGGACAGACAGACCCTGCCCTTGGGCTGCCTCAGGACAGACAGACCCTGCCCCTGGGCCCCCTCAGGACAGACAGACCCTGCCCTTGGCTCTGCCCTTCCCTTCACCTGGGCTGTGCATTTGTTTCTCTTCTTTCCCACCTGTGTTGCACACTTGGAATTATTTTCAATTTCGCTGCTTCCAGGAGTGGAAAGCACAAAACATGAGGCAAACGTAAGCTAGAATTCACTTCACCAAAGGCTTTGGGTGACTGATGTTTGTCTGCAGAGTACAAGTAACTGGTTGTTGTTCATAGTTGAAAAAAGGATAAAAAAATAGGTCAAACACAACGTTTGTTCCACTCCAAGTTCTTAGGAATATTAATATTGATAACTGAACTGCAGTTTTAAACAAAACCTGATTTAAAACATAACATTGAAACAAGTACATTTGTTGAAAATATGTAAAATATTTTCCTAGGAAGATTAATTTTCTTGAAAACATTTCACATAAGCTCAAGTTTTGGTCAATTTAAGTAATTGCTTGGGTGGTCAGACTTTGTTGTGGGTGGAAGGAAGATTCTGTATATGTGCTGCAGCAGGTCAACAAGAACTGAAGGAGTCAAATGAATTGATACCAAGAGTCACTTCAATTACTTTAAACAATGTCCCTCAAACTATGAAAATTGGAGACCCTGCTATTTTTAGGAGATAAATTTTCCCTCTAACTCTTATGTGTTCTTTCTATTTTCTAACATCCTCTCACTAACATGCACACAGACATTGTGATTGTCCTTCTGTACTTCAGAATGCGTTACTTAGGCAGCCTATAACAGATGTAAAATCTGGGCAAGAGACTGCATTATTCATTCGAGTCACTTTGAGTTATTGATTATGGCATTTGGAGGTATTTCTGCACTTGCTTTTTTCCCTTTCCCCTCCTAGACTGATAATCTAGAAAATAAAAATGAACAGGGAAAAATCAGAACATAGTCTTGGTTTCATTTTCATTTATCTGTTAAATTCAACAGCACATAATGAGGCTTTTGTTTTCCTTCACAGCATTCCCATTTCCATATCTGCACATGGCCATCCCTCAGAAAAACCTGGCTGCACACATCGTGGCAGCCTTGGCTTGATACGAAGCTGCAGAATTTTCATTCATAGAGGCATGGTGCTTTTTTTTTCCTTTATAAATGCCAAACTGAATGAAAAATACTCCTTAGAGAATTAGAAAATAATGAATGATTGGCATTTGGTGTACAATTTCTTATTCTAGTGAGATTTTGGCATGCCATTCACTGGGAAATTCAGAGCATTGAATGACATCCACATTTACCAGCCGGGCTGTCAAGGCATTCTGTGTGTCAACACCTTTGCAGGATATCACTTGAAGCCTAATTCCTCCTGTTTGTGGACATCTGATTTGCTGCTTCTGAATGAAATATTGGATATATTTTCTTCCCACTCCCAAACTGTTCATGTCACTAAAGCTACAGCTTGGTCTCTTCATCCAGACAGGGTTGTTTGTACGTGGGACTGGTGTTGGGGGAAATCCATGGGAGCACAAGTTATTCATCCCATGAGGTTCTCCTGAACTTTCCCAGATGTTGGTACCTTAAGAAAACGTGGATCTTATGGTATCTAACTACGAGGAGCTGGTTCAGAGCCCAGCTGGTGGTCAGTCAGAGTTATCTTCCTCAGGAATCCATCCTAACAAAGGGCTGCTGTTGTCCAAGCATTCAGTAATATTAGTTGAGAAGAAATCCTCAGCAAGTTGGTGGATTACACCACACCACGTGGAATGGTTGATCTGTTTGATCAGGATGAAGAAATGGGCTGAGAAAAACTTCCCTGGAATTTACCAAAGACAAAACCCCTTTCTGTGCCTGGGGTGTGACAAAGGTGCGGCACAGGAGCTGAGTTGTCTGTCAGAGGAGAGCTCTGCATGGATAATTTGATAACATAGTCCCAAGTGTGGCTGGGAGAGGGATGGGCACAGATTTTCCAGTACTCTGTGGACACCAGTGGCCACTGAGAGGTCACACTAAGTGTAGTTTGATGTTTGAAATGCATAAATGGTGGTTAAGGTTTCATCATACCAGTACATTCCAGTACACTGCAGTGCTGGAAAGAACCACAAAATCCAGTTCAGCTGTGTTGTTTGAGTGTCTCCCGTGCTCCTTGCAACAGAGTGGCTCACACCTGAACCTGTTTCACCCCTCTATTGTTCCCCTTTGTGCAGGTTCTCTCTGCTCTCTAAGCAATACCTTATTTGTTGCAGTGTAATCCCTCAGCTTCTTGCCCTGCTCGCCACAGCTTGGTGAGCAGATTGAATTCTCCATTTGATCTTTTTTTTTTTCTTGTCAGCTGTGTTTCTCAGTCTCTGATTTTTTTTTTTTTTTTTTTTCCTCACTTCTGGGTTCTCTCAAATTCGTTTGTGTCTCTCCAAGTGTGTTTCCAAAATGTGGACTTAAATTAACTGAGGTCTTGTGAGTGCTGAGCTGAGCTCAGAGATTTCTCTCTGTGTTCTGTAGGTCATAGCTTTGCTTATAATCCCAGTATGGAGTTTCCTTTTGTGCAACACCTAAGTGATGATTCATGTCCAGCTTGCAACCCACTGGAACTCCCAAATCCCTTCTTATGAAACTGCTATCCAAGCACTTCATTGTGTGGTGATTTATCTAGATTTCAGAATAACAGAATGAGTGGTGACCACAGCTGCCTGGAATAGGTTTCATTCTTGGCCACAGACCATCTAAATAAATATCTTTAGAAGGCTGTAGCAGCTGCTTGTTAGAGCAAGTAGCCAAGAACTAGAAAAATTCTGAGATCAAATCCTAATTAAACTACTGACTTGCTGCATGACCTTGGGTGGCTGCACTCTTTGTGCAGTCAGGAGCCCCAGATCAAAACCTCTCCAGTGAACTCTCTGAAGAGAGATTTAAAAAGCTGTACAAAGCAGAACCCATGTCCATCACCAGCAGGAACGTTCTGTTGGTGTTGAACTCCTGACCTAACCCCTGACACCCAATGCAAAATACAGCTGTACCTTCCTATATTCTCCTTGTGCTCATTTGTTTGTGTTGCTTTGTATCTGCATTTCGATTAAAACAGATACACCCACATAGGATTGCAGACAGGAGGGTTTTGCACATCTGATTACCTGTTTTATCACACAGAGATTGGGACATTTTTTTGGTGCAGCTGGTGTAAGATGACACATTTTTGTAAGGAAGTGTGTTGGCTGTAGTGCTCCGTGTCCAAGCTTCAATAGAGAAGTTTTACTGCTCAGCACTCCACTAATAAACACTAAGTTCTTGACTTAAGTCAGGCTGTGTGCAGAAGGCTGATGAGTTTGGGGCAGCTGGGGAAAATTGGAGTTGAATGGCTGCTGTGCTGCCTGCCTGTGAAACTGGAGCTGCAGGAGGAAGACAGGAGTGGGGATATGTGGTTACAAATGGGAAAAATCAAAGCACACGTCTGTGCTTGCAGTTTGCCAAGGACCTTGTCTGGAATGTGTTTTAAATGCTAACCCTTCATCCAAACAAAGCTGTGCTGTGCCAGTTTGCACAGCACCAGCTGACGCTTTGGGCAGCTCAGTTGATGGGAAATCTCTGTGAAGTTTGCAGGATTCCCAGTCCCGGGGGAGAAGCAAATGCAGGCACAGCTGCCCCTCTGCAGCTCTGTGCAGCTGAAGGCCTGCAGTGTGGTCCAGCTGATGGATGTCTTCAGCTGGGTAGTGCTGAACCTCCCAAGCTTGGAGGAGATGTTTCTCTTGTACATTTGGAGAGCTCACAGAGATGCCCTAAATGGGGATGAGTCATTGCAACTTTAGAGGTCAAACCATTCTCAGAGCCGTTGCAAAAATGGCACCTTCCCACTGAGTGGAATGCAGATAACTATGGAAATAATAGATGTGCACCTCCGAAAGAGCACAATTCAGTTTATGTTATGCCCCACAAGGGAATATGGGGTGAATGAATAAATAAGATGTGCCAGCTGGGAGAGCTGGGGCTGCTCAGCCTGGAGAGGAGAAGGTTGTGTGGAGACCTCACAGCTCCTTCCAGGGTCTGAAGGGGATACAGGGAACCAGAGAGGGACAATTCCTCAGGGAATGCAGTGACAGAATAGGGGGGAATGTTTTCAGACTGACAAAAAGTAGGTTTACATTAAATATTAGGGAGAGATTGTTCCCTGGGAGGGTGGGCAGGCCCTGGCACAGGGTGCCCAGAGAAGCTGTGGCTGCCCCTGGATCCCTGGCAGTGCCCAAGGGCAGCTTGGACACTGGGGCTGGGAGCAGCCTGGGACAGTGGGAGGTGTCCCTGCCCATGGCAGGGGTGGCACTGAATGATTTTTAGTGTCCATTCCAATCCAGGCCATTCCATGACCTTGTGTTAAAGAAAAGTGCTCCAGTCTGAGGATGCTCAGCCAATTTCCTGTACAGGAGGCACTTCCTGGGAGGTGGGAGGTTGGTACACAAAGTTTGTACAGAGTTGAGTTATATAACTGGTTATATAACATAGTTCATCTATAGCAGTAGAAAATTATTTATTCCCCCCTTTTCAACCTTTTTTATCCATCAAGTAAAGAGGTCTTATAGAACTCTACAGAATCATGTTCTATGGATGATTTCAACATAATTTTTGTAACAGTAATTAAAGCTTGACATGAAAACATATTTTTAATGCTTATAACATGAACTTGTGCAACTGAGCTAAGGAAAAATTATGTTATTCTTTGAATTGTATGAAATTTATTAAAAATGAAAATTTCACCTGAAAAGCTCTCTTCACCATCCCACAGTGCAGGTAGTGGAGTAATAACTATTTCTGATCCAGTTCAAGAATCTAATGCTGAATTTTCCTTGCTATTAAGCTGAAAACACTTACTTTCAAAATGTTGCTGTGACTGAATTTAATACTCATTTTAATTTGTGGCAGTTGCTATCACTTGTAAGGTTCTTAGAGAATATTTTTCTGTCACTTGAAGAAACCCTATTGCAAATCTCACAAATAGCTGGTGGCACTATTTATCATTCTTTTCCATATGCACCACTGAAGAGTTTTCTCTAAAAGACTCAGTTCCTTTCCCAAGGTGGGATTAAGGCCTTAGGAAGCCTCTTGGCAAACCCATAACTTCTAAGGATATACTTAATATGACTCGAGATAAGAGCATGTGATAATATATCTCTAAGAGCAGGTATCATGCAAAATACTTTAATGACAGATGTAGAGTTCAGAGATGCCACACAAATAATGCTGGGAGCCCAGGTGGGCACGTACAGCTGAGGGATGATCCGTGCTCAACACCCAAACACAACCTGCCTGCAAATAATAGAGAATTTCTGGGCAAAACATCCATGGGAGGGAACGTCCTCCCTCAGTTCTTCACGCAGAGTAAACAAGAATGGGAAATTATTGGGGAATAAGGCTATTTTATCAGGAAAGCTGACTTCCCAACAAGAGGTGCTAGTGCACACCTTTTGAAGAATCCACTCTTCCCATGGAGCTTTCTTGCTGCTCTGTTTGACCGTTTGTATCACTAATTACTCAATCACAATAAAAGCATCAGCTCCAGAGTCAGCTTATGTGGATCCAGACATCAAAGCTGACTGAAGGATGTGAAATGTCAAGGAAAGCTGGAGTTTAGCATCTTATGCATTTGGAACTCCAAGTTTCATGAACACCTTGGAGATAATTCTAGAATCTCACAGTTCTTCCAAAACCAGCAGTAACTCTGTGGGTCCTGGCTTTTGGCTCTGGTTTATACTTCAGTTAGTAATTTTTTAGAATGAAATTCACAGGTTTTCATCCATCTGAAAAAGAAGCAGCCTCCTCAAGTCTGTTTTCTGTGCTGGATATCTGAGATTTAGCAGGAAAAAATGTATTAACTGAATGTAGACAAATTGTTTTGCAGTATAAAGGACACAGAATGCTTTCCATCTTATGTACACAGTAGGAAATAATATGTTATTCAAGGCAATTGCCTTCCCCTTGTTTCAAAAACCTGCAAATGAGGCTGATGTAAACAATATGTAAAGACAACTGAATCTTAAACAGAGGCAGGTTTTCTGGAACGCCTATTTTAGGCAGTGTGCATCGCAATTGCTCATCATCTCGCAGGATCTGACCCCTTATGTGAACTGTAAAACTCAAAAATGCACAATAGACACAGGAAAATAAAAGAGAAACAGGAGGTCTCGTACAGTGTGGAAAAAAAGCAGCACTCTGCTAATAGGGCTGAGAAGAAGGATGTGCTTTCAGTGCTGCTGATCTGTCGGGAATCACAGCACAGCCGATGTTTTCCCTGATTCATCCGAGCAAGGTGAGATTCTGAGCTGCAGCGAGTGCTCACTGCTCATTGTTCTCCCAAATCGCCACAAAGCGTTCTGTTTCACCCAGCCCGGATGATCACAGATGGATTGGAGTGGAGATTTTCGAAAATGGTTATGCTAGCAGCAGCTGATAACTCTGAATAAAATGTGTCAAATTGCTTTCAGGACCAACCTCTTCACTCAAACACAAAGGCAAACGTTTGAGGCTATTTGCAGCTTGAAAACTTCCCCCTAGAGCACAACTGCCTCAAGTGCAATTGTTTATACGTAGATTTAGTGGCACTGAGGAGTACCCCTCTTTCTCTACCCCCAAAAGACTTGAAAGCTGATGACCCGATTTTCTAATCTTTACCCAGGTATTTTATGTGCATCTGACCAACATTTGCCCTATTAAAGTAAACAGGGCATTGTCATTAAATAGAATCAAAATTACTTGAAAATCCTCTTGACAACCATTGAGAGCAGCAATTCCCAAACATCTCTGAGCCTCTGATTGAATAAGAGTTGGAAGAATATCAAATGGGTCTATTTAGAGATTAAGTAGAGACTAAAGCCACACTTAGATGCTATTCCCTAGTCCTGGATACATAAATAGGACTTGTGTTCCTTTAATTCAGAATTCCTGCTTCAAGGCACCTTTTAAAGCAGGGTTCCTGATGCCTTGAGAGTTTAGTCCTGTGAGATTAAATTGGGAATGGAGCTAAGGGGGAAAGTTCTCTTTACATAAGGTCAAGAGTGTAGATAAACATTTTTCTTCATCCTCCTGAAATACACTGCTCAGCTCCGAAGACTTGGGGTTGTTTAGAGCTAGGAAGATGTGGCAGCTTTGTGGATTGGGGATTTTTATTTGGTTTTATTTGGTTTTATTATTAGAGGCTCCCCTTAATGAAAGCCAGATTTTTTTATTTTTCTTTTTTTTTTAAAATAAATTTATTACAGATTTTGTCTTAGTACAGTATTAAAGATGGATTTGTTCCTTAGAAAACAGTAAAGACATACTTTCTTGGATCTTTTAAACTCAGATGGTTGGTTTGCACTTGTTCAAATATGTGATCTACTGCCTCTGAGTCTCAGCCTAAAAAGCAGGAGCAGCAGGTCAGGAGGGAAGGGGACTTTGTACAATAATTGTTGCCTATATTCAGCCATGGTCACACTCTGGAACTGCATGGGACAAGCACTGAATATGACTGGAGAAGTCACAGTCATCCTCCTCTGAAGCACAGCCACTAAAAAACAAACACACACCTCAAAGAGCAGCTTTGGATCATGCAATTAGCATAAAATAATATTTCAGAGGTGTCATGTGTGCTGCTATAGCCGAAGTTAAAAGGGATTTCACACTAGAAACTCCATTTTCTGTGGGATTTGTGGGTGAGACAACTTGAGTGAGCTGTTCTGGGTAGAAAAGTGTCAGATCCATAGTGGAGTGCATATTTCCCACTTTAAACCCAGGAAGAATTTGTGTCATGCGTGTACAATTGTGTAAATATGAAGACCTTGCCCTGCTTGCTGAAGCACAGGTAGGTGCTGGAGGGTCTCTTTCCCCTCATGGTTTTGGTGTGCCACAGCAAAGTGAGCTGGGAATGGGCACTGCGTGAATTCTGAGGGACTGTGTGCATTTAATAGCTCCCACTCTGACTCCCCTTTTTAGTCCTGTAAACCCCCTCTTGCCCAGAGTTTTTATCTGCAAATAGAGCTTGTTCAGGCTCCTGTCCTTAAATAAGGGTATTTTATACAACCTCTCCATTGGACTCCCTAAAGTCTTTTTGTGTCCTGTGGATCTGATGGGTTCTGAGTATTTCCTACAAGATGTGGAGTGCTTTCAAATCAAAGTGGAAGGAAAGTAATAATTTTGGGCAAAACTCTGGCCTTTCACGCAGAATCCAGGACATGTTTCTTGTCTATCCAAAAATCAGGGTTTTTTGGTGTGCATGCCTGTTTAATCTAAACTGTATACATCTTATACACCTTAAATATGTATTTGCACAAGAGATGGAACCACTCCAGGAAGAACCTTTACACTATGGTCCTCAACTCTATAGATTTTAAAGCATTTATAAATAGTTTTTTAGCTATCAGACTAGAAGTGTTCCTTCAGAGACTGTCCATACCTAATAGAGATTTATAAGACTCCTCTTTAAATATATTGTTTATCAGGGGAGACAGGAAATGGTTTCTGCTATGTACAAACATATCATTTATCTGAAAAGGACCATTAAAATATTACTTATTTCTGCCTGAGCCATTTTAGTCCTGCAATTATACCGCAGTCAAATTCTCATGTGTTGAAAGGTGTGACATCAACACTATTAGTCTATTTTCTTTGAAGAGAAATGAGTATATATGAAAGGTACAATAAAAAATATTAACTACATACTTACTCATTTATAAGTTACCCATAAAATGGGTTTTCTTAGATCTAAATTTCTAAACAAATATGAAAGAAAATTCTTCCAAGATATTTATATGCTCAATATTTTACAAGCAATGTTTAAAATGTTTTGCACATGTTGATGTGACTGCTGCTACACCCACGCTGTCACTTTATGAATTGCTGAGCCCAGCCCTTCCCAAGAAGGGAATTTTATCATCTTTTTCATACAGTAAGACCCTCACTTTTAAAACCACTGGAGACTATTTTTAGGAGATAGGGAGTGTTAACCATTTAATTCTGTACATTTTCCATGAGTGAGTGTTTTTCTGATTATATTATATATGCAGAGATGTTTTATATCAAAATTTAATTTAATTTTTTTTTTTTTAAACAGGAATATTGCCTTCTCAAAAACAAAGCTTTGAAAGAAATTGTTCTGGATTGGAAAAGCATTTTCCAAATTTGAATTGTTGTGTGAAAATCAGAGCAGCTCTTTAATATTCCAGACCAATGCTTGATAAGCAGACTACAAGTGGACACTTTTCATGAGCTTCCCCCTTTTCTTCTCTTCCCTTTTTAATGGTTTCCTGATCTTGGTTTCCTAAAATTGCCGTTTCAGGGGAGGATTTTGAAATCTCAGTGCTCTGTGGGACACTAAAATACATTTTCCTTTCAAATCTCTTTCTAGTAATATTTCCTGAGTCGAATCACCCTCTGAGATGGCTCAGATGTGAAAGAGCTCAGTTGAGCTGAGGATGTGGCTCTCATCTTCTCGGGGATTTTTTAAATGCCCTCCATGGCTGGTGAGAGGTAAGTGCCCTGGGATGAGGATAAAAAACCGAGAATGATTTTGACTTGTGGATTTATCCCTAGTAAAGCCTACCAGATTACTTGCAGGAAATTTGTACTGATTAGTTCTGAATTATGTTTCTGTGTACAGCATTTCTTACTTGAGTGTGCAGCCACAGAGTTTTTGGTTCCCTACAGTTGCACTTTCAGTGCAATCCAGAAGTGTCCAATGTGAGCATTACAGTGCCTTGCAAACTCCTGAATTTCCTTCTCCTCTACCTGTTGGTACCACTGTGCCCCAGTTGCTGAATTGGGCAATCTGTTCACTAAAAAAACTGTATTTAATTATTACAGGAGGTACTCATGATGGTTTTTTCTAGGTTTTTTTTTTCTCTCTTTTTTTTTTTTTAATGAACCACAGCCTACTGTGTTCTTAACAGGCCTCTTTCCAGTTTGCTCCAACCTTCCCCCTCATCCTCCTCTGCCAGGTTCCTTTCTCACCTGCTCTGTCTTTCCCATCCCCACCTCTGTCTCTTTTTTCCATTTCAGCTCTTGCTGTCTGTCTGTCTGTCCTGGAAGCCGCTCCTTCTCCCCTGCACCTTGGACACTACCCAGCAATGCCTAGAAAGAGAGTTCTCTCTCATTCTAGTTGCTGTCTAGGGAAAAAAATACATTAATTCGAAATTCTGGTGGACAGTTTGTGTTGACAGCAGCAATTATGTGTAGTATTAACATATGATAATTATTTTATATTGCTGAAATTGGGAATAAAAATAGTGCCCAGTAGTTCAGAGGTTGTCATGTGAGAGTACTGCTGTTAACACAGTTTTTTAGATATTCCAGGAAACGGGGAACTTGGGATTTTATTTTATGGCAACAATGATTGATAGATTATCTGCAGATTCTGGTTTATTTCTGGATTAATTGGGATTAAAAAACCTTGAGAAAAGAACATTTATTCTCTCACATGTCTGAGCTGAGGGTGTCTCAGCAGAGGGTGTGGACAGTGATTGTCCAGAACCCTCTTGCCGCTAAGGAAAATAACCCTTCCAGAGAGAAAACTGTCACCAAGACATGGAGGTGTTTGAAAGCACAGGAAGAGATGTTATTTTAAGATAAAATCCACCTAGCTGAGACAGGTTTCAGTATATTCATTAGCTTCAACCTTTGCCCAAGTCTCCTTCCTTTGCAATTTAAATTTGGGATCTTACACTCAGAAAAATTCACATCTTGTAAGTACCAGAAGTAGCACTGCCAGCAAGAAAGAGTGTTTTGTGCTTTAATAAAAAATTGTTTTAGAGTACAAATATTACATGCAGTGTGAGTGCATCATCAAGAAACCTTTAAATGTATTCCTATTAATATGGCTTTTTTTCACCTAACAATCTATCCTAAAGAGAAAATCCTATCAGCATCAGTAAATCCTTCTTTAAGGTTTCATTGATCTTAGCCTTAGAACAAGATTATAGAAGCAGTCCTACACAGAGATAATGTCTGGAGAATTTTGGCTAATCTCAGCACTCATTTCAGATTAGATCTAGTCATATTCAGACACACATCTCTCCTTGTAGATAACAGATGCCTACCAGTGTTTACCCTTAATTAAGATGCAATAACTGCTTTTGTTTCTTTTTGTCCTAACAAGAATAAGGCCAAATATCTTCAGAGACCTTTGATGATAAATGCCTTGTACTCTTTGTACAGCATTCCAGGCTCAGGGTCGATTTCTCCTGATGAGGATTCCTTTCTAACTGTGAAAACCTGTGCAGAAATCACATCATCTCTCTGCATCCTAATGCCTCACACTGCACTTGGGTATTCAGCTCCCTCCTTTATTCTTTAGCTTCCATTCTGCAGAAACTTGTCTATTGAAAGATTATTCAAATAGCTTTTTGTCAGTGAGTGAATTATTTTTGGGGAAGGACAGCACATAAGGAAAATGTTGAAATTACCATAAAAGTTGAAGAAAGGATTTCATTTTTACTATATCAGTTTTCAGATGTCAGGCTGTAAATAGAGTCTTACAAAGACTTAAGTTAGCAATACAAAGAAACCAGAATTTAGACTTCACTCTTAAAAATAATACTGTGGGTAATATTCTATACCTCAAATCTGTCATTTGGTAGCATAATTCTTCACAAATTTTCAGGTTCAGCAAATAATCATTTTCCAGGGTGGTTTTTTTTTATAACACACAGGCACATTTGTCAGAATGTCTGAGTCTTCTTTGTAAATAAAGTTGTAGGCAGTATTATTATGGGGGATCTTTTATTATAGCTACATTATCCAGTGCATTGCTTTCCATAGGGAGAAACAGAAGCTTCCAAGGGTGTAACATTTGTTTGCAGCTGGATCTTTTTCTCTGTGAGAACATTTTGCTTCGCGTTATTAGTTAATAGCAAGGGAAAATGGAGAGTGAAGTTACTGCTGCATAAACAAACCTGTTATACAAATGCCTTTGATATTCCAAATAATGATGCTAGAGATTGTATGATCTATTTATTTTTTCTTTGGCAGGGTCACTTTTGAATAACACATCGGTTGAGCTTACACAGTTTATCAGCTGTAAAATGGCAGGATTATTTAGGACTCGGTTTTTAAGCACATTAAAGTGATGATTAAAATCCTCTTGGCTGAAGCATTTGCACAATAAGTTGCAGACTTCTGAAGACTTGTGTTGTGTAGCTAAAAAGCTACATTTTTTTCAGCAGCAAAAGAAATGGTGTCTTCCAGTAGAAATTTCTGTTAGGAGACTGACAAAATCTCTTTCTGAAAATGGTCTCAAGTGTGTGTTCTAGTACATCCTAACCTCCAGCAGGGCTGGAGAGCATTATACTCATCCTTCTACATGGATAACCTGATCTAAATACCATGGTAGAACTGAAAGCTGCAGCAGCAAGTGAAGCAGTTGCTCTCTTTCCACGAGTGTTACAATTAAGTATTGTTCTGATGAACAGCTAAAGCCACATCTTTACATATTCCTGCCTAAGTTACACAAACTTCAGGCTAGTGGTGGTTGTTATTGTTGGTATTATTATGTATAATTACTTTATGTCTCTAAAGTCATTAATGCCCTATTTTAAGCACCTGTTCTGACTAATGGTGTGTGACGCTGGAAGACAAAGACAGGATGGGTTTTACTCTGCTCATGTTAAACAATTCATACACACTGAGAATAGCACAGAGCTCAATAAACATTCATATTGTGCTACACTTAAAGCTGAAGCCACTGAGGATTTCTCACCTTTGCTTGGTACCTCAGCTACTCTCTTCCCTTTTATTCCTATTTAGTGAAGCACAACAATGTATTTAATTTTTTGCGTCTGGTTCAGACTTGGTGCCCAAGGATATCATTATAATTAAGCCAGTACTATATTCCTGCTTTGCATAAACATGGCTCTGCATCAGTGGGTTTTCTTTCTCTTTAATTTGATATTATGTTTGATATTGTCTCCAGGAAAGTAATCTGTTCATTTCTCACAAAAGATTGCTCATCTTCAGACTTTGGCTGGGGTAGTGGGCCTTATTCCATTCCTGTGATAATTAACAATACACTTCCCAGTGACTTCACACAGGATCCTACCTCCATATACTTTTTTTTCCATGGCACATCCCTATCCATTTATTTGAGACATTTGAGTAAGTTAATCACATTATCCTTTGGTGGGAATGGCTAAACTCCATTCATTTTAACATGGTTCATATGAGAAACATAAAGATATTAATAAGAAATAATCTGCTGTGTTTAACAGATCATAAATTTTATAGTCAACGTATTGCTTACTTAGCCATGAAGTATCCAGCATGTATTCTCCTAAGCAGGCTTGTTCTCCTCACTGAATTGTGAGGGAAGTTTGCCACGTTATGCCAAATGAGTTATTGGATTTTTGAGGTCTGAACGGAGGGACCTGTCTGGTTCCACGCTGGCTCTGCCCTGCCTGGGCTGTTGAAGTTGCAGAAGTCATGGAACCAGCACTAAACTGCACAGCTGCAGTCAGAACCTGAGTAATGCTGCTGTGGAACCTCCAAGCACCCAGAATCCAGAGCTAGCCCAGCTCCCAGACTTTTGTCTCCGTCCCAGAGCCAATTAATTTCATTTAGCAGCCAGTGCTTAGCCCTGAATGTGTTGGCACAAACATCAATTCCCCCTTCTCCATCTCTGGAGTGAGCACAATGTCTACACCCAAGAGTTGGCAGTAAAATGAAAAAAGCAAAGTTGTCAATTAGTACCTGGCTTTTGGTTTGTGCTGGACATCTCTAAAAAGATCCTTTTAAACATACTTCTCCAAATTGCAACATATCTCTAAAGCACTGATGATGTTCTCCCGCTCTGAAAGATGTGTAGTGTGTTACCAAAGCTTTTGACAAAGGTGTGACTGTGTGTGTGCATTGTAAAGCTGCTTTTTCCCTGCGCTGGCTGCTGCTTTTGGGGCCCAGTGGGTTCCATACACACTGCATAACCTACAGCTCCCAGGGCTGGCCCTGCTCCTGGATTGCTGGCAGAACTGCTCCTATAAAAGCCAGCCAGAAGCACTGGACTTGCTTCACAGGTATCCATCCGTTTGGTAAGATATGCACACTTTCTTTCTGAAAGTGAAGGGAATTAGAGGCTGAAATACTATATATTTAGAATTCACTTCTTTTCACTTCATTTCAGGCATCTCTGGACAAACATATGAATCTTTAGGACTACAACTAATTCAGAAATAGTATTAAGGTTTTCAGAATGTCAGAATGTTACCAGGCCATATTTCCAAGCAGATATCTGAATACACAGGTGCCCTGTGCAGAATGCAGATGTAGCATGGGCCTTGTAATTTCTCTTGTAGCTTGTAAAATATATATAAAAAAAACTGGACACAGGACTGGCTAGAAAATAATGTTGCAACGGTGAAGGAAGTTAAAAGTCTTGGCCTTTTTGCATTACCAAATGGAAAAGTCAAGTTTAGATGCATAAAGCTTTCAATTCAATAATTAAGAAGTGTCAAATACTGGGCTGGTTGAGATGTTTTATTTTTTCTTCCTGGTATTTCTATGCAGAACCACTAGTGCATGCATTTGGCTGCACAAACACCAAAACACTCAGGCTACCCAAGGCTGGCACACAGCTCCTCCTTCCCAGTGGCTTTCCATCCGACACTCTGCTCCCCATGCACTTGTGAGCTGGTGTATTCCTGCCAGACACCACACAAAGGAGAGGAAAATCAGGACACAAGTGTCAGCCTTGTTGTTTCCAGCAATCCAGCCCAGATCCTGAAATAACCATCTGGAGTGGCTCTTCAGGGAAAGGTAACCAGGGCCCATCAGTGCTCATTGTGTTTGGGAAAGTTCAGAGGCTCGAGTAGCATAATGCTCAGTGATGTCTGCTCCACTCTAGACATTTTATGTTTTTAGCTCAAACTTAATTTATTGTTGACAGTGACAGTCTCTCTGTTTATTTCCCTGTGTAATCTTTGTCTGATTTCAAGTGTGCCTGTAAATACTCCTGCCGTTTCAGCAAACAAGTTATTAGCTCTTTCAAAGGAAAAGAGATGAGAGCTCTTTGAAAGGTTAAGCCTTCTGAAAGTGCCTCTTGAAGGCAGAGGCCACTTTTCCTTTCCTTTGAAGACAATCGAAGTATGGAGAGTAGCTGGTCGTGAACAAAATGATCAGGGTGGCATAACTAAAGCTTATTGAATTTGTGCTGAGGATCCCAAAAATGGCAGTTTCATTTGTTCCACACAGTTTTATCCTCTAATTCCTAATAACAATGCTGTCTTATTGTGCACAATGAAAAGACTAATTTGACTAAATCCATTCATAAATGACAAAATCAATAGTTCTCCTTTTGAAAGTCACTCAGCATATAGAATATAAGAATTTATGGTTAGTTTACTGCTGTCATGGATGGGTCTCTCTCTCTGGTAGGAACTGATAAAGCAGCTTTTGAAGTCAGACTGTCTCAATAAAGTGCTTAAATCCATCTTAATGTACCCCGGGGAAGTGAGTCTGAATTAACCTCGTACCTTACTTTTGTGACAATAATAAGGTGAAAGGGAGTATACAGCAAAAACTGATTATAATAAGTGATACAAAAGGAGACAGCAACAATGAGGCAGAAGTAGAATAGGAACTGGGATTAAGGGATCTCTCACCCAGCCATGTGCAAAAATGTTGAAAATTAATGTTGTGTTGTTTAGCTAACAGCTGTCAAGTCATTCGAGTCATTGTAATGTGCTGTGCGCTTGCTTTCCTCCCCAGCTCACCAAGAGCATGTTAGAAATCACATTCCCTTTCTTCTGCAGAATGACAAAGTTAATCCTGCCTTGCATTGCTTTTAAGACAAACTCACAGCAAAGGCTGTCTCTTAAATTTGTCAGTTAGGATATTAACGGAGCGTGAAACTTTGATGTTAAACTGGCACTTGATGAACGGGGTTAAAAATCACTTAAAGCCCCGTTCTCTGTAGTTGTTGTGTTTGTGTGGAGATGCAAGGGATGCAAATACACCCTCAAACATTTGTGGGGCTGCTGTAACCAGAGAGAAAAACGTGTTCCTGACATCGGCTAACTGTGAGATGCATTCCCTGGAGAACACCCAAAGAAGACCAAGGAGGAATCCGGGATTCTTTCTGTTTCATTAAAATAATGTTTTCCTTGTAATAACAGTATAATAAAATCGGAAAAAATGTAAGAAAAAAGTCTTTATTAAACCAACTTGAAAACCAATACTATGAGACATTCTTAAAATCTACTATCAGGCAATGCCCATAACACTCTATTCTACCTCTGTTATTATTTCTCCAGTTCCAGTTATCCTGGCTCATTGCTCTTTTTTTATACACAAGACATTGCATTGATAAGTTATACTTGGGATTCTGAAAGATTTACCAAAATTATTTGCTAAACCACAATTTTAAAAACTAATATTAAAAATTAGAATTCATGTGGCATGTGATACTTCTAAAATTTTTTGCGTGGCTGAAATCACAAACCAAAATAAGTTGTTTGGGACATTTTTATCTCATAGATTCAAATTTTGTCCTGGATAAGTAGAAGTTGGTGGTGTTGTGGATGAGGGCAGGGAGAAGTTCATTCTTACACGTTCCTTTTGCTCTGATCCTCCTGTTTGTGAGACAGGGCAGCTGATTCAAGCACCAGGTGAACGATAGGCACTTTTTAGGGACATAGAACAAAGCTTTGTGTACATTTCCTTGATGTTTATGGTCTCTTAGATGTTGTTAAGGCCTTTTTTACCTTTTCAGATGTCAGTAGATTCTTATGAAAAAGCAAACTGAAAATATTCTTTCAACTGTTCTGTTGTTCTGGTGCTGATTAGCCAAGAAAAGCCGTGTTGGAATCACTCTGAGGAAGGAATTTCATCCTTTACCAACAACACCCTTGTAGAAAAATCAAAATACATCCACCATTAGCTTTTGGCAGCTTTAATGTAGATGGAAAAAGAACAATAACTTCATTCACATCAAGGTAATCCTAATTTTTGACGTGTAAGTGATTTATGCCTGAAGTAAGAAGCACACGAATCTTGCAACACGAGGATGATCTTACTCGTAACAGTCTTGACTATTGTTGGCAAATTTACTCCCGAATCCCTGCAAACAAGTGCTCTGTTGTCCCAGAGAAACTTGCAATCTGTGCAGCAAGAGATGCTGGATGAAAGACTACCCTGCACTGGCACTTGGCATTAGGAACCTGCTTCCCCCACTTTGAGTGCCTTGCCTGAATAAATGCTGCAAATATATTACCTGTTTGAAGCCCTCCTGACTCCAAGCTTCCAGAAATTAGGGGAAACTCAAAACTGTGTAGTAACCAAGATTTTAGATAACAAATAAAATCTTCAGAAATCATTTTCTTGGTAATTTGACATTACTCTGCACCAAAATATGTTGCAAGATGGTGCTTTCTTAGTAAAGCAAACTGAATATTTTTTTTCCTGAAGTGAACCAAAGAGCACCACTTGGAACTTTGAGCAACCTTTGAGTCACAGAACGTTCTGAGTTGGACAGGATGCACAAGGATGATGGATATAGCCCCTGTCCCTGCCTAGAATCCCCAGCAATCCCACCCTGGGCATCCCTGGGTGTCCAAAGGCTCCTGGAGCTCTGGCAGCCTCGGGGCCGTGCCCATTCCCTGGGGAGCCTGGGCAGTGCCCGGCACCCTCTGGGGGAAGCAGGACCTTTCCCTGATCTCCAGGCTGACCCTACCCTGGCCAGCTGAATGCTGGCATCACACACAGCACACACTGCACCAGGTGGGAGCTGAGCCCCAGCGTTTGCTCCGGGGTGACCTGAGGATGTTTCCATGGTGATTTGCATTTGTTGTTTACTCCAATGCTCACCTTGAGTAGGACTGGCAATACTTGAGTGTTCTGAAATTAATCTCTTCTAAAATGAAATCTGTGCACCTTGAATTTCTTAATATTCTCCCCATTATCACTCAGCTCTGCATTGTTATTTCCAATTCTCTCTGCTCAGCGCAATATCCCCCTAAAACTTTCTTTTTATGATTCAACCTACAAATGAGCACTACTTTGTTACACATCACTTAGTTACGTTCTCCCTGTACTCATTATACCACCCCTTGTGGGTAGCGTTGCAAAATACCCAAGATATTTGAAACAAGACACTTGGGAACATAAAAACTCAGTGAGAAAATGAGAGAAAAATGAAGTGAAATAAAATGTTTTCATAGCCAAGTATGATTAGCTTTTTATTGGAGTTTTCCATTAAGGAAAATTATCTATAAAGCCCCTTGTTTATCATAATTTATCAGTTTGGTGAGAAAACTCCCAACAGGAAAGGTTAGTGCTGTAGGAATATTGCCTCTGAACAGGAGCAGGAACCATTCCATCACTTCGTGCTGTTTGCCGAGCCTTGCCAGGAGCAGGAGCCTGGCTTTTCTTGGAGCCTTCTTAGTGCCCAGTGCCCTGACAGGGAGCCACTTCTCCATCCTGTGCACAGAGCACGGCACTGTTCAGTTATTGCTTTGCTTCCATTCTTTTCTGCACTAAGAAAGTTCCTAGGCCTACTCCACAAAACAACAAACCTGGGACAACATCTGGATCTGGACAGGCTGGATCCACGGGATGGGGCCAGTGGTGTGAGGGACACCAGGGACAAGTGCCAGGTCCTGCCCTGGGGTCACAACAAGCCCATGGAACGCTCCAGGCTGGGGCAGAGGGGCTGGAAAGCTGCTGCTGGGAAAGGCCCTGGGGCTGCTGGTGACAGGGGCTGGACACGAGCCCAGCTGTGCCCAGGTGTGCCAGAGGCCAATGGCACCTGGGCTGTGCCAGCCCTGGGGTGGCAGCAGGGCCAGGGCAGTGCCTGTCCCCTGTGCTGGCCCTGCTGAGGGACCTCGAGGGCTGTGCCCAGCTCTGGGCCCTCACAAAGAGGGACATGGAGGGGCTGGAGCGTGTCCAGGGCAGGGAACGGAGCTGGGAAGGGGCTGGAGCCCCAGGAGGGGCTGAGGGAGCTGGGAAAGGGGCTCAGCCTGGAGCAAAGGAGGCTCAGGGGGGACCTTGTGGCTCTGCACAACTCCCTGCCAGGAGGGGACAGCCGGGGGGGTCGGGCTCTGCTGCCAGGGAACAGGGACAGGAGGAGAGGGAACGGCCTCAGGCTGGGCCAGGGCAGGCTCAGCTTGGACAGCAGCAGGAATTTCTCCATGGAAAGGGTGCTCAGGCCTTGGCAGGGGCTGCCCAGGGAGCTTTGGAGTGCCCATCCCTGGAGGTGCCCAAGGAAGGGCTGGAGGTGGCACTGAGAGCTCTGGGCTGGGGACAAGGTAGGGACTGGGCACAGCTGGGACTCCATGGCCTCAATGATCCTGGGATTTTGTGACTTCCAGTAAAACATCCCTGGAGGTGTTCAAAAACAAGAGGATTTGGCACTTTCTGGTATGGTTTAGTGGAAGTGTTCGGATTCAGGTGAAGGTCGGAGTGGATGATCTTGGAGGTCTTTTCCAGCTTTAATGATTCTGGGACGAGGTTGAACAAGCAATCATTGCTGAGCCATAAATACTGACCTGCACCCACCCTGGCCACACTCCTCATGTCAGCTGCCAGCTGCTCAGAAGCTGATCCTCTGCAGTCCAGCTTTGATCCACTAAAATATTCTTTCTTCAGCCAAACTGTCTTAAATCTAGAACAGCTTACACTTGGCTGTTTCTATTAGTTTATAAACTGAAACTGACCTTGGCACATGCTTTTCCACTACTTTTTCCATTATTCTGGCCTGCTAAAATGGTATTTTACTAATGATTACAAGGGAAGAGCACCTGTAAGGAAATTGATATAGTACCTAATGTGCATATTCTGTAAGAAAATACTATTTTTATCTAACAAGAGATTTTCTCATAAATCTGTACTTTGGTTTTTTCTTGGCTGAACAGGGGTCACTCACTTCAGCTGTATTGCTGACTGTGCTTTTTTGAGATTGCCATCATTACATAGGAATAATCTGTGCAACATAATTTTCTATGGGGAATTTTCCCCTTTATCAGACACAATACTCTTCCCTTGACAGTTACTCCCAAATAATATATTCACAGCTGTGTTTTGGTGCAAGTACACATGTTTGATGTGAAGTCAATAGATGAAGAGCCAAATGCTGAAATCTGCACTCTCTTCATTTTTACAGGAGCAAAAGCACAAGTCTTCATTTTGTGGATACAAATACTGACTTTTTTTTTTTTTTTTTTTGTGATTGGATTTTAGAACTTTTTTCCCCCAAATGCTTTGGTGGAACCCTTCAGCTGGCAGTTTCTGTCCATAGATTTGTCAGCAAACAGCAGAGCAGGAGAAAGCCAGGCTAATGAGGGGCCTGGAAGGTGAGCACATAAACCCTAAAAACTGGTCCAGCCAGTGCCTGGGAAACAAATGTCAGTGATAACAAGATAGATATCATTGCCAAAAAGGCAATTTTTTTTAACAACTGTTCAATAGAAAGACTTTAAATGATCGGTATCAGCTACTGGAGGCATTTGAAAGGAATCACAGTGTACTGACAGTCCGCATCGATTGTTTTAACATTCAAGACAAAGGTGCAGAAAGGAGGGACCCAGACAATGACATGGATACAGCCAGAAAATCCAAGAGGGAAGGTAAATAGCACAGAGACTGCAAAGACAAGCACTGAAGATATACAGGATTTTCCTGTGATGATAAAAGGGAGAAAGCTTTTTAGAGTGTAGCTTCAAGAGCTCAGTTTTTATTACCCAAGATATAAAAAAAAAAAAATTGAATAAACTTTTTCTCATGCCTCAGGTTTAACATCCACAGGATGCAAGGTGGGTAGATGCTGGAGGATAGATATACATTGATTGCTCTACTAGGTTTTTTCTTTGAATGCCTGTTAAATAAATGCATTTCAAAATGTGAATGCTCTTTCTAAAACTTTCAGCAAATGCTGGTTTCATGCCACCATCTCTGTGAGACGTAAATTATTACAGTGGTGCACAGATTTGAGACCAGGATTGTTTACAAATGCACAAACAAGAGAACCACTGGCTGTTTATGAGCATGGAAGCACTAGGATTCCACATGAATATGCAGACTACCTGGGCCAGCTTAGATAAGACCACTGAGAGGAGGTTTATGTTCTCAGAATAGAAAATAATATGTATTTGTATAAAATCAGCGGGGTTTTGGAGTATGAAATAGAGGCATGTGCCAAGTCTGATCTCCTCCAGCTTCAGCTAGCAGGGCATCACCCTCCACCCACAGCACATGAGACAGAAGTGTTCTAAGGCCAAATTCATTCCACTTACAGTTTTCCACTTGTGTTTAAAATTCAATCTTACCTACATAAGATTTTTTTTAAAAATAGCATCAGTATAAAAACTAACTCAACTAAAAAGTACATAATATACATTTTCCTTACTGTTTCATGGTTTAAATACTGAAGAAAATAATCTTAAAAGCTTCCTGGGGATAATTTTTGAAAGGTGCACTGTTTTAGTTTATCATTTGAAATGCGCTGACAATAAGCACATTTTAAAACCTCATGGCACAGTGCATCAGGTTACCTAATATTAATTTAGTTTTTATAATTTATTTAATATAGTATTGATTGCATTAGCATTTGGATTAATGACCTTTTAAATGCTCAAACACTAAAGGAGTTGTCTCCTAAGATGAGAAGACAGTCATGAGTCTGAAATAGTTGGCCAATCAGCTTTTTAAAATTAAATTAAAGATTGTAGAAACCAAAGCAATGTTGAGAATTAGGGCTTTCTAATGAGATCATCAGCTCTAAATCAATACCAACAGGGCACACACTTTTGTTTGATGTTCACTGTGTACTGGAGAGAATTTCAGTAATCAATCACTGGCTTTCTGACTTGCAGATGCAAAGTCCATCTCAGTGGAAGGTTTGAGACTGCAAAGCAGGGCTCTGTGCAAGTTTGAGGAAAGTAAATTGGACTGTTTCCAAATGGGATAACTGAACTTTCCTAATATTATGTTAAACTCCCTGAGAATCATTCAGTGGATTGAATTGAAGCCGATCCCTTGTGAAAATAAGGGGGTGCACAATTTGCCTAATCCAAACCTGCCCACAAGAAGAGTTCAGCTGCCAATTCTTTTGCTGATATCAATATAATTTAAGGGGATAAAATCCACAGGCATGGTGGTGGCAGGGGGTTCAGGAAAACACAACTTTCCTGCTCTAAGTATGGAATCTGACTCTGGAAGTGCCATCTCCAATCGCTTTTGCCATATCTGTATACCCATTTCTTCTCATGGTTATTTAACCTTGGGGTTTTTTTCTTTCCCTTCCTCTCTCTGTCCCTATGAAGACTTTCATGTGCTGACTTACAAATACCTGTGAGCAATTAAGAATGTAAAATCAGCAATGGGATAACCACTGGCCTTTATTATTCCACTTTTTATTTTCCAGTGTGTTGAATAACTGTTTGCACCCTTAGAAGTACGTTATGTTTTTGCTTTTTTTCCCCCATATACACCAGTTAAAATACATATTGAACCCCCTGGATAACTTTTATCAGTGAGGAAGTCCACACTGGGTTATCTGGTTGTAGGAGATTGATGGATTTGCAGCCCATCCATAAAGGAGAAACAGTGAGGGATTCCATGGCTTTGTGCATCATGTGAATCCAGTTTGTGCAATCTGTGGGGTTTTCTTTAGTTCTCTTGAAACGAGAGTCATTATTCTTCTCTCCTCTGTTGCATATCCCAAATATCTTTTCTAGCGGAGTAACTGCTATCCACAGACAAACCAAAACTGTACATTGTCCCAAGCACAAGGATTTGGTGAAAGTTATTTTCTATTCTCTTGAGCACGAAGAGTGGAAGGGAAGGACAGGCTGGGCCTCCAGCTGGCAGGACACAGCAGAGGGCGGGGAAGTTTCAAGCCACCTTTGCACTGTCTGGGGTCTGTGGGCAACCCTCTATAGCTTAAACTATAGGGATTGTTACCAAATGTAGGAAGGGCACAGATAAATGCTCTCTTCAGCTGATTAACCATCCTCTGATGAAGTTTTTGCTGTGTTTGTGAAATTGTGGGAAACAGTCTTTTGCTAATACACTATTAATTTTTAAGTATGGTTTCCAATATGAAATATTTTTATTTTGGCTATTCATTTTTAATGACTCCACAATGCAACTCAGCAAAACTATACAAAGCAAACCAATAAAAATATGATGCTATTAACATCAAATATTTGCATAAAAGCCATGAGATACTGAAGCAAAGAGTTTGTAGGTAACTGGCAGCTCATGCAACGAAGACAAAATGTACAGAAGCTGCCATTAAAACATTGATTTATCAGAACAAACTTAGAGTGCTGCATTTACTGCATATCCCCTTCTGGCAAACTTTTACTTTGGGGGTATAATAATGGAGGTTATTACTAATTTATTGTGTCTCGGAGCCATGTTCATCAGCCTCCCTGTTGTGAATTCAGTGGGTGGTCAAACTCGTTACCTTTTGCCAGTAGCTGTGCACTACCTTAGCCAGGAAATTGCCTTCAAAACACAGATTTGTGCTTTTTGTCTATCCATGGAACACACAAATGACCAACTTCACTTTATAGCTTCTAGATATACACCATGAGAACTTAAAATAAGGTGTTTTACTTGTACTGTCTGTACAACAAGGCAAATGCGTCATTTTACAGAATATCTTTTTAGATCCTTAAAATATATGGTCAAGAGTAATTCAATCTTGTATCTGGTGGAGCTGCATTAATTGAAGAGTAAAAGTTTTACATCAATAGATTCCAAAACCTGGGAAAACAGCAGAACATCTGTAGCCAAAATATGAAAAGAAGTTGATGAATATTAATCAATATACACTTGTTTCGCTGCCTCATTTTAGAAAACAGTTTTGATTTTTTTTTTAGTGGTGAGGGGGAATGAAATATTTTAAATTCTAAATATTTTAAATTATTTTTTAAAGATCTCTGAGAGTTTGACAATTTCCTTTTCACCTTCAACAGGGCCCAGAGGGGCCAATAATGAGAAGAGAAAATAAGACAGGATTGGTTACATCAGAAAAAAAGTCACAACTGGTAACCAAACTAGTCAGGGAAGTCAGGAAACTTATTTATATTTATATGTTAAATACATATATCTATAATAGCACAGTAGCATTTGAAAATGTACTCATGGAAAAACACATTTGACTATATAAATTGTCAAATATGGAAATTGTTATTTTCCTTTACTAAAGGACTCCAACTGGCAGTTGTTCTGGGTGCCCTGAAGACCCTTAAAAACTAAATTCAGGTAAAGGTACAATGTAAAGTCAACTCCTAAGCTGCAAAACGAGGAATATATTCGTAAATTAGTTTTGTATATCTCAGACCTCTGAGTGAACTCTACAAGCATTGTATTATTTAATGATTCTCCTGTAAATCAGCTTGATGCTTCCCATGAAATGTACCATGGGAAAATATTCTTTCCAGGACCACAGTTTAAGATCATATTCCTTTGATCTTTGCACTTAACTAACACAGAGAGTTTAATAGATGTATTCTGTTTTCCAGGTGTTTTACAGAAAAGGAAGGATTTGGAGGCAGGATGTGTTTGTACACTGACAGGCACAATAATGAGTGTGTGTATCTGTGTCTGTGTGTGGAGCTGTGAGAATAAATATGCGTGGACATGGAGAGTGGATGTTTGTTGTTATGAGCTGTTTAAGGATCCAGAGATACTGGTCAGACTTCAGTCCTAATCTCTGATGTGATTTTTCCCTCATTAACACCAAGTGCACACCTTCATCCTCTTCAGGGGGTCCTGTGCTAGGCTGATCCTGGTGAAATACAGACTCGCTGATGGTTCAAATGGGACTCTGTGCACTAATTAACATTTCATTTTATGGCAGCCCTTTCTTCTGTCCTATCCCTGCATGCTCCCTTAGCGGAGTGAACAGATGCAGTCACACATCTCGTGCTTGGCAGAGGAGGGATGTCACTCTTCAGAATAAATGTACTCAGTCACCATCAACATCTATCTGCGTGGCTGCTGTCCATGGACGGGCTACGGGAATGGCACTGCAGGACTTGGCTTGCTCCTGCGCTGTCCAGGGAACAGCTTTTCCTGTTCTTCCATCTTCATATTCTTTACTGAAGTTTGAAATGTGTGAAATATTTCTGCTCCTAGCTGCTGAGACATTTATGCAGAGTATAATGCAAGAACATTCTGTGAGGTAACAGTAATTAAAATTTGTCCCGTTAAAACAACTGAATTTTCTGAGTCGTAAAACTCCCCTTACTTTTAAAAAGACTCAGTGGTTTGCCCTCAATTTCTCAACCTCTGGTGGTCTTATCTTCCTTAATTATAGTAAATCAGAGTTACTACATTCACTTTTAAGTGACCTGAGAAGGTGCTAAGCACTTCTTTCTCATGATAACTAATTGGCCAGTTTTGTCAATGTAGACGCGCTGTTGAGCAAAATAACACCGGGTTTATGTATGACTCAAGGACTCTCTTCAACTGCTTCAGACACACTTACTGATGCTTTTGCTTGATTATTTCAAAATATTGTATTCATTAGTATGGGTCTGTGTCATTGCATGCCTTGCTTTGTTTTTGCTAACACATATGAAAGGGATGGGCATCAGAGGAAGCCCTTCTCACATCTCTGTGCCCTGGGGCATATCATTTTTAGTGCTGTACATTTAAGTTCTTTTGACAGTTTTCTGCACACTCAAACTATCTGTGCTGCATCTTGTTAAAACTCTCTTTTATTTCACATGTTATGCACGCATACATGTGCACCCCAGCACAGAAGTCAGCAGTGCCTGGGGCCAGCAGGGACATCCCTGTCCTGGGGACATCAGGCCCAGCAGTGCCTGGGGTCAGGAGAGACATCCCTGTCCTGGGGGATCAGGGCCAGCAGTGCCCTGGGGCCAGCAGGGACATCCCTGTCCTGGGGGATCAGGCCCAGCAGTGCCCCAGAGCCAGCAGGGACATCCCTGTCCTGGGGGATCAGGGCCAGCAGTGCCTGGGGTCAGCAGGGACATCCCTGTCCTGGGGGATCAGGCCCAGCAGTGCCTGGGGTCAGGAGAGACATCCCTGTCCTGGGGGATCAGGCCCAGCAGTGCTGGCCAGGCCTGGGAGGGGATTGTCCTGCTCTGCTCTGGGCTGGGGCAGCCTCACCTTGAGGATTTTGATCACCACAATATAAAAAAAGATATTACAGAGTGTCCAAAGGAGGCTGTGGGGATGGGGAAGGGCCTTGAGGGGAAGCCACATGAGGAGCAGCTGAGGGCACTTGGTGTGTTCAGCTGGAGGGGACTCATGGCACTTACAGCTTCCTCACCGAGGGAAGAGGAGGGGCAGACACTGAGCTCTGCTGTGTGTGATGGGGACAGCACCCAGGGAATGGCCTGGAGTTGTGTCAGGGCAGGGTCAGGCTGGAGATCAGGGACTGGTCCTGCTTCCCCCAGAGGGTGCCGGGCACTGCCCAGGCTGCCCAGGGAACGGCCCTGGCCCCGAGGCTGCCAGAGCTCCAGGAGCCTTTGGACAGCGCTGCCAGGGATACCCAGGGTGGGAATGTTGGGGGACTCGATGGTCCTTGTGGGTTCCTTCCAACTCAGCATCTTCTCTGACTCTGTGATCTCTCTCCTCTCAGACATCCACCCACAGACTCCTCTCATTCTCATCCTAGCCTTTCCAGGGAACCACGGGGGCTTTGCCACTGAAAACATTTCAGTATTCAAACATGTAATAAATGGGAAGAAAATAACAAGAAGTGGAGGCTAAGATCATCTGGCTCCTCCAGAGAACAACAGCACAAAGTGTTATTGCAAATAATAATTGTGCTGTAATGTTGGGGACCAGTCCCTGCAGGGTGAAGGGTTGCATTCCGTTTCCATTCCCATTAAATCTTTGTTATGGGATGAACCTGTCAATGTGGCATGGCGGCTCTGACAGCATCCTTGTGCTGTTGGCACCCGAACACTGGCAACTGGAGTGAAACCTCCACTTCCTGTATTTAGTTATTTATTAACCTTATTATTTCCTGTAGGCCACAAAGTAACTTTGAGAACAGCCAGATTTGAACTAAGTCATGCAAGAGAAAGACAATAAAGATCTTTCACATGAGATCAGGGCCTACACCTGCCTGTGTTAGATCATTTAATTGCCTTTTCCACCTGCGCTTTGGAATGAAACTAATTAATGCTCTTTTCTTACATGGCTTCAGTCTGATATTAAGGAGCTCAACATTCCCATTGATGACTAAAATTAAATAATCAGTCTGTAAAAAAGATATGATTAATTAATAAACTTTGAATAAAACAATTAACTTTTGCTTTTAGAAAGCATTTTACTGTTGGATATTATGAGGGCAAAGGTACGTGCAATAAAATTGTGTTTAATTCCACTTCCCCATTCATCTTACTCCTTCTCTTTTGTTCTCTTTGTAATAAATTCCTTAAAGATTATTTAATTTAATTAAAGTTAAGAGAAGTACCTAATTCAAGTAGGTAGGCTAGAGGTTCTTTCTCTTCCACTGTGAAATACCAGTGTGAAACCAGCGTCAGTTGCCACCTTTCCTTTTCAGACAAAGTAGGATGGCTCTTACCTGGAAGTTGCAAAATCTGCATTTATATTTCCATGTAAGTAGGGTTTCTGTATTATACTTTAATCGAGTGCATGTGTATGTACACACAGATTGAATGGATCCATGGTATCACAAGGAATCCTTATATTAAATGTAGACCTGTGGTGTTTGGTCTGTGCTGTTATCCTTGTTTTAAAACCCCAGCAAAAGAAATTGGCTTCTCTTTTTCAGGGGAAAAGTCTCTCACTTCCTCCCAGACTAGAAAGGGTCCCCTTGACTTTCAAGTTGCTGCAAAAGGCAGGGCTGCAGTCGGGTTTGTACCAGTTCTGTCACTCAGTAACATTTAAGCCTGTCAGCTCAGTACCATGTACAAATGCTAAATGTGATGGATTTGTTTTCAAAACATTTTTTAAAAATAAGGAAAAGGTGGAGTGTGCTCTACACTGAAGCTTTCCTGTGAATTTTAATATGCTGTGGTGTAAGTCTAAGAAGCTTTTGTGCCAAGAGTCTAAATAGGACCTGGTTTGCTCAGTAAAGATTGGTTGCCTTAAATAGCCAAAAAAAGTATGAAGATAGATAGAAAAATGTGAATAATGTGTGTATTTAATACATTTTCATATTCAGCTTGTGGCTTAGGAGTCACTAAAGGATCTTTTCCCAGATGATCCACACCCACATGACATCAGTAGGAGCATTGTTTTTATCAGATATATTTCTTACAGCAACTCCAACATTGGAAATAATTAAGTTTTTCTGATTTAGACGGTTACCTAAATCATGTGACCACTTCAATCACAGATTTAAGGCTAGAAATCACTGCATAAGATGCAGAAAGACATTAACAGATGAGAAGGATTGCAACATATTTGAATTTCTGCTTATAATGTGTTTGCAACTTCTGGAACTGCTCTAATGTTCAGTGTGTATGCAATTACATCTGACACCGAAGAGAGAAACAGCCCTTCATGAATTTTAATCCAATGGCCCTTTGGATTCTCTTCAGCAGCTTTTCACTGTCTTTTGTTGTTAAGGCAATGCAGACATATTTGAGAAGTGGTGTTCACAATACATTTTAAAAGAGTGTACTTCTTGAAAAGGTTACTGGGAAAGTTAATTTACATTTAGAAAGCTAAACAGAAAACAGTTAAAAACCCCCAACTTTTGCAACTACGTGACATGAAAATATCTCACTTTTGGTGGAAGACTTATTGACCCGCCATTGATTAATTTAAATTATAATGCTACCAAAAATTAACAATAAGGCAAATTTCCAAGGTTTTTTTGCCAAGGCTGAATTCCTGTCTAGCAGAAAAGGACTCAGTGCTGTGAGTGAGACCCTGTGGCTTAAATGACTACCTATGAAGCAAACAAGTTGTCAGCCACGTGTTGCATCCTGGATATCACCAGCTGAAAGGGGCAGAGTCTGAGATTTGGGGCTTTACCTCACTGTTCAGAAGAAAAGTTCCTAAGAAACCCTCTAATCACATGTGAACATAAATAACTTCTATGAGAAAAGTACTATGATCAATGTGTTGTGCAAAAAAAGATGTGTTCAGGTAACTAAGATAAGAAAATATATGTTTATTTCAGAATAGAGCGGAGAAAACTTTCAGATATGTTCTTTGAAGTGTTCAGCAGTCCAGAGGACACCTTTTACTTATTGAGATGTATGTATATATTTTGGTGCATCACAATGAAGCTCATAATGTAAAATGAAACCCTTTGATATATTTGTTAATGTAAAGGGGGTTGTGGTAGTTTGGTGAGCTGCTCCTTAGCTATTCCTCCTTGGGAGCAGGCACTGAATGTTTAATTTTCTGCAAAATATAGCACATGATTTACCTGGTGCACTTTGGAAGAGTCTCTGTTACACCTCTGCAGCTCAATCTGTATTTCATCAGCTGTTCCTTCAGCAAGAACACAGATATTTTGAGGCTGACATATCCTATGTGAGTGTGTCCAAAACGCTGTAAAACACCTGGCCACCACCAGATTGACATTCTTGACAAAAACCTCATGGTTTTCGTGCAAATCTTGGAGTCCTCAGAGTAAAACTCAAGCTAAGAAGAAAGAACATCATAATTATTAAAAATATTTTGGTCAGTCTCCTAAAAGACTCCGTGAAGAAGATGTCTATTCCTTTTTTTCTAGACCTTTTTTTCTTGCTTTCCCAGTAGCCATCTGGTTAGACTAGATCAGTAAAATTCCAAATTCTGAATAGACTGTCGTGACCACGTAACGTCTGATGCATTGTGTGACAACACAACCTAAATATCAGCATGCATTTGGGCCCCAGTCTGATTCTTTAGGTAACAAAGATGAATTTCAAGTACCACAAAGTTTGTGAAAACAGACTGAAAGAAGTTTAGCAGACATAATCCCTTTTTTTCCCCCCTAAGTTTTAACAAGCATGTTTTTCCTGCACAAATTCAGGAGCAAGCAGTTAACTCCCACTGGTTTCAAAGCCATGGGAATTAAGCAGGTGCTTAAAGTTAATGAGGTACTTAATTGCTTTGTAGAACCAAGATGGACTGTTGCATTGCAGGTACAATGAGAAATTGTCCCTGATTTCCTTTCTGAGAAAGGAGATTTTTAAGGATCAAGATCTCACTGTAGGCCATCTTTTCACCATTTATGTGAAAATGTTCAACCATACAATGGTTGAAAATTGTAATGTTCTGTTGCAATCTGGGTGGGTTCAGTTGCAGCATCATTAAAACCATTCAGTCTCCATACAAAGATTTTATAAATCTTCTAAATAGCATGACTGAAACTGCAGAGAGCTGAGTAATGCCTGAGCATTTTGTGCTACCACTGTTTTAGCAAAATACAGTCAATGCCAAATCACACAGACCAGAAAGTCTACAGCAGTGAGGTGAAAAAACAGACTTTCATCCTGACAGATGGGGCACACTGTCCCAGGGGACAGGACTGAGGAGAAGGAAAAACACTGATGGCTTGAAACATGAGTATTTTTGTTGGAAGGAGGCATTTTTCTCAAAGGAGATAACTTTGTGTATGGAAATGTTACACCAGGTTTTAGTTCTCAGTTGCACTGGTGAAAATCCGGTCCAGATCTTGGCACGCCGAGTCACGCTCTGGCTGGCCGTGGCCTTTCCAGGTGACACAGGATTCAAGGAACCTTGCCAGCAATTTTTTTTAGATCAGATACAAAGCAGGGTGAGTGCTTATTTCTGTCAGAAAACAACGTGGTTGTAGCTGTGGTTTGTCACTGTGCAGCAGCACAGCCCCGAGAGGTAGTACAGATATTCACCTTGGATCATTCATATTGCATTCATGCTCTAAATTTTACCCTGATGGAAATTGTTTACTCTTCTGTGCTGTGTTTGGCTGGGACTGAGGTAATTTTCTTCATGGTGGCTGTTACAGTGCTGTGATTTGGATTTGGGATCAGAATGTGGGATGTGTTGGCTGTTGCTGGGCAGGGCTTACACAGAGCCAAGGAGTTTTCAGCTCCTCATCCCAGCAGCGAGGGGAGGCACAGGGAGGAGACACAGCCAGGACAGGTGACCCCAGCTGACCCAGGAGACATTCCAGACCATGTGACATCATTCTCAGTGTGTGAAATGGGGTGGAAAAAGAAGGAAGGGGGTGATGTTTGGGGTGAATGTGTTTGTCTTTCTGAGGAACCATTCCATGAGATGTGGCCCTGCTCTCCTGGAGATGCTGAACACCTGCCTGCCCATGGGAATCAGAGAATGAATTGCTTGTTTTGCTGTGCCTGTGTGCACAGCTTTTGCTTTACTATTAAACTGTCTTTATCTCAACCCACGAGTTTTCTCACTTTGATTCTCCTGCCTGTCTCCCCCATGCCGGGAATGAGAGGGGGGAAGCGAGTGTGGCAGCGGGGACTCGGGTGCTGGGGAGGTTAAACCAGGACAGTTAAACCACAAATGCTCTTTAATTAACACGGCCAACATCTGTTACATTTCCCCATCTTTAAAGCACAGAGCAATATTTTACTCTTGTGTGCTAATGTTTCTTGTGGCAACAAAGACCCCGCTTCAAGAGGAAAGGAATTTTTTACTTTTGTGTCTTAGAGTAACTTTAAACCGTTTATGGTATTTCTGTTTAGAATAATTCCAGAGGTGTGTCTCTTTATCTTCTGCATTAAAATTCAAGAAAAAGGTTTAGCTTTTGGCTTGTCTTGGGGGCTAAGCTGTGCAGCAGATATGCTTCTCTGAGATAATTTGTTTTCTAATTGCCATTCGTTTGCTGAAATACAATTAAAGTTATTGCTCTAATATTAACATCAACATCTTGATTGCCTTATCAGAATATGAATATGTATTTTCTTACTCTGCTTGGAGACATCTTTCACTAACTTTCTCTGAACATGTAGCTCTTAATTAAAGAGAATTTTTAATTCAGCTGTAACAGTACTTTTCCCACAACTGTTGCCAGTTGGTTGGAGGGTCAGACCTTAAATTGGAGTCCAGACTTTCATCAGGTATGGTCGTAACACCGGGGCACAAGTTCAGGAATGTCTGAGCTTTTGGATCAGCCCTCACAAATGATCTGATCTTTGTGCAATTCCCAGAATTTAGTTTGCAAGCAGGCAAATCTAAGCCAAACAGAGATTTCATTAAATCTGGACTATGGTAAGGAGCTGGGGAAGCACTGAGCAGCCAGTCTGTCTGAGGGGAGAGGGGGCACTCAGGCCACGGGAGGAGAAGGGGAATTCCCAGCAGTAACGAGGGAGTGTCCCTGAACAGCTCCCCTCGCTGTGTTTCTGGTCTAGAGAACCGCTTAAGTGCTATAGTCAAACCAGAATTACCAGAGAGAGTGAGCACAGCTTTATTTTTAAAATGGTCTTTATATAATTCTTTACCTTGGCTTTTTTTTTTCCCTTTAACACTTCTTTACAAAGATGTTTAATGAACAGGATTCTTTCAATCAGTAAAAGCAGGAGAATGTTCCAAAATAGTTATATAAATGAACAAGCCACTTGGGATGACCAAAACCAGAGATATAGTGAAGAAGCAGTCCCATTTGGTGATGAAATTGTTCTTTTTCACTCTACGAGATCCTTTTTAAAATCTTTTTTTCTCATTTAGTAATTTTCCTTTTATGATAGCATATCTATTTCCCATACCTCATTAGCTTCTGAGCACATATGAATATCCCACTGAGTTACATTGAAAATTATTTTTTTGAATATGATAGAAATGCAAAATTGAATCCTAGTTTTAAAAAAAATTATAATGAAATTGACATTTATGCTCTAGTGAGTTGTTCTTGAAAACGAATTAAATGTATTATAACCAGCAAAAAATTAATTTTTAATTTGTATTGTGTAGGGGTTAATTGATCCATGTTATAGAACTTGGTGTTTCAAAACTGAAATGTGATCTTTAGTGGCCTCCCAGCAGACCTCAGGTGGAAAGGATCAAGTGTGGGTTTGCTTTCCCTGGAGAAAATGTTGCTGAAGTTTGTTACAGTAAGTGTGTCTGGCAAGGAGGGTGATCAGTTGAGTAGAACCAGTTATTTGGTTTTCCCCAGATCCAAATTTCCTTTTTGATTTCAAACTCACAAGTAGGTTGGAATTCCTTTTCACACTGGCTTTTATACCTTAATGAGCCACCAATTCAGGTCAGGCCAGAGTCACTCTGCAGATTAGGGTGTCCAGAAACTGAGAACCTGTTAGATACACTAACACATGTTTATGTGGGGGTTTATTCCACGCATAAGAAATTATCAGAATTACTACACCCGTTCAATACCTGGGTCAATGATTTTGCTTTCTGGTGAAGTGTGGCTTCAAGTAACAAAGAAGAAATAACCTACAAATAAAAACCATGATGTTTAAAAAATGTGCTGCCTCATTAATAGTGTGGTATGGATTTGGATGTCCAAGCTCAAAGTGTTGAGATTTAATATTAATAATTTGACCCTATCATAGCAGGCTTCAGCTGAGCTCTTATGAAAACAAGTCCATTTAGCAGTAGTTGTTTTCTTGGGAAAAAAACCCACATGCTGATAGTCCTTGGAGAGATTTTTCAATTAAAAAAACACCCAAACTGCTAGAAGTAGTCTGCTGTGATAAAACTCTTAGGATCGCTACATCTCCTTGTACGTGCAGCAGTCGTGGGCATTTTTATGAGTCCCACTATGATAAAACACATAACACTTGTTTAGAAGTGTACAAAGAAGTAACTACAAGCCTTGTAGAGCATACAAGCTCTTTCATGTTTCAAAGAGCTCTCAGTGTTTCCTGCTATGCTGTCTCATGTTTGGAATTGCCTAAAGTGCCTTTTTAGTGCATAGATGCTGCGTAAAAATCAGCTTGCCTCATTGATTTCAATGAGCAGTTCCAAGGTCAAATGTTATTCAGCTGTAAAATTGTCTGTTAAATTTTTTTACTAAAGGAAAGCATCTGAGTGTTGAAGGACAAGATAATAGTCCATTTACTGAATGCAAAGGAATGCCTTTTGTTTGTTCAGCACATCGTAACAATAGGGATGTGCCTGGCTTCTCAACTTCTATTTATAGCACTACAAAGCTTAGGGTGATCACCAGTTGTGAACAACACATCGTTAGAAACACAGGGCTGTGGAAATGGAGTTCTTGATATATCACAAGTGTATGCAGAATAATTAGAACTAGGAAATGGGAGGAAAGCTTAAGATTTCCTTAAAATTGCCTAAAACAAGAAATAAAACCAACCAACCAAAAAAAGAGCCGTTAAAACTAATGTGTGGCCAGGAGATAACATTGTAAGTTATTTTTTAGAGTGCTGTCAATGCATGTGGGGGAGACAGAGTGAACTAAACTCCTTTAATTCCACCTAGAGATAACTGACATTTTCCAACAGATCTTCTTTTTCAGGGGTATGTCTGAGCTGTTGCACTTTTATTTTTAAAAGTATTTTGTGTCAGATGAGAAAGAATATAATTTTTTTCCCCAAAATGCTTTAGCACAAAGCAAAATTTGTTTGATTTTTTTTT
>WEKY01055198.1:110939-246251 GCA_013390045.1 Picathartes gymnocephalus | reverse complement strand
TTTTTAGTTGTAGCTTTACATTAGATTATTTTCACTAGGAAAATTCAGGCAGTCTTACATGGGAAGCTGTGATCCACCATGGCCACGAGTTGAGGCAGTCAAACCTTTGGCAGAGCATGCTCCCTCTTGAAGCCCAGCATTAACAGTCTGTGTGCATGTAGTGTTAGCAGGTAAGAAAGGAGTGAGTCCTTCTGCTTCCTGGCTGGAGACTGTGCAGTTCAGAGAGTGAGACTGAGAGAGCAAAACCCCACCAGGCAGATCAGCAGGGGGGAGAGAAAGCTCCTCAAAGTCTAAGAAGTGTTTGCCTGTAATGTAGTATCCACTTCTTCCCGAGTCAGGAATGATATCTTGCTTTCAACAGGGAAAACTCTTTGGTTTCCCGGGCTCTTGCCTCCCCTCATTAGGGGATACTTGGCTTGCTCAATCTCTCTCATTAAATCCCAGTCTTCATCAGAAGGTTATGGTAATTGAGGTTATGACTTTGAGGAATCCTGTTAAATTGGAGGTGTCCCAGCTCTGCAGTTTGTGTAGCCAGGCTCCAGCAGAGTCTGGCTGAGCAAGGCTGGGCTTAAATCTCCTCAGCCTCCCCCGGGTACAGAGCTGCGGTCAACATCGGATAATGGAACTGAACCCCGCAAATTCAGCTGCCCCCAGGGTCCTTTCTTGGTGAAAACTCCCCAGCTTACTTCTGCTAGGAACCTCCATTTCCATTACTTATATCCCTTATTGATCCAGCTAGATTGGCCATAGAAATTCAGTAGCAGCTGCTGATGCTCTGTGCACACAGAGCCATCCCCATCTTTGAGATAAGGCACCGAGATACCCATTTTCATGTGAGCAATTACTCGCTCACCTGGTGACTGTAAAAATGCTTCCAAACAAATTGTGACATATTCCCCGCTATTGCACCACTATTTCCCACGGGACCCCGCAGATAACACAGATGTGCCAGGATAACTGGCATTCTTTTATAATGTAGTAAAATAAATTGTGTTTTTATAGGATGGCCTTAATGTACAGTAACACAAAATTCTTCAGAGAGGCATCAACAGTAAACTGGAGTTAAAAGGAAAATTTTACGGAGGAGTTGCAGAGGTTGTTGAGTTTCCAGGGGATGATGAGGTGTGTGACTGAACTACCAATATGAGTTAAGACAAGCGAAGGAGTAACAGAAAATTATGAAGCATCTTAGCTAAACTGAATGATTTTCATGCCCTTATTTCTGTGATTAAGATTTTATCCATTAGCATACAATTTGTCAGCCTAGGCAGACCTAATAGAAGAATAGTTACAGCTCTGTATGCTCAGTAAGATGTGGAGAATGGATTATATAATTTATCTAGCTCTTTCTTGACAACAGTTTAACATTTATTACAGTGGTCTGCACCGCAATATTTCTGTCTTGGCATTAAAGTTATGACTTCCGTAATTTTATCATAATTGTTCTTAACTCTTTCTCTGAGAAGCCATCAGCAATACCCAATCAGAGCAGAGGTGAGGTAGGGAGAGAGAACTTTTATCAGCTTGTCTAATCGTTAGCAAAAATATTTTTTTCCCTTTTTCTATGATTTTACTAAGTTCATATCTTTTGAGCAGCACGGTGCCATCGACTGCAGTGAGCAGGGTGTCACCTCAGCCAGAGGAAGACATCCTCAAACAGTCTCAGTACTGGAAAGCCCACCAGTAATGTTGCTCAGACTCCTAACCCAAAAGAATACCAAATTATAATTTTACAAAGGGAGTATTTCTTAGGCTTCAGTGGAAGAGGAATTGAAAATTTGGAAACAACTTCCAAGTGGAAAGTTAGAAATGCTGTTGCTGTTTAGTTATGTAATGTTCTTACCTGCTTCTAATAATGCCTCTTTGGAGACACCAGAGCTCTGGAGCACCCATTTATCTACAAAATGTTTATACTCATTTTTAGTGCCATTTTCAGAGCTGTCCCAGCTCAAGGAGCAGGTGTATACCACGATGAGGAACACATAAGAAATTCACAGGTATATAATGCCCAGTTTGAAATGGGCTTCTGGGAGAAAGAATGTGATTTTCATAGTGGCTCACTCTTGTTTCTTCAGAGGTCTTCTGGTTTTTGATTGGTTATTTTATGAAACCTTTTCAAGTAGTTAAGGTCTTTAGATGAAGAGCTGTCCTTCAAAACTTTTAGTTAATAACTTTACTATTATAATTTGAAGAAAGGATTCTTTTTACAGTTAAATCAATATGCCGGGAAGATCAGAACATAGTGAGGACCCTAATGGCTGCAAAGATTTGAAAGTGGTTTTAATGAACACTCAGCAGGCAAGAAAATGCTCTTTTATGTTCACTCCAAACAAAAATATACAAGCTGAGGAGAAAAAACAAGCTGTGGCCAACCTTATTATAAGAGAAGTGGCTGTGAAATTATTTATTTCATCTAAACTAAATAAGGCCAATTATTGGCTCTTCATATAAAACACAGGGGAAGTTTTCTGAGGGCTTATGAAGCAAGAATGTAGTTTGATGGAGAATTACAGAGTCAACTTACAATTAAATCCTAAAATATTCCAAGTTGGAGGGGACTCATAAGGATCATCCAAGTCTAGCTCCTGTCCCTGCACAGGACACCCCAAGAATCCCACCATGTGCTTTGTCATGCTTTAAAAAAGAAGCTATTATTTTCCTCAGAGATAAAGTGCAAGCTCTACCCAAAACCTCTTCTACTTTTATGCTGGTATGTGTATTTCTATAGTGTCATATAATACATGTAGTGTATATTATAACTTAATACTATAGTGACCATATAACACCATATTCACAGATATTTACCCAAATTTGAACATTAGTAAGTGCCATTACACTGAAAAAATTTCTTCAGCTGCCATAGTGAATCAAAATTACTGCTGAAAACATCCACCATATTCCAAGGAATCCTTTGTTTAGCTGTGTGAAGAGTACAAAAAGTGTGGAAAACCATCTCTGTGACACTTCTGGAACCCATTTCTGGAGTTTCAGGGTTTTTTTTCCATCCCACTTCCCATGTCCCCTCTGAGAAGCTGAGTGTGTGGCAGGCTGGTGTGTCAAGAATGGTTGCACTCAGAACGTGCCTTCTTCCATTTAACTCTCTGAGAAGTCCCAGATGACTTAAATGATTTAGTGGCCTCACACCCAGAGGGAATTGGGATGAGAACGTGATGGAGCAGAGTCTGTGGTGCTGGGCAGTGGGCTGTGGGAAGGGGGCACAGGAGCCTCAGAGGAACAGAAAGGACTCAGACAGAAGTTCAAGCCTCATAATTTGAAAGGTAATTTCAAGTCCCTATTCTGTTCTACACTGTGTCCCTGTGTGTTCAGCTCTCTGCCTGTAAACTGCCTGAAATAGCATTTCCCTTCCCAGGGGCTTACTGGGAGAACAGCTTCATTAAAAAGCACCAGCAGCTCCCAAATATTGCAATAGATGCACAAAGACCAGCAGCATAAAGCTGGAGTCATCTCTGGGCTCAGCAACACAAACACACTGATGTTTCAAGTGTGATCTTGTGCTTGGTTTTCTTTTTCTCCAGCAGAAATGTGAAGCTTTTCAACAAAAATAAAGACATGAACATGGAAAAGAAGCTCTCAAACTGAAGTAAAAAAAACCCGCAGACTAGTTTGGAAAGCCTAAACAAACACTGTAACATCTGTTTCCTGAGTTATTGATGGAGTCTGTCCTCAGGCTCGTGTCTCCCTTCAACATTTTCTAAAACTTTTGTCTTCGCTGTGGTTTCAGAAGTCAGGAAACAACTGGCTAGTTGTTCTTCTAGAAAAATAAAAGTATCCCTCTTAACCTGAAGCTTGTATGAGGCTTAACAGTACAGCAGTCAGCAAGGAAGGTGTTGGATAATGTTCAAACTCTGCTAATCAAGAGGTAAAATTACTTGTCTTATTTGTTAGCACTGCAATAACCTTCCCATACTTCCATTCTCTACAGCACAAGGAAGATTTCAAACTACTTTTATTTTAAATGGCAGAGACTAAACCTGGGCATTTAACGGTGGAGAAATAAGTGTTCAGTGCTTTCAGCATTATTGTCTATGAATAAGCAGCCAGCAAGACTTACAGCTTGTGGTCTGCTATGAACACATCAACTAATTATGCTTCTCACTGAGGTATTTTATTTACACTGATTTTTATAGCATCTGCCTATCACTTTCTAAAATGTGTGTATCTCTGCCTGACGGCAGCCTGAGTACAGCACCTTACCCACAATATTCTGCCCCTCAGGTGAGAGCCCAGCTGCAGAGCTGGCCCAGCCCTGGGGCCCAGCCCAGCAAGGAGCTGGAGCTGCTGCAGAGAGGCCAGAGGAGGCTCCAGCATGAGCAGAGGGATGGAGCAGCTCTGCTGGCAGGAAAGGCTGGCACAGCTGCCATTGCTCAGCCTGCAGAGGAGAAGGTTGTAAGGAGAGCCCACAGCTCCTCCCAGGATCTGCAAGGAAGCCAGAGAGGGATTCTTCATCAGACACGGCAGTGCCAGGAGGCAGGGAATGGCTTCCCAGTGCCAGAGGGCAGGGTTAGATGGGATCTTGGGCAGGAATTGTTCCCTGGGAGGGTGGGCAGGCCCTGGCACAGGGTGCCCAGAGAAGCTGTGGCTGCCCCTGGATCCCTGGCAGTGCCCAAGGGCAGCTTGGACACTGGGGCTGGGAGCAGCCTGGGACAGTGGGAGCTGTCCCTGCCCATGGAATGAGATGATCAAGATCTCTTCCAACTCAAGTCTGTGATTCTATAATTTTAATGATCTGGATGTTTTGCTGGCCCATTGCTGGATCCAGACACGGAGTTCCCCAAAGAGCAAAAAGGAGGAACGTGACCCTCATCTTTCCTTCTCTGCAGAATCTGAGGAAGGTGGATAGGAGAAGTGGATCAAGCTTGGAGAGGTGTGGATTCTTGGTCTTCCAGGCTTTCTGTAGGAGACCAGATAAATCAGGTCTAAATTCAATACAGTCCAAAATGTAGAGGCTCAAGATTCTCAGCTAAGCTCTAAGTCTGCATCTTCTGACATCCAATGTGTCAGATTTCCTAGCAGTGATGTTCTCTAGGGACCTTTCAATTTCTAAAATATTTACTGGGCAATGTTTTCAGCAAACACAGTTAAGAATATGGAAACACTTTCAAAAGGCTAATTTTGATCAAGACTGAAGCTCTGGAAAAGGTGAGAAACATTGGTTTTTTACCCCACAATAAAAGATGGAATTCCAAGATATGCTTTAGTGCTTCCTTGTGTCTACCAAAGGCTCCTTGTGTCAGATGCAGAGCCCAATCTGATTATATTGAATACTACTTATGTTATCTGTCAGCTGCTTCATGCTTCTCAGTGCACTGAGCTTGGTGACAGGATAAAAATATTTTCCTATAATGGCAAAGGAGAGAATTGCAGCCATTTGGAAGCTGCAGACTGTTCCTTCAGCAAAAGATTGGATGCTCAGTTTAATTGGTTGTGCTTCAGTAGAAAAAACATAGTGCACTCATTAAAACATCAAAACTCTAAGTTCCAAGATATCTGCTCCTTTTTTGAATTACAGCATGAGTAGAATATGAGATTTGATAATATTTCATCGTGATTATACTTTTGTAACCACCATCTATAATTTGCAGACAATCTATGGGGGACAGGGAAGCTCTGGGTATTATTGATTTACACTGTTGAGATCAATGTTATAAGCATATTTGCATTTATAAAATAGATGGGATAGCTTTATTCTTCTCCCTGTAGTCCTAAATCAATGTGAAACTTGTTTTCTTCTTTGCTTCTTTTTTTTTTTTCATTCTTTATTACAAAAATGTGAAAAAAAATCAAAATAAAACATTAAGAAATGCACAAAGCCTCATTTGCCACTGCCCCAGTGGTTCTGTGGGCAAGGAACCCCACACAGGTATTTCATTTCATTTCAGCAGTGTAGTCACATCCTCTGTAGGACAATATCCCAGAGCGTTATATGACAAGCCATAAAATATTACAAAGACAATGACTGCAGTGGGGGAGGGAGGATTATTTAGAGAAGCAAAGGCTTCATTTTGTTTTCCAGAGCATTCTGTCGCGCAGTAAATTAAATATCAGAGGCGTGAGTTTCCTCTGGCAGTGCCCTCACACCCCGCAGAAGGGGACAAGTGCTTTCCTGGCAGGGACACCAGCCAAGGAGCCATTGCTGTAATGAGCATACAGAGCTTTTCCCCATTCATTTTCCATTTTGAATATCACCCAGTTTGAATATTTTGGTATCTCAGTTTGCTCTCCCCCCTTAGATTTTATGATCAACACCAAGGGCCACTGTTTGTGTTCAAGCTTTAACTGTGCTCAGCTTTGACCAAGAGCTGGGCCGTGTCTTCCCAGGGCCCTGCTGAGGAGCTGGGAGGGCACAGGAGTTTGCACCTAAGCTGCCTTGGGATAATCACGTTTTTGGAACACTGAATGTTCTCCCCATGTCAGATTTTTTGGCTCTCTAGTGCTTTGCTTTCTAATACGTTTTTGAACCTTGATTGGAAGGTCTGTTGTGTAATTACAGATTTGATGCAGCTCTAGGTGTTGTTGTGACTTACTGTTCCCTCTACTTCTTGTGGCTCTTCTGATTTAGTTCCTCCCACCTGAAGAATTCTCAAGGCTATTTGCAACATTCAGAGAATGAAGAATAAGAAATCGGTGAGATGGTTTATCTGCCCAGATTTTGTGTTTTACTCCATCGCCTTCTCCTCTTCCCATTTTCCAGGCTTTATAGCATTCAGCTGGATACACAGTGCATCTGACCATGTATTATTAATCTCATTAGAAACTAATTTTCTGAGGGAGACTGGCAATAATCAGAAATACATGCACACACATGCACCACATGTCTTTACAGCTCGTCTCTCTCAATGTGCAGCAATTTAGAGAAATTGTAGAATCGTTCTCTCTTCTTTGTAATAAGATTCCATTGATGAGTGCAAAATTAATGAGATTCTTTTTTTGCTCTTTCTTGTAAGAAGTTCATTTAGAACTTAGCAATGAATAGAAGATACTTAAGTAATTCTTTCCAGGCCTGTGTCTTTTCACTTTGTGCTGTGTGATGTGCCTTCATTCAGCTTTGAGTAATCACACTCCCAGAAATTGTCCTGTCACCTTGTACATCCTAAGAAATTGTGTTATCTCTGCAAATTTTATCTCCTGGCTGTTCATAGTATTTATCAATTCTTCTGAGTTCTATTATGAGAGTTGGGGAACTCTAATTGCTAAACTTGAAATCTTAAGCACTGCCAGGAACTTGTAAAGATCCTCCATACAGGAGTGAATTTCACCAGACTCTCCTAGAATATTGATGTTGGGGTCCTTATAATTATTTCCTCAAGTGGTATCATCTGTGCAGCTCTCTGAGAGTCTTATCTGGCCCAGTGTCATTTTATTTGGAATTCTGGGACAGCTCTCAGCTCACTCTAAAGCCGTGTCAATCTTCAGGTACTGTTTTTTCTTGATCCTCTTTTATATGAAACTGATTCCCTTTGATACTTCTCTGGCATTTTTTTATACAATTTTATTTTCTTTTAGTGTCATCCCCTGGCAAAAAAATATATTTTGTGTTCGGTATCTCTTTTCCCTATTACAGTACTCCTTCAAGCCCTTGTAAATCTCTTTTCGTCTACATATTCTAAAACCCATTTCAAATACAATTCCAGCCTATTCCCTTTTCTTTCATCATTGTTACAGTCTTTTAACTGCATTTACTCTTATGTACCCCTGTGTTTGTGAGTGTTTTAGCTCCTAAAGCTTTGATTGCTTTTTGCATTTAGAGATTTTATTACAGTGCTGGCTGCTGGATGTCCTGCTATGTACTACCCTCTAGGACATAGCATTAATGTTCAGAAACAATTTTTCTTCTGCACCTTCTTCCTTCATTTCTTTGTCCAATTTCCTTTTATCCAACACTTACATGACTTTTCTAAATCTCAAGTTCAATATCCTCACTTATAAATCTTCCACTTTTAAGGTAAAAAATGAAAATAATGGGACCATCTTTTATCCACTAGCTTCATCACATCTGGCTTTCTACCAAATTTCATTGATTCTCTTTTAATTTTTCCTCTTTATTACATTGTGTGCAAATTGTGCTTCTACTGCTGTGCCATATTTTAGTCATTCCTTCCTCTTCAGTATTTATATCAAGGTGACTGAAAAGTGTGGTCATTAACTGTACTTTCATGTTTGGTCCAATGTCTTTTTCAAATCATTGGTTCTTCCTGCCAAATTTTCCTTCATTACTTTTAATTCTGTATTATATTTGTATCTCCACAATGCACAAAATACTAAACATTTCCTGATGTACCTTTCCAAAAGAAACCTTCTTACAGGCTTGGAATCTAACATCTGATTTTTAGAACACTGTTACCTGCAGAGCACAGCACCGGTCTCTTCATTCCAGGTGTGAAGGCAACACCATATCAGGTACATTTTTGGCTGGATCACTGTAAGTATTAAGATTTTTTAGGGTTAGTGAAAGAAAAAATGCTGAAAAAGATTGGCCCGGTGTCTTGAAAAGTTATTGATACAAGTGTGAGTGTCTCACGCACTCAGTGCGTGGTTAAAAGTCCAGCCACGCAGGGTAGAAATTGGGAATGTTGGCACTCTGGTTGTGTTTTGATAACTTAAAGCCTTCAAGTGGTGATATTGAGACTAAACTCTATTTCTTATGTGTTGTATAATAAAAGTTTTGTCAGCTTTGAGTGTTGTATCTTGACTTAAGCCCTTTCATCAAGATGGATTAAAAATCTAGGAATTATTCACTTGGGAACCTCTTTAAACAATGGTGAATTTGTAGGTGTGCGATAGAGTTTTGGTGGCAGATCAGAGGTGTGGAAGTGAAGGTGTCCAAGGCCAAGTTGGATACTGGGGCTTGGAGCATCCTGGTCTGGGGGGAGGAGTCGCTGCCCATGGCAGGGGGGGAATGGGATGAGATTTAGGTCCCTCCCAACCCAAGCCAGGGATTCTGTGACCCAATCATCTCCTAAACACTTCTGTGTACTTTGCATTTGGTCAGGGGCTGCCTGACATCTCCCCTGCTGAACTGTTGCTCTTATTTTAAAATGGTTTTGCCACCCCTTTAAAGTAGGCCAAGAGGATCAGCTCCATTTGCAGAGTTTTAAGAGATTACATAATGTATGTACCTGCATGTTCTGCAAACTGACCCCCAGGGAACTGGAGATTTACTTAACCCCTTGCCTTATACGAAGCTTTCCAAACACAGCAGGTTATTGTAGGAAAGACACTTATTTTTCATCATTATAAAGTCTGTCCAGGAGATTACAAATTCTAAAACAAAGCCTCTTCATTAAAAAAAAAAAAAAAAGAATTCTCTGTTGGAAACTAATAAGGAATAAAAAACACTTTGTGAGAAAGGAAAATAAAGGCGAATTTGAATTTCTCTCATCCTAATTAACAGTGGGTTGTTGTCCTGGTTTGAAGGACAGGTCTCTGCTAGGGAAGGCAGGAGCCTCCCTCGGAATGAAGAATGTGAACCCCTCCCCTCCGAATTATTGTAATTTTGAAATTAAGGGGGTCTCAGGCAAAGATATGGGAGTAGGAATAACAGTTTTTTACTAGGATTTATAACAGAGCAAACAAACAACAACTTTTATGGCACTAACAACAAAACAGAACCAAGAACCCGGTCCCGACCTCCTGGCCTGAAGGCACTTCCCCCCCCCTCAGTGCAGTGATGGTCACAGCCGGCAGGGAGCACGTGCTATGGTGGTTCAGTCAGCAGGGGAAAACAAAACGGAAGAGAGGTTTTGCTTCACAAACCTCCTTGGAGCAGTCGATTCCAGTGCCCCAGCAGGATTCTTGGAAAGCAGCAAACTGGGACGGCAGGACGTCTCGGCAGGCGGGGGAGCGGGGCTGCAGCGCAGTGAAACCCAGAGCAGTGCCGAAGGAGCGGTGGGGGCGGGGGGCAGCAGCCGCCCGGCTCCTAGCCCAGCGAGGAGAGGCGAGCTCAGGGATTCCGGGCACCCGAGCAGATGACAACAGGCTCAGCGGCTGCTCTTACAAGCAGAGGCTCACGCCAAGAGGCAGAAGAAAAACAGCTCCAAGCCAGGGCTGCAGCAGCAGCAGCGAAAAAAAACTTTTCTCTCGCAGAGCTGTCTCTTCCCGTGTCCTCCTCCGAAAGCCAGTCCCGCTCCACCCCTCCCCTCCTCCTTTTACCAGTCCCCAATTCTCGAGATATTCCTCCACCCCCCACCCCCTTCGAGAGAAAAACTCCCCGACAGAACAGTAAACATAGATGGGCCTTTTCTTTAGGCCTAGGTATAGCCTTTGTTTTTCTTAAGTACTCAGTAATTAAGGCTATTTAGCAACTGAATGGAAAAAAATTCTACACTGTTAAAAGGAAACAAAAGGAAAGACAACCCAACCCCCAACAGTTGTGATACTATCTAGAAAAAAAATATATTTCAAAATAAAATACTCTTGAAAAGCAAAAGGATGTTAATAGGCTGGCAATAAATGAAAAGAAAATACTAGATATCTACATGAACTTTGGGTTTAGGCAAGATGATGCCCCATTAAGACCATAAGCAAACCATGCATTCATTTCAAATTCTCAAGGTTAATAAATATTTCAGCAGTATAATATTCCTGCTGACTTAGGACATAAAAATTTACCTTTTATACATTAACTACTCTCAATTTCATTGACAAATTGATGTAACTCTTCAGTGAAGTTGAAGTTACAGGAATTATGATTCCAAAAGTCAACATTTGTAAGGCATGGCAGCCTGCTACTAGTTAAATCCTACTTTTAAATTACAGGGGGAAATCATCTACCTTGTTCCTTAGATGCTGTGGAGTACCTGCTGTTGGAATACGAGCATTTTAGAGGATGGTAATTGCTCCTACATAAAGAATACATCTCCTGAACTCTGTGTCTTGCAGAGGAATGCAAGAAATTTCATGGGCATTTTACTGTTATCTGCAAAGGCAGGGAGATGTTCTCTTGTCTGGGGGAATAATTGTTTTCAGGTGATTGCTCACATAGAGATGAATTCCAGCAGAATCCCACATTCAGTGTCCTGGGCTGAGCCCATGTTCAGATGTTTGTGGAAGGCCTGACTAGGGTCATAGTGGAATAATTCCTGTAAATTTGAATAGGGTCAATCCAAAAGGCTTCTTAGATTTTAATTTTTTTCTTCTTGTTTATATTTTTTTTCCCCTTAGGATCCCACGGATGAACGACTGGAGGCCTGAGACAATCAGGGACTTAAACTGCCACTGAAGAGTGACCAAATAGTAGCTCTTGCAACACTTCTCCCGAAAAGGTTTCTTTTTATAGCTATGAATTATTTTGCTTTTGGCCCCAAGCTTGTTCACAGCACATCTAGCATACAAACTTTACTTTCATGGTAGCTGTACCCTGCTGTAAGCACACACAATTAGCAATAATTATCAATTTCAGATGATAATCTGGGTCCAGCAGTTGAGGTGCAGCTTCTTAAACTGCCCATGTGTTCATCCTTGGGACAGGTTTCAAGCAGCCACTACAAGAGAGGGAGGAAGGGGGAAAAAAATGGTTCCTAACAGTGACAGAGGAAGCAGAAGGAGCCAAGCCCTCGTGGTGGAGGTGGGGAAGCTGGAGGAGAAGAGTGCCCTGGCTGGCAGAGGAGCAGCCCAAGGCTGGAGCACTCCTTTGGCTTGCTGCTGAAAGCAGAAAGAACCAGGGATGCCCAGTATCCCTGATCCAAAGGGTGTTGCCATAGTGATGTGCTGGAGGAAGCCTGATATGCAGCTTGGAGATGTGCTATGGGATGTAATCTATCGATGGTGAGCCATGAAAACAAACAAACTGAAAATGCAGGCTCTGCGAATGCACACGGGCTGTCGTGGCTGTGTTTGTGTCACCCTTTGTCCGTGGCAGCAGAGGAGAGGCGAGGAAGGAGGGACACAGAACCAGCCTTGGGGGAACCCTTGCCTTGGCAGCACCAGGAACAGCCCCGGTTTTCCCTGCTGTCCCCTCCACTGGGCTTTCTGCCACAGCCCATGAGCCCCCAGCCCACTCCTCCCCCCTGAGTCACTGAGGGTTTCCCTTTGGAGGGCAATGATGGCCCTCCTGGCCACAGAGAACTTTTATTGCACCCTTTACTCCAATCAACTCCTCCATTTTTCACTTTTTCTAAATTCATTTTTCCTACTGATTGACTCCCTCTTTCCTCTCCAACTAATCTTGTTTCATTTTTTTTCCTTCACTGTGAGGAAGACATTGCCAAAACGTCACCTCTAATCTTGTTTCCCATTTCTAGCATGTAATTTATTAATCCTCTCTCTCACTTTTTTAGCCTTTTATTGAGCAGTCTACATGTTAATACAGCTCAAGTTTTATTTTCAGATTGTCAAATAAATAATTTCCCAGGTCTTAAGAGTAGGGGGAAAATAAGAACTTTGAAATAATGATCAACCCTGTCTTTTGCTGAGGCATTTGCTTTTAGATCTATACAAGTCACTTTATTCAGGGATAATATAGGTGTCCCATAGCAGTTAAATTAATTATTGGATGGGGTATTTAAGAAGCTAAGGTGAAAATCCAGCCTTTGTCTGATTGATAAAGACCCACTACATAAAACCTTCACGTTGATGTAACTCTGGTCTCTAAAATATAATATTCCTCCCCCCGTTCCTTACTCTGTGTTGTTGGGTGGCATTGAGAGAGGCTTTTCCTTTTTTTCCCTTAGTTACTTTGATTTCAATAAGAGTTTTCCTTAGCATCTTGATTTGGTACACTGATAACCTGGTTTTGGCTCTTGTGAACACTTTCACTGGATCTCTAAGTCAAAAGGAAGGAGAGAACTGTCAGTCCTTCTTTCAACAGAGAAGAATGACCATTAAACACAAGCACAGTTTGGTTTTGCTGTCAGGCCTGCTTTAAAGTGCAATATTATATTTAGTGATAGATTTTTTACCATTGCTGTGTTCAAAGGGAAAAGGATCTTCCCAATTTATCCACCATGCTGTCCTCTCAGAACCCGAGATATTGTGGACACCCGTCTCATTTCGTGGGCTGCATCTGGGGATTTTCAGTCTTTTAATGGGAGGTGCTAATTTGGCTGCAGGAGATCACGGAATCCCAGAACCCCAGGCTGGGTGAGGCTGGAAGGGCCCACAGGGGCTCCCCTAGTACCACCTCCCTGCTCCAGCAGGGCCATCCCAAGCCTGAGCTGCTGCTGGGGTTGTTCCTACCCAGGGGCAGGACGTGCATCTGCCTTGGCTGAACTTCAGACAGTTCTGCCCTGCCCACCTCCCCAAGCTGTCGAGGCCCCTCTGAAGGGCTGCACAGCACCAAGGAGATTGAGGACTGTGTGGAGCAGGTGAACTGTGACCTTGTTCAGGTTAGAGATCAAGTATATCCTCATATGACTGCAGGGTGGTTTCTTGCATTGCGCCATTCTGGAAGCATAAATAAAATAATTTAGTCAAATATTTGATGTCATTTTCAATAAATAAGATAAGCATTACCCCCCCATCCTGAGTCTTGTTCCCNATGTCATTTTCAATAAATAAGATAGGTTAATGTAAAATCTTCTAAGCATTACCCATCCCTGAGTCTTGTTCCTTGCCTGTGAGCAGTTTTCATCTCCCAAGACAGGTATTTTGTATGAACCCACAATGGCCAGGAAAGGCCTGTCCAGGAGGTTGAGAGTTTCTATGCTAGCCTAGGATGGTGGGCAGGGAGAAGAGAAGCTCTGTGCTCAGAGAGGGATCTCCCCTTGTTCCCTCAGATTATCAGTGCTAAACCCTGCCATGGAGTTGGGCACTCAGGCAGGATTAGCTGGTTTTGTGTCCAGGTCATGTTAGTTTCCATGGAATAATTGGGTTTAGAAAGCAAATGGTGTAAACATGACTCCATCACTGAGACAATTAAGCAGCACATTTAGTTTTGTTACTGTACAGCTTTTGTAGAAGCATAAATATCATCGATGAGCAGCTGTGCATCTGCACGTGCAAGAGCCATAGATAACAAGAAAATACCATGCCAGGCAGGTAAGTCCAGTAATTAGGTACCTTTGGGACTGTAAAGGGTTTTCTTGCTTCCTGATGAATTCTGTAGGCACTGAAATTCTTTGAGTGAGGGCAGAGCAGGGATGTCACTGTACAGCTACAGAGTCTGTTTCCATCCATTACACCCTCTTCACATCCATTTCTGCTTTGGGACACATGCAAAGACCATTCATGTCCCGCAGTGCTGAATATCTGGGGATTTTGCTCTTGTTTAACCCTGTTAACTGTTTACATTTCCTGATGTACCTCACTTGCATGTGACTTCACTGGACAGTGAGTCTCAGGAGGAGCCCTGAACATCAATGGATTGGCCTGACCCAGAAGAACCAGGCTGGCTGATCTCTTGTCATCCAGCCTAGAGTATTTATTGGTTTGGAGACAGTTTCCAGGATTAAGATTATTAGAGGGAGAGGGTCACCTCTCAGATTGCCTGAAACAGCATGAATAGCATGTTTTGGGGCAGGAGTTCACCTCAAGCTGCTTAAGCTACAATAACATATTTCCCTTATTGAATTTACATAAGCTATAAAGCTTATGATTTAAAAATAATGGAGGCAGCAAAAGTGAGCTAACGTTTCCCTCACTCAAGTTAGTGCTCTGCTCACTAGAACCAGTCACTCACTCGTGTTCCTTCCACTGATTCAGTGACCAGGGAAGTGCTGACTGAACCAGCTGTGACAGGAGCCACAGAGGTGCACTTTGGTGCTCAGTCACAGCACTCAGGAGAAGAGCAGGGGAAGCAGGGGAAGCTTCATGTTTTGTGTACCAGCTGTTTATGGCAGGCAAGGTCTTTGAGTGATGCCTCCCTTGGTTGTGTGTGTGACAGATGAAATACCCAACTGGTACCTCCCAGCTCATACAGTTTTGTGCCTCATTGCTCGGTGCCCGCAAATATTCTCAAAAAGGATCTGTTAAGGACTTGTTGAAGTCTAAATTATTTAGAGCTTGCTGATGAATGCAGGGTTTAGTTTACAGTTTTGTGGCTAGGATGCTAAGGTCTTTTTATAGTTCTGCTGTGGGTGTCTAACAGGGTACAGCTCAGGCCACATGTCACTCCTTGGGATTTCCAAGTGCCAGTGGCAGTTCACACCCAAGTCTGGTGGCTTGGATCTGTCAGATCTTTGTCACTGCAGTGGGCTGGAAGCCCGAGTGCCCTGCCCAGAGCTGCAGCTTGCTCTAGACAGCAGGGCACTCGGGAATTAAGTACTAATTGTTAACGTCTTTCTGCCTTCCCAAAGTAACTTGTGATTTTCATCCCACGGGTGGGTAGAGACGCTGTGTGAAATTTGCAGCCTCAACAGATTCTACAGTAATTCCTGCTGGAGTGTGACAGCACACATGGATCTGGGAATTGACTGCAGATCATAGACATATGATGTGTTCAGGTATGAGCAGTCAGGAATTCATGGACAGTGCTAGGGATATTCTGATTTTGGGAACAGCAACTGCAAGTTAAAGGAGACAAAAACTTTCTCCAGTTCCAGAAAAATAAAACAAAACAGAAAAACAAAGCATCCCAGCCTGATACACCTCTCTGCTGCACTGCTGACATGTACAAATAACCAAGAGCTCAAAAGGTCACTACCAATAACTGTCACCTCCTTGCAAGCATGACAGTGTTCTCTGCCAGTGTTTGTCAAGCTACCACGAGCTATGTTCATATTCCATATGGATACGTATTTTTTCTTTGTTTTCTTTTGACATTAATGCTCTGGCAGAGCTTTCTAAGTAGTAAAGCAAGGAAATTAACTTACATTTTCTAGCTTGCTAAAGTAAATTAGCTACACTTTTGACTTTCTGTGGTTTCGCTCTGAATGGGAAAAGCAATAAAAATGAAATAAGGCTAATCACTGTTGTTCTATGGTTTTCTCTGTGGTGTGTTAAGAGGAGAAGAACCCATAACAAAAACTCATGAGTTCATATCTGCTTAAAACAGGTCTCTAATTAGCTTCCACAATCGATCTCCCAGCTCTAGCAGGTGAACCAGGTAATTATCTTGTTTACACTGTAGGTGAGTCACAAAATGTTAGATAGCTTTCTCTGCATCTTTAAAAGATAATGCATTGTAACAAGTGTTCCCAAAATGAATGAACCACTGTCATATCCCAAACCATCTGTCTCACACACAGCAATGAGAGATCTCATTTTATTCTTTGCTGCAAAGAGCTCCAGACATCAAAGGCCTGTCCCTTTGACCGCTGGCTCAATCAAAGGATTTCACTTAGACAAGTCTTTACTTCCCATTACAATTCCAGTGTTGGGGAATATCAGGTGTTTCCTGGCATGCAGAGGAGGAATCCAGTCACTGGTGCTTCTTTTCAAGGGCCAAATCTTGCCGCTGTTCGCTTCCTATGGGCCTTTTGAGTAGCACAGAAACTCCAAACTCCCCAGTTAATTAGGGTTAGTTACTTAGGGCCTGAGGCTTGAGAGACAGACTGTGGTGCACTGTACAATGCATGCCTTTTATTCAGTATAATGTGTCTATCTGTTCCCCTCCAGAAGGTGAAGCACAGCTACGTTGGCTCAATGCATGGTTAGGATTAAGTTGATGTATAGAGAGCACTAGCTCGGTGTGTTTAATTGCTCACAGAAAAATCCCTGTCTGACATACTTTTGAGCCTTCTTTATTCTCCTGTTATTCAATCTGTGCTTTATTTACATAATACAGATATTTCTCTTTCTTGCAGGTCGTTTCATAGGAAGCTCTACAAAGGAATAATCCTTTTTGACAACCTTTAAAGGGTCACAGTCGCATTTAAAGCCCATGACCAGTAGCACTATTAACGGTGCATTTGCAAAGAGAGGACATACAGAGTAGTTCTTCCCGGGATAATGTGGAAGTGTTTCATCTCTTTTGTACTACAGAAGAGGCTTCTTGCTTGTGGTGAATGGTTGAAATATGAGACTACATGTTTTCCATAATCATTGAAACAATAATGTACTGGCTTCTCCCCAAGCTAAAAATAATCCTGTCGTGGGCATGCCCCTTTTCCTCTTCGCCATGATAACTGAATTCAAATGCCCATAAATAAGGTTCCTTTTTTTTCATTTTTCATAGACTTGTCCCTAGCAAATTTAGTTTCAAGGTCTTTTATTTCTGTTTCTAAAGTAATTATCCTCTGGGCCTCTTCCTTTCTTCCTGGTATGATGCTAGACTAATTATTCTCCTCCTAATGAATGCCTGAAATGTATCCCATATGGTGGCATATGTGCCTTCAGATGGAAGCTTCGTTTGAATAAAACAAGAAAATTCTTCTCTTGGGGCTTTCTTAAATTTTTCTTTCTGTAACAATGATGAGTGAAATCTCTGTCCTGGGGATAGATGCAGCCAACTTGCTTTCTATTACGCACTGAGCTTTCTCTGAACTGGAGATTTCCATGTCTTTCTCTCTTGCTGTGGCCATCACAGCTCTTCTTCCACATGGTCAAAAAACTGCTTGAAGGAGGCACAGCATCAGTACAAATACTGATCTGAAAAATACTGTGTGTATCATTATTTCTCTCACTTTGCCCCCTTTCTCTGCTCCTACCTCAAGCAATACCTACTCAAATTACCTGTGGAAAACTGCAGACTTTAGAGGTCCTGCTCATGGATATGGGCAAGGATATGTACAGGTCCCACTCATGGATATGTACAGGCTTCTGCTGAGAGCTGTGCTGTGGGGAGGGTTTTCACTCACTCAGGTAAAAGTAGAGTCCTGGATAAAATTATCTGCAAGCACCTGCAAGTAAGTCAAGTCTCACTGATATATTGAGCTCACGTCAAACAAGTTAAAATACATGAGACATCCAGCCATCCAAACTGTTGGCAAATGCAGTCTTCCTATTGCCTAAAATCCATAGTTTTTCTATAGATTTAATGCTAATTCTCTCGTGTTTTGTGTATGACTTTTAGTCTTTTATTTATGGAAGTACTGCAGTGCTGGGTGCAGCTCGGGCTCCTCAGCACAGCAGGGCCGGGCAGCTCCTGGAGCGGGGCCAGCGGAGGCTGCGGGGCTGAGCGAGGGCCTGGAGCATCTCGGTGCCCGGGCAAGGCTGAGGGAGCTGGGGCTGTTCAGCCGGGAGAGGAGCCCCAGCTGAGAGGGGCCCTCAGCCCTGGCTGTCATAGAACCATCAAGGTTGGAAGAGACCTTCAAGATGTCCAGTCCAACCCCAATGAACTGTGCTTGAGTCCACCCAGTAACCCTGTGGTGGGTAAGAGTGCACCCTCTAACTCTGGGAGTGATGCAATGGCCAGCCTGACACAGGGCTTTTGATACAGCTGCATGAAAGATATGCCAAAATGGAAATATTTATAGACAAACGAAATTGAAATGCTCTTTTAAAAACTCCTGATTCTGCATAAAGTTATTTTAGGAGTGTATCAGTTGAATCATGCTGATGGCTCGGGAAAACACAAACATTTTATCTGCTGCAGGTACTTGTTCTTGCTTTCAGAAACACTGTGGGGAAACACTCCATTGATTTTCGTTGGAACATTTGATCCCAAGTTGATAAAGGGCAGCAACTAACTCTGCCACTATTAATATTGAGTTCTGCTTGGATTTCAAAAACACTTTCAGCAACATGTGAATCTGCAGGCAAGGAGAATGGTCAAATAGGCAAAAATGACTGATTTTGGGATGTGCTGGGAGGCCTTAGTTTCTATTTTAATGAAAAGAGTGTTTGCCTCTGGGTGGTCTCAGCCTGAGAATAGCATCCATTTTGTCCTACTCTGCAGAGAATTTTCTGATACACTTGTGAAGATTTTTAGCAGCCCAAACCTGGGAGAGTCCCCAGTGATCTGTTCAATAGCTTGTGTCCTCTACCTGACTTTCAATCACTCACTCCAAATAGCCAAGGGAACATAAACCATTTTAGGACATAATGATTTATCCTTTGCAGAAGAGTTGGTTTCTTTTCTTTGCTGACTCAATGCAGTGACCATCCAGAATGCCTAATTCAGGGTTCAATGGCAGCTGCTTCTTCATCCTCCTTATTAATCTCAGAGTCATTTTCTGGCAGGGCAGTGTTTGCATAGATAAACTGGATGAAAGACCAGAGGCCAACAGGGCAAGGGGAAGGGGTCGTTTCTTATTCCCATCTCAGTACTGGTTGTTTTCCTGCTGGACGGTGGTTCTGAGCACCCTCTCTACTAAGATGTGCTGCTGAAGGTAATAAATAACTGGGAAGCTGGGCAGCAGCAGCTTTTCTTAGAAAACCGAAGCATTCAGTGTTGGCTACTTAAAGTTAGGCCCCTACATTCATCCTTAAGTACCAAAACAAATTGCTGCGATGATGAAAAACTCCACTTAGCCACAAATCTAATTCTGCCAATGCGAGCTGTGAGTTCTCAGAGCTCTGTAGCAGCAGACCACTTTGATCACTGTAATCAGATTTGGCATTCTGTCTCTGCTTACCTCTCTCCAGGAGCGCCGTTCCAGGACTCTCGCTCAGGCAGTACCAAGTGCAGGACACTGTCATTTTCTTGGCGAGGCTAAAAACTTTCTGTTCTCTTCCCAAGTCTTTTTTTAGTTTGCATTCACTGAGCCCCAGAGACAGACATGTCAGGAGTTTGCTGGATCTAGAGGACAGCTGCAAACTCAGCAATACTTACACCCTTCAGAGCACCAGGTGTGACCCAACATTTTTGGGCCCAGAATTATGGAACTGTGATGGCATTCCAAGCCCATGAAGATGCCTGGTGGGATCCACAGGATTACTGGAGCAGAATGTAAGCTGGGGAGCAGGATTTCACTCTGCAGGAATGAATCACCTCCCCTGCTCTACCCATTCTGAAAATGCCATGGGGGCAAGGATCAGAATCTGATATTTGTCTCTTTGAATGTAATATCGCAGGAGGAATTTTCAAAAAACCAGTCAAGTTTTCTTGAAAACCAACTACCAGTTTATCCACCCCCAGGAAACCACATTAGTTACTTAAATTTCTTCCTGTGGAATTGGCATAATCTTGCTGCTGGATAGAAACTTTCTACCATCCAGCCTAAATTTGTCTCTTAACCCTTGAGCAGGATCTATCTGCATCACTGTGTACCTAAATCCCTTTAGGAATCTTGATTTTTATACTTTATATCACAAAAATACAACAGGTTACGTGCAGGGGTTTCTTTGCCTACTACAGATGTGGCAGGACCCTGAGGGACAATTTATCCACTAGCCTCAAATAAAACTCCAGCATAAGATGATAAAGGAAAAAGGAAAAAACATTACTCTGCTGAATGTTACAAAAGCAGGGAGAGAATGAAATGGAGAGGCTCCTCCTGTTGACCAATTCCACTACTTTTAACAGCAGTCTAAGGCAGTGACACACTTAATGGTTGGATTTGAGGGTCTTTTCCAACCTAAATAATTCTGTGATTCTATAATTACACCGTACTAGTAAGTCTGCAGTGTTATGAGCTTTTTCACAGCCCTGTACGAAAGAGCCTTCTAAATTTTGCTGCTTCTTTCCTGTAACTGGTTATCTGCTGTGTGATGGCACCTGGTAAGAAGCATAACAAGACAAAAAATCCCAAAAAGCAAAGAAGTTTGGAAAGCTCCAAGCAATACTCTCAAACACCCCTGAAGATTTCTTTGTCTGACACTTCATGTTTAAAAATTATCCCAGAGCACCCCCACAAAAAATCTGTTTTACTTGTTTAACAGAATGGAGTATTGATTTGCCAAAGCCTAAACAAAGCAGCCTACATGATTCATTGATCATGAATTTGGGCTCAGTCCATATGATCATTAACTTCTTTGTCAGATGCATTAATTTATTCATAAGCTTTGTTTATGGCAGGCCCTTTTCACTGGCTGATTTCAAAATAACAGAACCCAAATGCCTTCTTTACCTTCCATGTCCCTGAATACAGAAGACAAAACAAACTGTGCTATCAGCTTCAAAGATTTAATGAGCCTTGTGAAGAATCCAGGAACTCTGGAGGCTTTCATATCAGTCCAAGTTCCAGTACTATTTTGGAACTGTGCTTCATGAGCAAAAAATTCTCCAAAGAAAGCAACCCTTTGTGCTGCCTTGTGGGGAATCTACCCAAATCTGAGAACATCAGTAGTTGCACTATGAGGAGCTCCATATGCTTTTGTAGGATTGTCAGTAAGTGCTGGTTGTGTGACATAAAGGTACTTTTTTGATGGGCCATCGTGGCAATAAAATAAAATATATTGGTTGGAAACTTCTGATACTCAGGTTAAAGGATTTTAAACCAGGATCCACTTAAAATCCACAGCTTAATAACAAATCAAACATTTTAACGTTCTTATGGTACATCCGCTGTGATTTAAAGTAAAGCAACAGGAAGAAAGAGAGATCTGAATTCTGGTGTTTTGAACATGGTACTGTTTTAAATTCTGGACTTGGCTGTATAGCTTAGTAGTCAGGAGATAGCAACAATGAAAAATGAGTCCTCATAATCAATATCTGAGTATTTGCTGCACCCCATTAATCTGATATCAAGAAGTAACACTGCAGTCATGAAGAAGGAAATAGGGTAGAGCAGGGTGTGATCTTACACTGAGTCAAACAGGCTCTGATAACAGACAGGGTTCAACATCTTGCCCAAAACACAGGGAAGCCCTTGGGGGCAGCTGGATAAGCTCTGCTGCCTTTCCCTCCGGGTGCTGGGGTTAAAGACACACTCAGAGCCAGCTCCCTCCCAGAGCTGGATGTTCCCTTCTCACCTTGTTGGAATTCCATGGCAAAGCCATCTCCTTAGTGAGCAGCTGTCACATCAGCAGGGGAAATGCTGGGGAGGGAAGATTGAACAGTTTGTGCTTTCCTTGGTCTCGTTTAAGGAAAGAATAAAGTCGTTCTACTCTCAGTAATTTATACAGCTGGAGTCTCGTTTGCATGCTGGATGGGCTGCAATGGAACCTACGGAATGCAGCCTGACTCTGGGAGCCTGGAATGGCTGAGGATGTGGGATTGTGTCTTCCTGCATACCTACGAGTTCTTGCGAAGGCAGTTCTGGAAATGCCTCTACATGAGTCAGGACACTGCTGAATAAACAGCATAAAGTGCATCTAAAGTAGGAAATACAGGTCTCATCCAGAGTAGTGAGGATGGAAGTTCTTCCACAAAATGGAGTGGATTTTGGGTTACACACCAAGTCTGTAGATGCTACACAGCCATGGTGGTATGGACAGAGAGTTAAGTACCTCAATGTTTATATATTTGGGTGGGAGAAATGACTTTTATCCTGACCTGTCTTTGTGTGGGTAACTTGATCAAAACCCCCAAATAAGAAAAGAGTTGAGTGCACCTCCATGCTGGACAGCACTGAAACCACAGTGATGCATCCTCTTGGAAAATTTTGGGTCCCACTCTTAAAACTGATGAATTTGGAAACATCTCATGCTGAACCTAAGCATTCCTTATGAGAGACAGGCGATTTCACACTTACCTCTGATGTAACTTCTGACTTTATGCCAACAATGGAACAGAAAACAGAATCACACCTTGCCTGAGGCACAGTCCTCACAGTCTGTACTATCATCAATACAAATCACAAGTGTTCTCTGCACTGAGATCTCATTACAAATATTTTTATGCTCTACAATTCGTTTGACTAAACTTTCCTTCTTAAGTTTAAACTATTTGCCTTTGGACAGAGACAGTCATGTATTATGAGCCATAGAAAATGAGCCATCCTCTATATGTGCAGCGTATTCTCTACACACACAAAGTGTGGGCACCAGTAACTGCTCAAGCTGGCTCAGAGAACAGAAGAAATAAATTAAAACATTTGTTTAATATTAATGCTATATATGTATATATACATTTCTCTGTTAACAACATATTTTTGCTATGCTTTCTTTCTGTTAAAGATTGAATACGTGCCTCAAGAAATAGACTTTAAATGAATGCACCATAGCTGGCTACAATGGGTAATTTCATTTAGGCACAGAATTACAAAGTAGCCATTTTTAACTTCAGCTGGATTGCACATTTCCTGAACACTCAATAAATTCATCATTTGGCTGAGTCATGTTGAGAATTGTTTTAAATAAATCTATGTGAAAATTAAATTTAAGTTGAAAAGCAGCAGGAAAAAGATGTATAGTAAGTACTTCATTTGTTGTAATAGGACTATTTGGAAGGAACACAAATGCACTTCAGATTGTAAAGAGCATAATTATTTTTCTCCAGAAGCTGAATGAAATAGAGCAGCTTGTGCCTATATAATATTTGATATGAACTATCTTCATAAAATTCAAGTTGGGTTTTGAAAATTAAACTTTTTCTTGGTTTACGGGAAATTTCCACATGAGTTCTACATTTCTTCTGTTTTATTAAAGTGGCCAAAAAACCATAGGAGTTGTCTAAGCTGGTTGGACATGTATTTCAGCTTCCTTTGGCAGTGGGCACTAACAGATGCTCCACAGACATTTCAAAAACCCATTTATTACTTAAATCAGGGTAGAGAGGATGGGGATGGATGGGACATGGAGGGCATGGACAAAACCCTAAACCTGAGGGGACCTTAAAGAGGTCACCTAGTCCCCAGTAATCCACAGAGGGGGGAAATTGCATTGTACCCCTAACAGTGAATCTTGGCTTCGGGGCCTCTTTCCTGTCCTCTCATCTCTAACAAAACTGCAAATGTGCACATTATCCATATGATGCCTAATCCTTTCCAAATGCCATATGGGGCTGGTGCATTGGAGATGACTGCAAGAGATCTGGAGTGCCACGGAATAATTTATTGCTAATAGGTGATAGCTGGGATTCTGAGACACTTTGTATGGCTTGGATTTGGTGGGGAATATCAGCAGGAATGAGGATATTGTTCCAGACAGCCATCCATCAAGCGGCTCTTAGGAGCTGTTAAGAAACCATGTCAGAACTGTTCGATTTAATGACTCCAACCTCCTTTTCCAGACAGCCTACCAAACTTGTTCTGACAAGAAATAATTAAGGACTCACCCCTAAAAAAGAAAAACCACCCAAAAACTCCACAAACAACGACAGGGATTTGAAGCAGGGGGTTTTTAACAAGAGAGAGGGCGAGGCTTTGCTGCCCAGTGGAGCACTGAGAGCAGCACAGGAGCATTTCCAGGGCTCCGAGCCGTGTGTGTGCACGGGCTCGGCGCTGTGAGCGCATGGGCAGAGCCACAACGAGTGTCTGTCAGGAGCCGGGCAGAGCCACAACGAGTTCCAGGAGCCGGGCAGAGCCGCTCGGGGCTCATGGACAGCCCCGGCCCAGGGCGATGCATCTTCACTCCCCCCGGCTCTCCTGGCCGTGTCTGCCACCGGGAGCCAGGATAATGAACACAGGGTACCTGGAAAAGCTGCCCCTGCTTCATCCAGCCACTCCCTCCTGCTTAAGCCAGCATTTCAAAACCTCCCCTCCAACTTGCTGTCCTTTCTTGTTTTCTTTTTTTTTTCTCTTTAAAGATTTATGCCCACAGTCAAATGCCAAGCAAAGAATACTTTTATTCTAAAAATGTTATTCTGGCGCTGACCTTCCTTCATGCATAGAATTTTTTGGGAGAGTTCAGCCTCCAGGGAAAGAATGATTGATATCCTGCATGCTGTAGCCCAGGGCCTGGTCTAAAAATGAAAAAAAAAAAAAAAGAAAATTCCCCTCAAAGGAGCCCTACAAGCCAGGAATATGCACTGGACAAGGGAGACACAGATGCAGCTGTTTGACCAAGACAGTGCATCATGAATGACAATGGACAGTTACACTGGGCAGTGATAAACTCTTGGCTTCTGTGGGTTTGAAACACATCGCCCTTGTCACAATTAGGAAGTTCAAACAAGAATTTTTGATTTGCTTTGTCTGTGTCACCCATAATTTTGTACACTCCCATCATCTTCACTTTCCTGTCTCACAGTTGCTATTTACCCTTTTTGAGACAGTCCTGGTCTCTGCTGTGTGAGTGGACGTTGCCATTTCTCTGGTTTGGTGCAGCATTGATGAAGTACTCAGTACTTTCCTTAAGAGAGATAACATTAAACTCTTTAGAGACTTTGCCTAAAAATAAAATTGTGCCAAAGAAACTGCAAGCATTAAATGCCTACTTTATAAATAAGTAACTGCCTTTGGAAAGGAAACAAATGCAAATTCTAGTTACTACGCTTGAAAGAGGTGACAAGGAGAAGTGCCAGCATCTTGGCTCCTGCTGCTGCTTTATTGTCACAAATTGTTAGTTACATTTGAAAATTATGGATCTCTCTCATTGTGAAAGTTGTGTCTGCCAGTTGGTGCCTGTACACTAGAGTGGGTTTACCCAATTAGCAGGATTTCCCATGCAGGACCCGGAATAGCTGTGCGTGAATCCTAAAGGCAGCTGCGGCCCCGGCTGGGGCTGCTCCGGGCTGGCAGCGAGCGCTGCGGCAGGTGAGCTGGGCGCAGGGCACGGCTCGCTGGCAGCCAGCCTTGGCACGGCTCTCCTGGGCCTCCGCTCGTCTCCTGTCCCTGGCAGATGAGCCTGCCCCGATGGCAAACGCACCGTGCAGCGGGCAGAAGGGGATTTTTAACCCCAGTGCTCTCGGGAAATGGACCAGGTCACGGAAACGAAGCCATTTAAGTGCTGCTACTTGTAATCTTCTGCACGGGCCACCCCCAGCTACTTGCATCTCTCTTCTGGCTCTCGGCCAAGCGAGACTCGCCCCGTGCGGAGCTGTGCAAGGCACATCCAAGGCTCTCCCTGGGATGATCGGGAACCTGCTTTAAGGCAAAAACATCCGAGCGACTCAGGAGAGTGGATTCACGTAAGAGTTCGAAACAAAAGAGGAGGCGGGAGTGGGGCAATAGCATTTGTGAGCAACCAGGACCCAGCTGCAGCTCCGTATCTGCCTGCGGACCCAGCTGCACGTTCCCTGCTTGGGTTCCATTGCCCGCTGCAAAGCGAGCCCAGCAAAGCCTGCCATCGATAATGCCGTGCGGGCACCTTTCCCTCTCCCTTTGTTTGCATATGGAGTTCGGCGCTTCTTTTAGTAAAGGTGCAGCATTTCCAACCGAGTCACAACGTACAGATCACACTGGACTTCAATTAGGAATTATTAAAGAATAATATGAAGTGATGGACTATAAAGTATGAACCACGGACCATGAAGTATCTGCTGCTTTTATTAATAGGTGGACCAAATGTAATAATTTTGAATATAAAGAAAAAAACCCACTTCCCCTAGCAGTAGTTAGCAAGTCACACATTTCCCTTTCCTTTAAATGGTAGGTAGTGTTTGTAGGTAAATTTTTGTTTCTCCAGCAGGCAGTGAAAATGATCATTCTTTTATACAGAAAACCAAAGCTGCTACAGCCTTCCTAATCAGTGTTTTGAAGATCTCCAGATCGTGGCAGGCACTGCTTTATTAATTAGTCCCAAGTTAACAAAAGCAGCATTGTTCATAGAGGCATTCCAATAATAATAAGTGCTGGGAAAATGCTAAGCTTATTTATAGCCATCACTATTATTTTAATGGCTTGAGGAGCATCCAAATATACCTAAATTACTTTGAAAGATGTGATGAATTTTATTTTACTTGATCTTAATGACTGCAAGGCAGTCATGTTCCAAATAGAATAAATAAATGTAATAAAGACTGTTTTAAAAATATTTTTTAAAATATCTTTCATTAATTTCTAATTTATCAATGGATATGGCATGATGTAAGTCCTATCCTGTAATGATCATCTTAGTGCTAAGCAGTAAGAAATATAGTCTACTTTGGAATCATGTATTTTGTATTGCATGTATCTCTTCAAAATTCCTTCTTTTTTTCTTCTTTCTACCTCAGTCTGATAGTTGAGTTCCCAAAACCTGCTAAGTATAATTTTTCCTATAAAAATAAACACAGTAGAAAAACTGTTTTCATGGGGATGCATATAAAATTGGACATAAAATATCTTGATTTAACTGTGTTAGATATGACTCAATTAAGGTTTTTGTGGGAGGAGGACAAAGGTTTTTCTGCTCAGAACACTCCTCTTTTCTACTTACTTAGACTGTGTTTTAACTTTTTCATCTGGAATGTTTTTATGATTAAGACACTGGACCAAGCCATTCATTACTTATCCACTTGGAGATATTGATGCCCTATATGCAAGCTGAGCCCCCCAGTTTAAACAAACCCTAATGGTTCTGTACTTTTCACTATTGATCGGTGCCATTGGCTCTGGTTTGGACGGTCACTGGCAACTGTCACATGCCCCCATCTCATCTGGTGTCGTTAAAATTGGGCTCTAAAGGAGCACTGCCCTTTGTGGCCTCCCCCTCTCCAGCCGCCCTGCAGGTCCCTCCTGCAGGGAGAACCTGAGCTGACACAGCTGCTGCTGGCAGTGTCACTGGCTGCTTTTCATCCAGAAAAATGACTTTTGAGTCTTAAACACCCGGAAGGAGGCTGAGCTGGATGCTTTGTGTCATTCTGCATTTTGCTCAGGCAGCAAAGGTTGCTCCTGGTCTGTTCCCTCCACACCCGTGCCTGTGCCTCGGCAGCAGCCTTTCAGAAAGGCCCTCCTGGGAGTCAGGGTGAGTGGGATCAAGGCAAAACTGCAAGCCCTGGGACCCAGCACTCCAGAAGAATTGATTTGACCAGGAAAAACTGTAAGCTCAGTTACATCTCAGCATCAAGGATTTGCTTTCCTGTTGTAAATGTTCTCAGCTTGAAGAATGTCAGATAAAAAGGAGGTTCTGGATGCATTTCATTGGAGTATAAGAGAAAACAAGGCATATTTAATCACAGACCCCAGCAAAACAATGATTACCTGCATTTCTCGGAGATTTGCAAACCTTTGTTGTGGTCAGACACTGCTGACAAAACCCAAAATATCAGAGATCTCATGTTGTGCTCCTTCATACACAGCATGAATCTGGGGATCTGTGGATCCACAGGAACTTTAAAAGCACCTTTGCTTTATGTAAGAAATCAGTGCTCTGGATGGGTACAGTCCCCACCTTCTGTGGGTCAGTGAAAGGAGAGCAGTTATCAGTGCTGTAACCACTGGGGGCTGGAGCAGCCTGGCACAGTGGGAGCTGTCCCTGTCATGGCAGGGGTGGCACTGGATGGGCTTTAAGGTCCCTTCCTACACAAACCACCCCATGATTTTATGATTTTATGATTTAATGTTTAAACTACATTGGTGTAAGAATTTCTGTGGCTGTGATCCAATAGAACTTAGGGAAAAGCTTAGAGCTCATTTTACATGGGGAGGAGGGCAGGCTGGAGCACACATGATCTGTTCTATTATGGCAGTTCAGATGATGGGAATTAATTTATTAAGCTCCATTAATTTATTAAGCATCCAGGGGTAGCCACAGCTCCTCTGGGCACCCTGTGCCAGGGCCTGCCCACCCTCCCAGGGAACAATTCCTGCCCAAGATCCCATCCATCCCTGCCCTCTGGCACTGGGAAACCATTCCCTGGGTGCTGGCCCTGCAGCCCTTGGCAATTGTCTCTCTCCATCTTTGCTGCAGCTCCTTCAGGCCCTGCAAGGCCCCCCTGAGCTCAGCCCAAAGCTTCTCCTCTGCAGGCTGAGCAATGGCAGCTGTGCCAGCCTTTCCTGCCAGCAGAGCTGCTCCATCCCTCTGCTCATGCTGGAGCCTCCTCTGGCCTCTCTGCAGCAGCTCCAGCTCCTTGCTGGGCTGGGCCCCAGGGCTGGGCCAGCTCTGCACTGGGCTCTCACCTGAGGGGGCACAGGGGCACCATCCCCCCTCCCCTGCTGCACTCGGCCTTGTTAAACCTCAGGAGATTCCCAGGGGACACTTCTGGAGCTTGTCCGGGTCCCTCTGGATGGCCCCACCCCTCAGGAGTGTCCCTGCACCTCAGCTCTGGGTCACCTGCAAACCTGCTGAGGGTGCAACTCCATCCCTTCATTTATGTCATTAATGAAGATATTAAATAACCGTGGTCCCAGGACTGTGTCTGATCCCCACTCCTCCTGCTAGAAATCTGTATCTTACTTATTTTTGAGACCTGCTTTCCCCTCAGCATAAATAAATCCTAGCTACCCAAAACAACTTAAAGAAACTTTCAAGTTTTCCAAACCTATTAAATGCTGTTGTTCTCAGTTTATTCAGATTAATGTGAGGCACCATGGCACACTTAATGGGAATAAAATGAGGTTGGAGGTTCGAGCTCTGATACACTTGACATACTTTGCTATGAGGGAGGTTTTGCTTCACAGAAGTTTAATTGCCCCTCATGCAACAGTGAGGATAGACTTTCCAGGTCAAGGTCAAGGCTCACAGGTGGCAAATAAACAGCCTTTCTCTGAATTAGTTCTTGCCCTAAAAACAATCACATCTATTTCCAGAGTCCACGTGGGATTGCTACTTGCAAATATCAGATGCTATTTTCTCCATTATTACTAAAGAACAAAACTGTTCCAGCACAAAATGCTCATTTTTAATTTCATGAGAACTTTAAAATTTCATGAGAACATTTAAGTGTGGGATTAGAAGAATGCAGGAGTGATAATCAGTGGTAACTCCTGATATCCAGTTTGCAGAACAAAGCAGAGTGCAGGAGGTCTCTTTGCAATGACTTGCCATGTTTTAGGGAATCTGAACCTACATTTTTCCTCCTTCCTAACCATAGGATTAGAGTGTAAAGGAGTGTATCTGCTCCCAAATTAGTAAATCATGCAAACCCAACTGCTTCCCTTAAACTCTGGAGGAGAACACTCCTTCCCCTGCTTACAGAGACGTGAGGGTGCAGCACACAGTGGTGATGAAGCACTCTCCAGAAAGACTGATAAGCATTTCAATTTGAATTTCAGTTCCCTGGATAGGAGAAGCTGTGATCTGAAGTACCCTACCTCTTCAGTGAGCAGTTTAGCTGCTGAGGTAAATGAGGGTAGAAGAGGAAACATCTCCACTTCTGCCATCTGTCTCAAAGAAGGAAATGTTCCTTATTTTTTCAAAAGAAACTGGGAATGAAAATTAGTATTTCTCCCTAACTTAAATCCACAGAAGGAGGTGGCATTTAAAATACTCTTGTTCCCCCAGGTTTCCAAATGTGTGTGTTAAATGGCCCTCTCTCCATGTTTTTGCACTCCAGTTCTTTATTCCCACAGCAAAAGCTCCAGTGAAAAAACAAAACAAAAAACTCTTAAGATCTCCTTGCACAAAATTCTTGATGAAAACGTGTTAATGTTGATCAATGCTAGTGGGGAATATGGGCAGGTGTCTGGGGAGGAGGCAGCTCAGAGACCTCTGGACATGATGTACCAGCTACTGCTGATAGAAGCTCAGACATTCTGCCTGATTCAGGAGGAAAGTTCATTTTCCATAAAGGATAAAATTCTACAATTGCATAAATTTTAATGTTGCTCTGCACCTGCACAGAGCATCAGTCCCAAGGTCTCTATGTATATGAAATTACCCACAGAAGTCTATGTAGCATATTTATTCATCATATTTCCTGTTGCACAGCAAATTTATATGAACACTTGAGACCAAATAAGATTTTTTTCCTTCTCTCAATGTGATTCCCTAAAATATCATCATTCACAATATTAACTATTTATTATATTTGTGTGAGAGATTGCATCATTACTGTCACAGAACAAAAATGTCAACAAAAGTAATTGCATAGCCTTGAAAGAAACGCACAGTTGCTGTTCTCTCATGTCCCTTAGTGTCACCCATTGTTCATTCTCCTCAGAGAGAAGTAGAAGGGAACTGTTTGTGAATGCCTAACACAATCTTACTGAAAAAGGCACTTCCTGTCAGATTGACAATGATAATTCATTTAAAAAAAAGAAAAATAGCCATGTAAATTTAAAAGAAGAATTTGTATTTTGTCTGGATTTGCCAAAAGTGTTTCCCTGAAAGAGCCAAGGTAATATCTCCTTCATAAGCACCCTCAGTGCGATCTGGATTATAGAGATGGAAGAGGCATTTCATTTTTAAGCCATATCTGTGGCATGTTGTGTTGAACTCTCCAAGATGATCTAATCATTTACTAGTCATGCTTTGGTCTGGTTAAAGATGAAAAGTTTTAACAGTGTCTAATTAAAAGACAAAATGAAGTTAATATTGATAATTTCTTGGCACCATAACATCTCTACCTCTTGAGGAACCTTTTGGGAGGTACTCGAGGTCTGTCATGTAAGGGGCAGCTGAGGGAGCTGGGCAAGGGGCTCAGCCTGGAGCAAAGGAGGCTCAGGGGGGACCTTGTGGCTCTGCACAACTCCCTGCCAGGAGGGGGCAGCCGGGGGGGTCGGGCTCTGCTGCCAGGGAACAGGGACAGGAGGAGAGGGAACGGCCTCAGGCTGGGCCAGGGCAGGCTCAGCTTGGACAGCAGCAGGAATTTCTCCATGGAAAGAGTGCTCAGGCCTTGGCAGGGGCTGCCCAGGGAGCTTTGGAGTGCCCATGCCTGGAGGTGCCCAAGGAAGGGCTGGAGGTGGCACTGAGAGCTCTGGGCTGGGTACAAGGTGGAGACTGGGCACAGCTGGGACTCCATGGCCTTGGAGGGCTTTTCCAACCCCAATGGTTCTGTGAATATTCACTGAAATCTCAATAACTTGCTGCAATTGTTGGCAGATTCACAGAAAATTTGAATTCTAAATTTTACTGAGGAAAAGCTGTTTCCTTGGGATACCAAGCTACAGCTTGGCAGACTGGTACCTCTTTTCTTCTCTTTCCCGTTGTCTCCCTGTTCAGATAATCTGAATTGGATTTTGTGTGAGAGAGTTTCAGCCATGGTAATCATTATTGACATATGCTGTGAAAGCGTTGAAGTCTGTGCTGGGCTGTATTCTGAGGGGAGGGTGAGAAGCACAGATTTTCTGTGTGCATGCTCACAGGATTATGCAAAAATTATATTAGCAGAATTCATCTCAGTGTTACAGAAAATGCTGTACAGCACATCCTGGAATCCTCAAACCAGAGCAGATGTCATAATGCCAAGCTCTCATCCCAGCAGAGCACAACATTAAAAAAATTGTTACTTTTGGTTTTAATTTACTACTCTATGGATGAGAGAAGTCCCATCTGCTTACTTTATATTTAAATGAAAACATAAATGTTGTCCTTTGCTGACATTAGGCTCGATATTACACAGAGATAGAGACCCCAAGCAGCTAAAATTTACATCTAACAAATATGTTTTCTTACATGCAACCATCTGCATGAGAAAAGCAACGAATAAGTTTGCAGAGCTTGTGTAAACAGGATTCAAAGTGTGACCCATTTTTGTGCCACCCTGCGAATAAGAATTACAGAATTTTAGGAAAGCTGGAATCATAATTCCTCCCACGGGAGAAGTTTGGTCACAGAGGATAAAGGGAAAATCAATTGCTGGAAAGATTAGATCTGAAGACAGTAGTGATTCAGCCCAGCTGAAAGCACACAGCTTTTGAAGGGCTTCTCAGGACTTCAGAACCACCTCTAAAATCTTAAGCCTGCCTCTGATCCTGTGTCAGTGGGAGTTCTGGTTTCACAACCCACTGTTGTAAAGGGTGGCTCAACACAACAGAAAAATGAGGAGATGTGCTCTGTTCAGTTTGAAAGGGAAGAGGAAAAGATGATGGGGATATTAGAATGTTCGTTCCCTCACAAGCTCAGTTCTTTGATGGAAGAAAATAAAAATCAGCATGTCAGAATGGTTGTCTGGGATTACTATTAATGAAAGCATTCACTTTTTTCCAGTGGGGAAGTAGTCCAGCATGGACAGTTCTGATAACATGCTAATCACTTTTTAAACTTTTCAGCAAAATGTGCTCCGGTCTCAAAGAATAGAATTTCAGACAACAATTTGATTTTTACTTCCCATCCCCCCCACCCCAGGAGCTACCTTTCCAATACTGAACTTCATGGCTTCAAGCCTACAACCTCTCCCAAGTGAAGCCTGGTGAGATTTGGGGTAAGAACTGGTACTGGTGACAAATTCTGCCTGAGCAGGAGTTTCAGAGGTTGAGCTGCTGTTGGCCCTTACAGAAACATAGATGGTTCCAGTGTCCCATTTGCCAGTGACACTCCATATTCCTGCCAGGATGGACAAGGTCAACAGTGAGTGCCCAGCAAGAGGAAGGACCTGTTGGAAAAGGAGGATGGTCTCCTGAAAGTAGAACTCTCTACTGCTCAGGCTGGAACAAGTCATTTTGGAAATTCAGGAGACTTAGTGCCATTCCAAAGCATTCAAGTAATACCACACCATGGAATAAATTAACAAATAATTTCATCAACCTCTAACAGTGACTCTGCAACCTTCCCAACATGTATGAAACAGCAAATTACATAGAGAACACAGAAAAGCAATAAACAGTGAATGAACTTACTACTCTTACAGTCTAGGCAGAAGAAAAAGAGAATTATTCTCTTTCTTCACTTAGTTAAGTGAAAGCTGATCCCTGTTCAAGGTAAAGATGAACATAATTTAAAATAGAAAGTGCTCAATAGGTTCTTGTTTGGGTTTTTTTCTGGCTTTTCAGAAAGTGAGAGCACCATTGGCAGTCACAGGAGTTTATCAGCCCCAACCTGAATTATCTTTTTTGCCTTCAGTGGGGGTTCAGGAATTTGCAATATGAACTCTGGCTGTGACTGGTTCCAGCTGGGGCTTTAGTAGGTCTCTTTAACTTTTTGATTCAGCAAAATGAATAGAGATTTTGCTATTTACCTTCTGGGCATATTGTGAAAATTAAGTCCTTGATGCCCTTGTAGATGGACAGAACTGTAACTGCTGATTATTAACATCCTTAGATTCAGCAAATATTCACAGACTCCCTTTCATGGAGCTATAGATTTCAAGGCCAGGAGGGCCTTGATCTTGTCTCTGATTAGCTCAATTAGTCTGCTTCCTTTTTCAGACCTTCTATCCATTCTGAGACCTTTTAATTGCAGTTATAAATTGTTGTGAAACACAACGGTTAGAGATGCTTATGGAAATACTGTAAAATAACCTGTATTAGCATACATGCATGCATTTCCATATGTATTTATGCATATACGGGCAAACAAGTGAAATCACCAGGTTACTGATTTAGCAACAAATTAGTGAAATCACTCGGATTTCTGTGGGATTGATAGTCTGCATTGCAAGATGAAGACTAAAGGATTTGGCAGAACTCTTGCTCTCCCAAATCCTTTCACTTTCCATTTCCTTTGTCCTGGGAGAGTGTCATAATGCAGCTCTGTGCATTTTCAGCTAGACTTTGCCAGATGTCTACTTCTTGCATATATTTGGAAGAAGCTAAGCTTAATTTAATTGTGCCCCAATTCAAGAGAGTATCCCTATGCTGGCAAGTTGATTAAGCATGGTGGTAATTTTAATTATCTCCTTATCTCTCACTGGAGTGCAGTTAGTGGAGCAGATGAAGTTAACCCCATGGATAAATACCCTTTTAAAACTGGGGCCTGAGACAAGAAGGATAAAGCTTTTTTCCAACATCAAAAATTGGCCTTTACCTGTCTGAAGCCATTTTTTCTCCACTTCTCTGTCCATCTGTGATCACTTCCTCGAGAGAGCCTGACATTACACTTGAATCGCCTTTATTCCAGGTTGTTTTTCCCCCTGGTAGTTCTGCTCTTGCCTGTGATTTATTGCTGTCTTTTACCTGTGACAATGGTAAGTAAACTGCTCATGCATTTTTTTTAAGTTTTGGGCTATTTTTTCTCTTTTTTTGCCAGCTGTTCCACTTTCCTCATGACTAATTCTTTTGTGTGGGTTCAACAGAAGTGGCACAAGGCCAGCATTTCAGGATGCAAGTTAGTGCCCTGAAGATCTGAGGAGTTGTAGTGTTGGTTTTCCATGTCACAATCACCATGGAATCACAGAGATTCACAGGGTTACTTTTCCTTTAAGATTCAAACACATTAAGTCATTATTTTCAAGCATTGCATTTAAGTGCATTGAATTTTCTTTCTGAAAATACCCTGTCAGAAGCAAGGAACAGAAGCATAATTTAAACGTTACTTTGCTTCTCACTAATGAGTTTCATACCCAGTCATTCTAGGCCAGTGACAAAGCTCACGTGTCCACTAACTTATTTCTGGCCATTTGGCCCTGTTTTCAGCTGGGTGTGCACAGCAGCCTGAGTGCACTTTTGTATACCTAATTGTCTGGGTTTTAATTAACGCAGAAGAACAATAGCTTGGAGAGAAGAACAGGGAGGGATTCCATAAATGAGAAGGTCATTCACAACACAAAGGCAGAAGGTTCTCCCAGGAGCAGAACTGTAACATCCCAGCGTGCAGCATCTGAACTTTTCTTCTGTTTTATGAATATCCAGCCATTTGCAGACTTTCTGTGCATCTCAGATCATTAATAAACACCACAGGATTCCTGCCTTAGAAATACTCACCCCCAGCATTTGGCTGCAGAGATGTTCAGCTTGCCCTGGATCTCCAGCCTGGCCGAACGGCTGAGAACAGTTCCATTTGAGATGGTACAAAACCAGCCCCATCTCCAAACACATCTCTGCATATATTTAGAGTCCCTCACACCCTGGGGGGCAGAAAGCTGGCTGTGCATGTCCAGCAGCATAATCCTGACTCATTTTCTTGTAAGGATATCAAATAGACACAAGAAAGCTCAGCTTGTTCACATCCAGGAACAGGTGCAGTGTTTAGGAGAGCAAAATACTGTGCACACACTTGCAGGGCTTGAAACTGCTCATTTCACCCCAAAATGCTGCACAAAAGTTGTTCACTTTATGTACTGTAACTCAGGCATACCTAGGGTGACACAGCCTCTGCTTAAACAGCAAAAGGGAGCAGCACATCCCCTCTGAGAGGGGTGAGTCCGTGAGTGCTTCCTCCAGTGGCAATTTGGGAGGGAACAACATCATTTCTGGCAGCCAAACCCCACCCCTGGGAGCAAACTGACAATCCTGTCCAGCACTGAAACTGCCACATGAATTTTCTGAATTCCTCCATTTTGCATCTCATTTGCAAAAAACTACCTCCAGTTACAGCAAGACAAAAGCAGATGGTGAGAGGCTGCACAGGGCTGTGAGAGATTGTTCTGGTTATTGATTCTCCATCACAATTTCTGCAGCCCTCGAGATCCAACATCAGAGTCCTGGCCAGGCCAAATCTTGCTGCACATGTAAGAGCAGCTGAGTTTACATCTTAAGGGAATATTGATCTACAACAAATAATCTCTTTTTTTGTTTCAAGCAAGCTGAAACTCCAGAGAGAGGACAGCAAAACCCTTTGCCAGTGCTTATGAAAAACATCAGAATAAAATAGTTCCGCTTTGAAAACTTGCAAAGTGAATCCAAACCTTGACAGCAAATGTAATATGGAGATGAAGAATGTAATGTATATATGGCACCTCTTCTTAACTGAGCTTGAGCAATGTCTGGCACAACTAACTCTTTAAAATATCACTGCTGTTTATTTGTTTGCAAAGGATTTAAGAGGCTGGAAATGAAAGGGGAGATGCTAAAGGATAAACCCACTCAAAAGCATCTTCCCCTTTTGCTGGTAAGGAATTGGGAACAGGTGTTGCCAGCCTGTTACTGGTGCTATCAGCCAGCATCAAAAGCAGTTGGCAATGCTCTCATCATGCAGAAATTCCAATCAGATTTCTCAGTATATTCTAATTACTGCAGTGACACTGGTTGTGGGCCTAAATGACTACCTCATCACAGCAGACAGGTCTGCCTTCTATTTAGGGTTTATTGGCTCCTAAATTTCTGCCTCCTCTAATTGCTTATCTGTCTTAGCAAACACATGTAGAAGTCCACATTTATTCACCTCCTGCTGTAACTCCCTGCACGTTAAGGGCTGTGCTGCCATCTCTCCCCTACACCGTGGTTGCGTCCAGCCCAGCTTCACCCCAAAAAAGCAAACGTGCTCTCCCTTTCTGCACAAACTCTGGCTTTGCCAAGGGATTCATGCAGATAATGGCTGGTTCTGGGGGCAGTGCTGGTGCTACCCACACACAGGGACTTAGCAGGAGCTCTGGCACACAAGTGCCACTTTTTAACCCCCTGATTCTTTGCTGTCGTAGACCATATGAAAAACATTTCATATCAAACATCTAAGGATTTCCATATAAACCATGTAAGGCTTGTACATACCTTTCCAGCCCAAAGGCCTTAATTTCATTCATGCCTACCAAAGCAACTGGCAATTACCCTGCACAGACAGTGCCAGGAGCCAGCTGTGGCACCATTAATTGATGCCTGTTCCTTCACTCAGAAACACAGAACGTATCACTTATTTCCCTGATCTGGACCTGGTTCAAATAAGCTGGAGATCAATACCAACTTCTCTTTTGATTTCAGCAGATATTGGATCCTGTCCCTGCAATGCATATTATTCCTACTGAGAAACAAGCATTTATATACAGCAAGGTATGCATAAAAGCAAACTGCATTCTGCTTTCACAAGCACCATGGTCAAGATGAGTAAATGAATAAATGAATAAACCATGGAAAGTGGGAGTATATTGCTGTAATTTCCATCCCTCATTTTGCTGTGCCCTAGTTGGCTTTTACTCCAAACATTTTAATCTTTTGCTGATCAGGCCATGGATTACCTTTCCAAATCAATCCCCGTGTACCTGTGTGCTCACGTGGGTGCGGAACTGCTCTGTGCAGCAGGATCTAACTCAACACAAACATCCTTTTCATTCTCTGAAGCTGAAATCTGGAGGTTTTCCCTGCTGCATGGCCACGATAGAAATCTGATGCTCTGGTAGACATCGTGCCTTGAGCTTTAGCTAATCCAAGTTTCATGCAATTACCCTGCATACTGATTTTGTATAGACTCAGTTAAATGCTGGCAGTGTGAAGCCAAGACTCAATATGCCTTGGAAGTTACCATAAAGTCACTATGAAATTATGGAAGTTCCAGAAGTGCAGTTGTGCATCAAGAAAAAAACAGACACCAGGAAAAAATCTCTTTTGAAAAAATCTGAGAGCAACAGGAACATTGATTTTTGTCCTCTGAAAATAGAGCACTCTGCCAGAATACGAAACCACTGGCTGCAAATTCCTGTAGCTTAAACATGAGATTGAATACAAGCAAGCATAAACCTTGAATCATTGTCACCAGCCAAGCTGAGAAAACTGCAAAATCTGAGAAAACAAGCAGCATAAAAGATTTCTAAATTTATCTCACAAATATAATTTACTATTATTATTATTATTATTATGCTTAGAGTGAAAATAATTGTTCCCATTCTGATTTTATAGTTTATTTTATTCCTTCAGTCAATTTTCTGTCATCTAATTAAGTAATTAGACTTTCTTAAAAAAAGAAATCTTAAGTTCTGCATTCTTCCTTGTTCCTAGACATAAATCTACAGTCGTGACGTGTGACCACTTCTCATGGAAAAGGACTTTTGTTTTTGACCACAGATGGAGAAAGCATTAATTGCCTAATGATAATTGACACAGTTAAATGAATGTATCTCCTTTCTCTCTTCACTCTCAATACAAACTGTTCTGTCACAATATTTAAAAAATTTTCTGCTCATGGTACCCGTTGTGGCACTGAGTGAACTCTCTTTGTATGAACACTTTCCTAAATGATCAGCTACTGTCTTTCATCTTGTGCTGACTAAATGACAGCCCCAACATTAATATTGCAGTTGAGCTCAGGACCCAAAGATTTTTCTGTGAAATAGAAGTTGAAATGAGTGCAGGTCACAAGTTGTGTGCCACCAAATGTGCACAACACAACGATATAGAAATATCTGATATATCCTGCAGCTCCTGTGCTCTGGGACCAGGTAACTGTGAGTACAAAAGGGAGCAGTAATCCAGATAATTACTACTGCTAATTGAGATAAGGAGTAGAGAAGAAACTAGAAATTCCTTAAAGCACAAATTCTAAGTTGCAGATGAGTCACCAAATTTGGGCTGGAGACTCCTTGGTTAGCAACAACGTCCATGCTGATCATCACTCCAGTTAGCAACTGGTTTATTTTAGATTGTTAGCATTTTTCTCCTGTGCCAATTTTTTTATTTATTTATCACAATGGCCAAGCAATGACAGCTCCTGTTGTGGGAAATGCCATGAGTAAACTGAATAAGAGGGAGCCAATTTGGTTTCCAGAAGAGTCACCCAGCCCTGGCTGCAACAACAGCAGACCCAGGGCACTTCACTCTGGCCCAGCTGCCAGTGGCAGAAAGCAGCAGGGCAGGGCAGGAGATGAAGATGGAGCTCCAGCAGATGCCTTGGTTTGGAAGGCAGCTGGCCAGAACCATAGCCTGCCTTTTGGGCCACATTACCCAACCATTTAGGTAAAAACTCAAACTTCCATCTAGAATTTTGCATCAAACCTCTGCTGACCCAGAATAAGATTAAGTTAAAAATATTAGTGTTATCAAACATGGAACAACTTGGAAGAAAGACAAGTTTCTGTAGCAGAAGTAAGACTACAGTTCTGTCTATTATCAACTTATTTTTAGATGTCCAGACTGAATTTAACTGAAGATGTCTAAGCTCTCAAAGTAAAGAATTCAGAGAAGGTTTTTTATAGATTCATACACAAAAGTACAATTGCTCCCCTGAAGCAGGATTTTTTTTTAATTTTATTTTTTTTAAATTTTTTTTCACCTTTAGACTTTGCCCAGCTCTTTAAATGATTCCAGGCTGGTTTGTCTTCGATTGTCACTCGTTTTGATGCCACCTCTGAATTGAACACTGGATTCTGAGGCCTGTCAGCATGGGGTGCTACTGTTGTACACTGGGATAGAGGCTGGACTTCCTGCTGGAAGAATGGCCGTGGCACTGCACTTGCTGCTCCAAAACACAGGCACATGCACACACAACACTCAACAGCCTAAATAAAGAAAAAAAAAGGCCTCTTTAAGCACAAAAAGAAATGATGTTATAAAATTACTGTGTTGCACAAGAGGCCAGTTATTTCAATGACTGCATTAGATGAGGTACCAACAGATACCCCCACTTCATACAAGTACTTTTCATTTGCAGCTTTAGCATTATTCTTTTTAAAATTATTATTATAATTTTACTTTTGTTTTGGCTACTTTAACAGTTGGGTTTTTTTCCTTTCTATTTTCTCTTAAAGTTGACTATGTTTTATACACGCCACAGCTTTTAAATCACTTATCAAACCATGACACTTGTATAATGCTTTCTCTTTCTAATTTATTTCATTACCTGTGTGGATAAAATGAAAAGTGAATGCTGTCTTATTTCATAAACTTTATTAAGCCTGTGGGGAAACTTCAATGTTCTCATATGGAGAGGCAATATAGAATGTATCCACTGTATCATGACAAAGAAATTACAATTCTAAGCTAGGAATAAATGGCATTCCAGAAAAAGCAGAGGGAACAACATTTAAGGAGTTAATAATGAACCACTTGTCTTCATTTTCAGGTCCTTTTATCCTGCTATTGTGCAGTTTTCACACAGTGCTCAATTGAATTACTGCATCATTTTTTACAATTTCTTTGTACAGTTGACCCAGTTTACAGCAGGTTTGGAAGCATTATCATTGCTTAAGGTTCAAAGATGCTGCTGTGTATTGCATTACAAGTCAATCAGTGCAGAAGGATTTGGATGTAATTTTGCTTTTGGATACAGAGGAACAGATATCCAAATGAAGGCTGGTATTTCATTTTGTCATAACAATGTCACATAAGGCAGTGTGCCTTTTTCATACTCATGATATTTCTTTGTGCTTCTGGTCCTCGTAAAGTGAATTCTCAAGTTTATGTCTTCCAATGTTTTGATTAACTTGTGCAAGAAGACAGTTGAAAAAACTGTAATGCATTGATTTTTACTGGTGTGTAGCAGAGGATGTATTTAGATGGACATCACCAAAAAAAAAAAAAAAAAAGAGCCTAAAAATGAATGCAGAGTTTCTCAACATTGTACCACTTTCAGAACGCTCCAGGTGAGAAATTCTGTGTCAGAAATGTTCCTGTTCTGAGGGCCAGTGCTTCCTACAGCTGTTTGAGCACATAAACACGGTGCTCAGCTTAAATACACTCTGAGCAATATGTTTTACATAAAGCGTTTCATTCTCTCAAGGTCATTCTTTATGCTTCAGGTGTTAATTTGTGTTGTTCTTCAAGTATTCCTATTATTGATAGTAGAGCCCTTGGTATATGTTATATTGAAATATTGCTAATGTATGAACTGTAACATTAAATTTTTAATCTAATCAATCAAGTGGCATGCATATGCAGTGGATGCTTGGCTTTTACTAAGATTAATTACCATGTGTTGGGGAAGGGAACAGTGTAAGGTGAAATGTTGCATGCACACAGACACATGCACCGAGGAGAGGAGAAAAGAAAGCAAATTGTGCAAAGGGATGAGCACTGTAATAAGTTAATGACTACTTCTGTCATTCCAAACATATGCATAGCCTTTAAGACAACACAAAACAAAGATTAAACGCATGTTAAATCAACTATCTATTAAAGCATTTAGAGCTTTTCTCCAGATTCTACATGGAAATTATGCAATCTGTTGCAAAACTAAACACTTGTCTCCCAGATGGTGCTCAGAGTCTGTCTGAGCAAACACCCCTTCCACGCTCTGTGTAACAACTCGTGCATATTTTTTTGTTCCCTGTGCTTCATTTTACCATTTGAGGACATTTGCACCGAACAGGCTGTGCAGACACGACCACCTTTGCATTGCAGAAGCCCGTGGTGCTGTATTTATCCACCTGCTTGCAGTGGGGAAGCAGCAGATTCTTCATCATGGTCAGTGGCACTTCCCTGCCCAGAAGATGCAAACCTCTTGTGCTTCCTGTTGATTCCAATCCGGGCTTGAATTCTCACAGGGCACTGACAATTGCCCTTTAAATAACAAGTAGTTAATTGGGGTGGGCTTTTTTTGAACTGTACTTCAAAGTTAAGCCTCTATGACCACGTTTGGAGGGAGTGTTTTACCACGCCAAATACCAGTTGTTGACTGACGTGAAAATAAGATTAAAGCAGCACTAGTACTTTAATAATGTTATTAAAAGGTGTATTATTCATGCACTAGACATGGGGATTACCCTTCTGGCTGAGACTATGGTGTAGCAAAAAACCTATGAAAGGACACGGCAGCATGAGACAGTCACCTGCGATTGAGGAGGCTGCTGTTCTGCATTTTTTATTCTTGCCACATGTTTTTAGTCTTTCTTCTGCCTTGTTTTCTATTTGTGCAATGGAGGCAACAGCAGCTCCCTATTTCACAGAGGGAAGATCAGGATGTTGCTGTTAGTGAACCACTCAAATAGCTGGTAGATAAGTACCTGAGCTTAGCAAACCTTCCTTTGGAGGAGAAAACCCATCTGATTATCACTTCTAAACAGTTTCTCCAATCTTAACCTGCAGACACCCCAAAGTAGTTCTGCTTTGGAGATTTAATCATCCCTGTTGTTTACAAAACTCAAAAACATAGGAATATTCACTTAGTAGCATTAGATGTCAGGTGTAACTCTCCATATTTTAAAAAGCAAAGGTACTCATGGGCATAAACTGAATATAAAACTTAAGCAATGAGAGAATTTGAGATATTTCCCTGATGAAGTGCTCTGCAATATGTCTTTCTCTGCCTTGTTCATTGTTTTAGCTCCTGTCATAGAAGAAGCCATTGTATTAAGTGAAAGAACTAAAAAACTGAATTAAAATAATACCATTTTAGTTCATTTCTGTAACTTTTTAATAGAGAAATAATTGTCTCCATTAATCACCATAACTTTTGTTAAATCCATCGGGTTTTAGAGACACTTTTATATTGCTTCCATATTTTGGAAGGATGAAAATGGTAAAGTTCAAAAGATGGATGCATGGAAATTAGATTTATAATACAGCAAAACTGCAGGGGAAGAATTTAGCTGGCAAATCCTTCAAAGCATAATTTGTCATGTCTTCAAAATGCCAAGAGAGACACCCAGCACGCCAGGGAGTAAAACTCCATGGTATGCTTAGAGCAGGGTCAGCTTGAATGTTGGATCAGGGCTTTGTCCAGCCAGACTCAGGTATCAGCAGGGAGAGCAATCCCACAGCGTCTCTGCACAACCTGTTCTATGCTTTAACCCCCTGCCCGGGGGGGAAAATTTCCTGGTATGAAATTCCTCCTGATGCCTCTGGGATTTGTTGATTCGCATTCACTTTGAGGAGAATACTGATCCATCTTCTGTCCAGCTCTCCTTTAAACAGCTGAAGGCAGCAGTTGGATCCAGCCTCAGCCATCTCTTCTCCACAATGAAGAACAGTTCACTGTGCAGGGCCTGTCCCTGGCTGCAGGGAGGGCTCAGGGCAGGGCCCAGGCTCTGCTCCGGGGCCCAGCAATGGCCCCAGAGCCGCGGGCAGGGACTGAGCCCAGCCATTGCCCCCGCACAGGAGGCACAGCTTGTGCCCTGGGCAGTGCCCAGCCCTGCACAGATTGTGCCCAGAGCCTGTGCAGGCTCCTCCCTGGGGATATTGCAGAGCCCTCTGCACACCCTGCTGTGCCCTGGGCTCTGGGATGGCCCTGCTGGAGCAGGGAGGTGCCACCACAGGAGCCCCTGTGGGCCCCTCCAGCCTCACGTGCCCTGGGATCCTGGGATTCAGCCTCACCTGAAATGTCAGGTGCCTCAGTCCCCAAACCACGCTGTAGCTTTCTCCTGGACTTGCTGCCGTGTCCTCTCTCTTCCCCATGGGCTGCAAGAACGGACAGGGTTCTGCCAGTGATCCTTCATTGATGTTGAGCAGAAAAGCATCAGCACTTCCCTGGCTGTGCTCTCCACAGCAGCCCTGTGCTCCAGGCACGGCCAGCTGTCGCTGCCACCGCCATGCCGTGGTCACCAGGCCTGCAATTCCTGCTTCCTAGGGAGTCAGCCCCTTGCCTCTACCACTGATTCTTCCAAGAGCAGAAATACATTTTTGCTCACTTGGGTTTTTTGTCCAATCTCAGGAAGTGCCACTTCTGCAAATGACTCTGCCTGAGAGTCCCCTACAATCTTGTCCACCCAGTTTGGTGTCAGCCATGGCTGGGGGTGTTTCCATACCATTGCTCAGTTTGCTCTTTAACCCAGTGAAGGAGTGGCAGCCCCAGTGCCACTCCCCAGCCCACATCACTTGGAGCTGAGGTCTTTGCATGCCGCCCCTTTGAGCCCAGCAGTGTGTCTGTCCTGTCCAGCTCACATCTGCTCCTTTTGGCTACAGAGACACTGAAGGGTGGCTTCTGGTTGAAGGCTGGGTTCAGAGACACCATTGCTCTGCCCTGAGCCGCAGGCCAGAGCTGTCCCTGCACGGGCTGCACAGAGTGCCTCTGGTAAATCCCTGCTGACTGATACCAAACACATTCTTGTGCCTGGAAATGCTCTCCAGGATGCCTTTCTCAGGACAGAACTGAGGCTTTAGGGGCAGCAGTTCCTTAGACCCTTCTCACCTTTTTTGAATACAAGCATGGCTTTTTGTAGTCCCTGCTTGCCACATCTTTTCAAAGATGAGATCAAGAGATCAATCTTCCAAAGACATCAGTGTCTTTGGGTGCATCTTGTCCAGCACCATGGACTTTAAATGAGCCTGGACAAGGCTCGGAGCACTGTGGCGGCGCTATGGCGGGATGCCGCTACCTTCCTGGAAGCGTCTCCACAGGGAGGGCGCTCCGGCAGGCACACGGCACGCACACCACACTCACACAGCAGCGGGTTATCAAGGCCCCAGAGGCAGCAAGGGTCTTCGGATGAGTTTCCAGTGGCGATTATTAGTGGCGAATATCAACGCCTACACAGTGGCAGACATCAACGCCTATAAACAGTGGTGGATATCAGCACCTAAAAACAGTGGCGGACATCAACGCCTATCAACAATGGCAGACATCAATGTCTATAATGGCGGATATCAACATCTATAAACAATGGCAGATATCAACGCCTATAATGGCGGATATCAACGCCTATAAACAGTGGTGGATATCAACACCTATAAACAATGGCAGATATCAACGCCTATAATGGTGGATATCAACACCTATAAACAATGGCAGACATCAACGCCTATAATGGCGGATGTCAACGCCTATAAACAGTGGTGGATATCAATGCCTATAATGGCGGATATCAACACCTATAAACAGTGGTGGATATCAACACCTCTGCCCACATGCTGAAAGGGTCCAGGGAAGAAGACAAGGGAAAGCTGAGGGTCCAGGATTGTTTATGGGTAGGAAGGGGGCGGAGTCAGTGGTAATAACCAATCAACCGAAAGGGTAGGCGGGAGAGTAGCTACAGAAACCAATGGGGAAACAATTAGGCGAAACAAGCAGGGGTACAAACCAATGGGGATATGCAAAGAAGAAAACTTGCCAGAACTTTGCCATTCATAAACTGGGGGTGTGACGTTCAATGGGCCATCAGCCAATGGGGATACAGGGTACAAAGAACTCGCTAGAACGCAAACACATATGGTTAACGGGGGGAGTGGAGCTCAGCTTGATTGACAGGTTGTCATAGGACTTCCACCGGAGAAGCCAAAGCCTCAGGGGCATCCTCCCAGGGCACCCTATCAGGCCCACAAGCCTCCACAGAGCACCCACTTTTGTTGATGCTGCTTTGAGAGGCAGCAGGGCAGGTCAGAGGCTCCAGAGGCTCCCTTCAGCCTCAACTACTCAATGACTCTCTCTATGTCCAGCTTATTTAAGCAGTCCCCAACTTTCTAATAAATCCATTCTGTGCTTGTGTATGTTTTGCATTGCAAAGCAGATTGTCCAGTTTCTTGAACAGCACAGTCTAACACTTCATAATCTGTTCAATATGATATGCCTGTTTTAAATTTATGAAGCTGTAAACCAATTTCCTGTACTAATAAACACCTCTGTTTTCATTCCTATTTATCCTCCCTTTAAAATTACTGCACTCCCTTGCTGTCTTTCTCTTGTTCTCGTCTTGCAAGATGGGAAAAAGAGATGGGGGTGGGGGAGACAGAGAAAGAAGGGTAAACCATCACAACAACAACAACAAAAAAAACCCCAAACCCAAAACCCAGCAGCTCATAAAAAAAAAAGGAAAAGATACTTGGTGAGGATCCAAGATCAACAGACCAGCAAGCCCATTCATTGTTCTTTATCGTTTTGGCTCTCTTCCAGCCCCTCTAGGTTTGTCTCTCTTTCCAAACTGCTTTCTGCATTCTCACATATGTTATAGAAAGTACAACGATTTCTGAGAAGCACTTTAATTTATAACAGCTTGATCTGAAACAGAAATTGTCCAGTTTGTGAAGGAGATGAGGGGAGCTTTTTGCTCTGGCTCTCCTCAGTGTCTGAGCGTAAACTCTTATTCTTAGCAGAAGATCCATGTGTGCACAGTATCACTGAAGGAGAAATAGGTGCCTTTTGCATATAATTAGTGGGCATAATTATCTGTAAAACTGTTTGGGTTTGGAATTGCTCTGGCAGCACAATAAATATTTCAAATCCAGCACACATCAGACCTGCCAACATCTTTACAGTGAGCACAGTAATTCATCTTTGCATTTTGTCACAAAAATGATCCATTTTTCCAATGCAGCAGAATAAGAGTAGGGTGATGGTATAAAAAGGCATTGATGTGACTGATGTTATCTGTGGTTTTAATAGATTCTTTCCAAATGTAATAATTTTTGAAAATTACTGATAGGGTCTGCAGAGTTACTAGAATACTTCAACCCCTCTGATCTATGTGGCTGCAGGTTGGAAACAAGTTCATAACTTAAGAGCTTAAGCCATAAAAGCTTAATTAACTTAATCATTATAGGAATAACTTTGCCAGGTTAAAACAAAAAGGCCAAACTCTATTTTTGATGTCCAATTATGTCCCTTTGCATTGCACTCTGTATCCTGCAGGAACAAGGAGCTCCAAGGCTTGGCACAGAGTGAGCTCTGCCAGGGCTGCCTTCCCTGCTGCTGGATGTGCTATGAACTGGCAGGGATACACCAGGACACCTCCAAGGGGAAGCTGCAGCCAGTCTGCACCTCCTAAGGGCCTCTGGGCCTGCTGGGGTGCTGGGATTTCACAGGAAACCCTTTCAGAGGTGAGAGCAGCACAGGAGCATCCTCAGCCTGCAAAGGACCTGCCCTGGCTGCTGCTGCTGCTTCACCTCTTGCTGGCCCAATCCCACGAATTACAGTCAGGCTCAGTGGAAATCACACTTCAGAGCTGGAAAGGACCTGAGCATCCCAGATACAGAGCTGAGTGTCATTCTCAGAGAACCAATAAATGCAGGTTGGGACTGCTAGGGAAACCAGGTACCACTGCATCCAGGGGGTTTCCCTACAAAGGTGAGAACAACAGCACATTTGGTGGTAGTGGGTGAGCAGCCCCTTGGTACCATTGCTTGGGGTCCTCTATATTTGGATTATTCAGCGACATTCATTGAACTTTCAGTCTGGGATTAGTCTCTGAGAGAATGCAGACATACACTAGGGCACAAATGTATAGACAGAATCATGGATTTCTCAAGACAATTCTTTTTCTTTCTTCTTTAATAATTATTCTGAAGTAAACTGGTCATTGAAACAAAAAATTTTATAGTCCAAGAGGTTACCTAAGGTTTAAAGAGAGATGGAAATGTGTGTGTTGAAAAAAATCTAAATCTTCAAACTTTTCTGGGCATTGTACTTCAAATAATGTAACATGTTTTGTTCTTATTGATAACATCATTCAGACATCTAAATATGAGAGATAAGCCCTGATTATTCTTAAACGTGTTACAAGATATGCATCTTTAGTTGAAGAAGGAATGTTGTTATCAAACCCTGAGTGCAAATCCAGAGACTGTGAATGGGGGGAAAAAAACTCAAAATCGTGCTGAGACTGAGAGAGGCTGATTTAGACCAGTTCCAAGCAGAGACAAAACAAGTCAGCTGCGTATAGAACCGTGACAGCTAAATAAATAATAAGTAATGTTTAAAGCTCCTGTATACCCCAGCTACCCCCATGTTTACTCTTTTAGGAGTTTTGCATCTGTAGGTGCAGGAAACTTTTAGAGAGACATCTAATTCTCCCTTTGACTCTTAATTTTCATTGCTTTTACTGCATCCCCAATATCAACAACAGACAAAGCTGCTCATTTGACTTTCAGACCTGGGAGCTGGGAATGTGCAGGTTTGGGGAGCAGTCTGCCTTTCAGTGGCAGAAATTGTCACCACCATTAATGATGACATTTATTCTCTTCACAGGTTCTAACCGTGCCCACCATGATCTCCATGGCACATAAATATTGCAGCTTACAGAGGGTGAAGGCCAGATTTACAGGTTTAAGATTTATATTGGTTGCAGTTCCTCAGTGAAAATTCTGGCTTTTGGAGAGGGGGTTATTTTGGGATTGCTGATTTGTTCCTTGAAAATCTGCCTGATGAGCAGTTCTGACACAGTTACAGAGCTGTGCAAGGGAGTCTAGCAAAAATAACAATCACTTCACCTGGAATGTTCAACAGGTTCTGCTTAAGTGCTTCTGTCTCTGGTGACTAAGAAAGGTTTCCTCTACTCCAAGTCTTTGCCAATGCTGTAATAATTTGGTTACACAAACCCATGGACTTATATACATGCATATATATATAGTATACAATGGAAGGAAGAGATATTTGTAAAATCAAACCACCAATATGTTGTCTTGCTTGTTGACTAAATGGATCATAATTTTCAAGGCCTGGGAATGGTGTGAATTCCAGAGAGGCCAAGGACTCTGCTGGCTGTTTGGTAGCTAAGGTTAAAGGCAAGATAAAATGTGAAGCAGGAAGCTTGGGGGCCTTTCAAAAGGGAGGGGTTTGTAAAGGCTGATTGCTGGTACAGATACAGCTACATGTGATAAGCTTAGTTTTATGTCTGTATTTACATATTAATTGTAATTCATCCATGGCATAATTAAAGAGCCTCGATACTGGTTTTTATCCGAACATCACTTGCATCAACAATAAGCTGAAGACTTTGGAGCGTTAGCAGTGGATTCACTTAAAATGCTGTGATGGCTCTGATTGCCTGGGGTTTGTAGCAGGCAACTTTCTTGTTTAAGGACTCTCACTACAGCTTTTCAGAGATTCATGTGCAGAGATTTATTAAAGAGAAATGCCAATTCAAATGAGCATAAAGTGAACAACCTAGAAACCCACATTATTATTACTTATTCTTACTACTTCTGTAATCACTATCAAGCATCTATAATGCCACAAATATGTCTCCTGAAGCTGTGTAAAAGGAGAGGAGCATCTACAGAAAGGGAAGGCAAAGAGACAGACTCAAGCTCATTAAGCTGCTGGGTATTTGTTGTATTTCAGGCATGTAAGTAATTTCATTGGCTTCACTGAGATTTCTGGAGTAGATCCACAGAGCAAGACTGCATAAATGCTATTTCTTACCCAGTTAATAGCCACAGAGGAAACAAAAGGAGGACAAAAGGAAACTGTGTAAATAGGACATCAGAGAAGGCAAAAAAGGGGGTTTAGGGAGAGGTGAATGGCTTGGTCAGAAGGGCAGAGCCTGTGACAGGAGTTAGGCAGAAAGGGCACCCCAGAACCCCAAAAAGGACTAAAAGAGACTGATCTCAGCTCCAGCATCATCCAAACCACAGCTGATAGCAATTGTGTCCATGGTGCAGGGAGCCTGGCACTGCTGGCCCACACACATCTGCAAACGGCCATGGCCTTTTCCATCCCATGTGCAATTTGTTCTGGCTGTTTCTAATCTGATCCTTAAACAAATTGTGGGTCTGGTTTTGGCCAAATATCTCTTTCTGTAGCCCATCTGCTTCAGACATTTCCCTTAATAGAACAGAGTAGGATAGAATAGAATGATCATTCTGTGATCTATGATCTATTTATCTTGGGCAAAGGCATCCTTCCTTTCCATTGATTTAAGAGGCTACTATGGGTTATAATACATTGTATGAATCCCCTTAATTAGTATTCCACAAATATATTTGGAATCAGTTCCACATCCAAGTCAAACCTGAATGTTCTGTGGAAGTGTAAGGTTAGCAGAGCCAGAGTATCCATGAGTTACTTTTTCCCACTCCCAAATCTCTCCATGTTTTAAGAGAACAATCTGGGATGCTATACCTCAGATATTTTATTTCTTTTGCTTCCATGTCATTATCTTTCTCTAGATCTGCTCATTTTGATCTCATTTCTCTGTCCTTTAGTCAGTGAGACAGGTTTGAAACATCAGTTCCTTCCTCATTCACTGTTGCACATAAATAATCCAATCTTGTTGTCTGTTCCTGGTTCATTGGTAATAAATATAGATTAGAAGTTTTGTTACTATTTACAAATCAGCAGTATGTGTACAAAACTCTGTGTACACAAACAGATGGATGCCTGTCATATCCAGAGGTGGTTACATTCAAAACTTCCTTATCTGTGGGATTTTTGGTTTGTTTGGTTTTTTCTCTTTTTTCTTTTTTTCTCTAACAAGGGAGATTGAGCTACATATAATAAAATACTGGTACAGTAACAAAGGTTAAATAATTAATATAAAGAATCTATTCAGAAGCACACAATGATTTACATTCAAACCCTGAATATTTAAAAATTAATAGAAAATATTAGCATGTTAATAATTGAAATCACAGGAATGTATAATGAGATTGTACTTACTGCAGTATATTAACCATTATCTGCAGCCTGATAGGAAAATGTTTAACCTCAGAATAAATAGGATGTGCATTCTGTAAGCCCCTTAGGCTTTGTTACTATTAAACCAATGTGATCCTTGAAAACACGTACACGTGCACATCTTGTGGAATCAGAAATACAACATGTACTCTCATAGCAATTTCCTTTGTCTGAAAATAGTCCTTTTATCCGTAAATCTGGGAGGGAAGAATGAAAGCACCGAAGAGTGACTTAACTACAAAAGAATGCAATAAAATTAGCGCTACATGAATGTCATTTTTCTGAGTTTTTCACTGTTTCACATACAGTTTCCTTTCTCTTTCAGGAAATTCTTGTGTAGCAGCTCAGCAAGCTGGCAGCAGAAACAACATAATGACATTTTTTGGTCAAATGGTTTATGACTTCACACCTACACTGAGAGCTTTAACCTCTACCCATATTTATATTTGTCCTCTATTTCTTCAATTCAGATGTCCTGTCAGAGAAGATTGGTTTCATGCAGAGAGGAGATAAAAATCTGAACCCATACCTCACATGCAATAAATTCATCATATTTATTATGTCCCCAACACTGGTGAGTTAGAGGGAAAAAAAATCAGCTTTTAGTCCCTAACATTTAATTCATAGTCTTCTTACAGCTAAAACTGTAAAAGGGAGCTGGGAGGAAGAAGGGGAAGTTTTGTTTGTTTTTTTTCCCCTTCCAGTCTGTGTGTTATTCAGAGCTACAAACATTGAAATATTCATATTAGGAAGGTTGTTAAGTTGCTGTGGCCCAGAATGATGAGAAGAAGAGTGACAGGATGATTACAAAGGGTCTGGTGCAACTGTGCTTGTTAAACAGGGAATGGGAGCTAAAATATCCAGCAATTCAGAGGTCCAGACACTGCCCAGGCTTGGACACCTGGGGGTTGGAGAGCGTGTTGTTGCTGCCACAGCTGGAATACTCTTGGAACAGCTGGATCTGGGTGCTGGGAATGCTCTGTGGGACAGGGCTGGCGCTGCCCGACAGGGGAAAACAGGTAACAATTGAATCTCCCTGGCAAAAAGCAGGCAAAGGAACACATGCAAGTAGAAAATGAGACTTTCCTTTTTCATCATAAATGTAGCAGTGTTGTGAGTTTTGCCCACTAATCCCTGCTAACACTTTTAGGAGTTTACAAAGGCATTCAGCACCAAGCTCTGATTTAGACAACAATTTCTGACTCTCTTGAGCTTAAAGAAGTCCCGAAGACAGCACTGCCAGGCCATGTTGAGTCAGAGATGTCACTGTGCCTCCAAAGGTACCTCTTAAGAATATCAAGTAAAAATAATAATAAAGCCACGCTATCTGGGTGCTTTTAATCCTTTGCTCTTATCTTTCCCAAGCACAATAATGCCTGCACATATTTTTCAAGTTCTGAGTAAACTTCGTACAGGAAAATACAGGGCAAAAACGGTCTGTAGACCACAAGGGATATAAATCCTTTATAGGTTCAGTATGGATTTATTCTATTTGAACATCTGACCCTGTTATGAAAGATTTACACAGAGGAGTAAGTCAAGTATAATCATTTTCAATGATCTGGAATTACTCAGCCTACGTGAAATACTTGTTTATTGCTCTGTTGATGTTTATGTGAGAAACTAATAGATTTTTCTTGAAATATTAATGTGGAACAATAGAAAGGAGTGAAAAAATATCTGCTTTGTGCTGTTCTGTGTTAAAATTAAATGCTGCATAAAAGGCTAGTGTGTTTTGTCAGTGCTGGGAACGAAATGCCTCTGCCTTTTATTGCCCCCCCACCCAGCCCTGTCTGAGCAGCACTGGGGTGTGAGAGAAGGTCACTGTTGTTTGCAGCTCTGTGTCTTGGCTTCTGAAGGGACTCAGGAAATCTTGGGGGTTTAGAAAGTCTATTCCTCCTATCTGTGAATCCCTCTTAATTTCTGATAAGCATGGCTGAAATCCACATCCTCTCCTAAATGATGTTGACTGCTGTATTTCTGTGTTGTGCCAAACTCTTTGTTGTGCTTCGAGATGAAAGCAGAGCAGACTTTGCTGTCCCTAGACATCAATGGCATTACTTAAGACACAGAGACTTTTCTTTCATCCTGTTACACCTGATGTGCTTCAGAGGGTGTGTGACCAGAAGAAAAACACCCCATGCTGGAGCTGTCTAAGGAACCTGACAGTGTAAGAGCAGAGTCAGTGATGCTCCTCAGTCCCTGCACTTCAGGGAAGTGCAGTGCTGGTAAATCAAAATATTGAGCTGAGCTGGGCCATTTTGTTTACCAGAGGTGCACATTCTCCTCTTGTCCTCTGTCAATTGACTAAAGCTGCCTAACTGATACTTGTGGTACTTTGTCTGTTACTAACCTCTGGGCTTTCTCTTTTTAATGTTTTTTATCTGTTGAGGTGGTTTTACTGAAAGTCACAAAATCCCAGAATCATTAAAGTTGGAAAAGCCCTCCAAGGCCATGGAGTCCCAGCCGTGCCCAGTCCCCACCTTGTCCCCAGCCCAGAGCTCTCAGTGCCACCTCCAGCCCTTCCTTGGGCACCTCCAGGGGTGGGCACTCCAAAGCTCCCTGGGCAGCCCCTGCCAAGGCCTGAGCACCCTTTCCATGGAGAAATTCCTGCTGCTGTCCAAGCTGAGCCTGCCCTGGCCCAGCCTGAGGCCATTTTTTCTGGTCCTGAAGAGAAGACAGAGAAAATAAGTAGCCCTGCTCTCCTTTGTATCCTCCCTGCCTGAAGATATACAATGCCTAGAACCCCCATTCCATCCAAAACAAGGAATCTATCCTAAAAAGGTTTAAACCAGATCCTTAAAGTGTAAAATTAAACCAGTTAGAGGTCAAGATATAAAGAAAAAAGCATTAATACGGAGGAAATGTGAAATATCTCCTGCACCTACACGAAGGACCAAGCAAATGTGGGGGAACAGATGTGAATCCTGAGGGCAGCTGGCTGTGGAGACAGGATTATTTCAGGTAAGTAAAGGCAGGTGCCAGAGGTTCTCCATATGTGACTGTGCTGGCCAGTGGGAGGAATCAGGATAAGCAGCTGTGAGTTACTCTGATACAATCAGCTCAGAGACATATCTGAAGGGTTTGCAAATGCCAGAGCACCAGCACAAGGACATTAAACTCTTAAAAAGCCAGATATTCAATGAATTAGAATTTAAAGACTGGAATCAGATGTTATACAGGAAAACCATTGTGGAGAAGCAAATGATATTTAAAGGGCAAGTGGTAAGGAAATATCACTAAATAAAAACGTGAATTCCTGTAATAAACCTGAAACTACTGTGATTATTAATAATCAGAAAAATAAGAAGGAACAGGTACACGAGCAACTGGGAAGACAGGCTGATGGCTCTGTGATTTTTGGTGAGTTAAATAATGAAGAAAAATTGTTAGGGAGAAAAGCACCAGGGAGCCAAGCTGCATCTCACATCCATAGCAAGGGAAAAAGAGTTGGGGAAAACATTTGCACACAGTAGGACAATACAATGGGAGAAATGTCACAGAAAATTAGTCATGATTCTATGATGCAAAGAGCTCTTTTATTGTACACCAGTTAATTTATATATCCTTTATTTTCAATTTATATATACTGAATTTTGCAAGCCACGCAGTCATCCCACTTGTTTCATTGCACTGCTTTAATTAAAAGCAGCACATAAACATCCTCTCCTGTGCAAATCCCTGTAAAAACACCCAGAGACCTAAATGCTTATGTTATATCAGATTATTGACAGGTTTTGCTAAATTGGTATAAATGGATCTGGGAGCATTTACAGAGATATTATTGGGATTCAATTCATGCAGCCCAGGCAGTGTGTGCTTAAATATTCTATGTGTGCTTATCAATGATGTGTGCATATATCCATGTATAGGGACCTTCCTGTGTGAGACACTTCACCGTGCTGGGTATGATTTAACTGTGAAGTAATCCCTGTCATAATTTTTCACTGTTCAGAGATTTTTCATTTGGAAAAAAAAAAGAAAAAAAAAAAAAGAAAACAAAACTAAAAAAGAGACAAATATTTTTGTCAAAAATCCATTTTGCTCTGCTATGAGCTATCAGATAATTTTGATCTTCAACCATTTAATCACACTTCTACATTACGAAAAGAAACATTAAAATATTCCTTAACATTTTCTCTATTTTGTTTCTTTCAAGCAGAACTTCAGGTTTTCAAGACAAAGTTAGCTCACATTTGAGAGAATTACTATTCCAAATATTTCAGATAGGAACATAACCACCTTTCAGTCTTGTGATTCATAATCTATGATTTTATTCAAATCTCATGGTTTCAATTATATTGAATTATGGATTTAATGTCCTTAATGCAGATATGCTTCAAGTGTGTTGATCCTCTACCCCTTCTCCTCTGCAAAATGACTTCGAAATTACAGAAGCCGTGGGTTTAATTTACCTAGATCATCGAAGACCTGAATTACAGAAAATTCCAAACCTTGATGCTCCAAAAAATTAACTTTTCTTCAAGTGTCTACATCAACATTAGAGGAAGTGTGGCATCCATGAGAATGAGTTCGTTTGGAAATGGCAGCCTGTGTCTGAGAAGCTGTGAGGATTTCTGCTGAGAGCCGCAGGCACGAGCCAGCCAGCACATATGCCAGCAATAACAGTTCACTATTAATGAAGTGTCTTTTTTTCTGCTCCTAAGGAAATTAATTCTTGGCGTTAGAACTCTGCCTTACGTCGGGGAAAGTAAATAGAAGATGAACAGAAATGGCATTTATTCATTAAAATTGCAAAGGAGCAATTAAATTCTTTTCTCCTGTCTTTCGGGATCATCTGTTCCACAGCATCTAAAGCGGGCCCCGTGGCGGGTCAGGCTGATCAGCCGATAACAGCCCCATTTTGGCCCAGCCGCTGATGTCTGGGGACTTGTTTGTACTTGAGCATGTTTGTTTTCAAGCAACAAACCCCCTCGAACAAATCCGTGCTAAAGAACAACCTAGAGAAGTCAGGAAGCCCTGCCGTGGGTGGAGGAAGGCTCTGGATCTCAGCAGCCGAGCTGGGACCCCACGACACACACGAGAGGAGTTTGAATGGTCACTGTGCCTCCGAGGACAGAGCTTTTCATCTCAGCCATCACAAACCAACACAGCTGCTGAGCTGGGCGTCCCCCTGCCTCCTCAGTGCATCTCGGATCCAACCCCAAACTGCCCCTCGAGAGATTTTAGGGGAGCTGTGAGGTGTCCAGGAAGGATTCCAGCCCCTCAGAGGTCAGCGGGCAGAGGAAGCAGAGCAGTTTGCTAGCAGTCCTCACCCGTCTGATATTCAGTGTTACTGGAACACTTCAGGCAAAAGTGCTTGTCGATGGCAGTTAAGTATCATCATCCTCATAACACACTTCTGAACATAAGTGCAAAACAGGGAAGGCATTTCTGAGATCACTCAGCTCATGCAAAGCTCTGCCAGGACACAGACCCATCACAGTGAATGTTTCATTAGGAACATCTGTTCTTTCTGACATCCCATTTTCTACGCTTCCTTCCACTTTTCTCCTGGTGACATGGATCTGGCACAGCCACTTTGGCCTGCCCTTTAAACCTTCCCTGTGCTAAGGAATGTCTTTTTTATTCCCTAATAGACACTCAGATGGTAAAAGGGGCATACAGGACACCAACAACAAATTGGTTCCATAAGTAGCTGCTGGAATCCCGCAGTGAGTCTGTCTGAGCTGGACAAATTAAGAAGCTCAAGGTGATACTCCTTTATCTCTCCCTCCACATCATTTGCTATCATTCCATATGTTCCATCCTCTTCAGAAAAGGTACATGTCAGCCTAAAATAATTAGGAATTTATCTCCTTTCTGGGACAGACAAACACACCTGATGAAGATGAGGTGCTCACAGTGTGACAAGGATTATTTATCTCATTACTCACATATCAATCACACAACAAGATGAAACAAAGGCATGGACAACAGACCACAGGTGAGGAGTTAAATGGGATACTGGCACAATTAAATATATTACCTATTAATACAAAGCCAGCTGGGCAACAACCTGAAAAAAACCCAAACAAGCAGCAGAACTGAATGATTTTACTGCTGCCCAGTAAATCATTATAAGCTACACTAGTCATAACATCCTGGAGTCTTTCTGCTGTGTGATATTTCACCTGAATAATAAGTCTGAGATTGGTTTAATAGTTTATTGCTGAAACACTAATTTAATTAAAATATTCTCAGAGCTCTACTGCAGTAATGCAGTGTGGATTTATATCTACATTCTGCCTGGGGTCTCAGTGAAGTTGCATCAGACTTGCCATGTGTGTGGCAATCTAAATCTACAAATGTAAATGCTGAAGCTTCTTGCCTTACGAATTTTTCATCACATCCATCAAAATATTGCACGATAGCATCAGCCTTTTGAAATGGGAGATCTGAAAACTTCAATTTGGTTTTTTAAACAAGGAATTTGTTGAGAGCCACTGCTCCTCAGATAATGCTTTGATACTGATGGATTCTGACTTCTGCTTTTTGTTTCTCTCTCTTTCTATTTAAATAAATTTTACCAAGAGATGCCCAATCAGTCTTCTGTCTCTAATGTCCATTTTCTCAGTGATGAAGCATAAAAAAAGCCCTGCAGATGTGTATGGAAAGCACATGGAGTCAGGGAAATCGTGGTTATAATACAACATCAGAGGAAGCCACTATAATGCTTAGATAGGAGCTGGGAACTCAGAATTCAGAATATCTGCCTATAAGCAGCTACCCAAAATCCTGACTTAGTGTCATATTTAGTAGTGGGTGTTAAATGATGGTAAAGGCAGGGAAGAGCTACTTTTGCCTTTTTTGGCACCCATAAAAGCTCAGCAGCGGCACCCATCTGTATAAATGGCCGATACAAAACCAACTGAATTACCCAAAGGCTTTGGATCATGCCCTGGTATTAAAAGTGCTTTATATTTTTGAAATCGCTAGTTAATAAATAAGGGGCCAGCAGATGCTACAGGAAAACAAAGCAGTATAGTTCCTGGGATTTATTAACCAATAAAACCTGTTGTTATTGTGAGCTGCAAATGGTTTCCTCTGTGCTGCTCTTTACATCAGTTTTTAACAGCTCCTATAGAGAAGAAATCCTTTTTCATTACATTATTGGTGTACCTGGCCCCAGATAAGTGGACAGAGAAATGTGGGACAGTCAGGCAACATCTAAAACCCTCAGCCCCAGAGGGCAGAAGAGTGTGCACGAGGAAGTGCAAACAACCAGAACACAGCCCACAGCCTGGAGAGGAGAAAATGCAGCACTTGTTACAGGAGCAATCCACAAAAGCTTTTCAGCCTCCTGGTGACTGAGCCAGCCGGGCTGGCGGGAGGGGAGCTGGGGACGCGCGGTGCGGACCAGGTGTGTCCTGCTCTGCCTGCTCACACCTCACACAGCGCGGGAGAGCTGCTTTTTGCCACCTTCCCGGGACAAGATGTCATTTCTCTTGAAGGGACGTAGGACTGAGCGACTCAAATGGCGCTCAGCTTCGAAGATTTAAAATGCGAGGAAGGATGGAGAAATGTTAATGCCCAACCAGCCCCAGAGAAATAAAGATGATAAATTTCTCTTCGGTTTGAAAGAGATTTAGGAATTAGAATTATGTCTCTCAGTCATTTCTCCTACTTTTTCTCATTCCTTTTATTATCCCATTAAATAATGCCACTCTGGGCAAATGGCAGAGTGGCAAAGGGTCTGGAGGAGTGATTTTGGGTAGTAAAATTGTATTCAAAACAGTCATCATGCAAGCATGGATATTTATGTGCAAAATATTCTTCCTCAAACTTTGCATTAAAAAGCAGAACGGTTTTCCCAGAGGAGCAAAATTGAAACATTGTTTCAATTATTTCAAGAATGTATTGGGTTGTTTTGTCTTCTAAATGTTTCACCTGTATGTTATTTATATTTCAAACCACAGTGTGTTTTGTTTTCATTAGAAAAAGTTGACACATCAGCAGGTTGCAATCATTTTTTCAGTATTTTTCCTGAAGCAAGAAGTTCAAAATTCCTAGTTTTTTCCAAGCTTTAACATTTTCCAAAGGCGGAAAAAATTCTCCAAAGGTCTATTTCAGCACCATCCTGTGCAGCCTGTCTCAGCTTGATCCAAAGGCCACTGAAGCTAATGAAATTACTTTTGTTGGTTTTGGTAGTTTGGGTGTCAAGCCTTTCACTGACCAGAAAAAGACTGAAATGCTACTGTGGTAACCTGCACTGGACACTGACCATTGGCCAAAGAGGGGTAGAGCTGCACAACTCAGAACAGCTCTGAGCGCAGTGGAAAAGCAGATCTGCAGACTCCAAGTGTGGAGAGCAGGAGTTCAGCAATTGCTCCTGTTGGATCTGCACCCCTGACCTGCGTCCAGAGGGACATGGAGGGGCTGCAGCGTGTCCAGGGAATGCTCTGGAGCCCCAGGAGGGGCTGAGGGAGCTGGGAAAGGGGCTCAGCCTGGAGCAAAGGAGGCTCAGGGGGGACCTTGTGGCTCTGCACAACTCCCTGCCAGGAGGGGACAGCCGGGGGGGTCGGGCTCTGCTGCCAGGGAACAGGGACAGGAGGAGAGGGAACGGCCTCAGGCTGGGCCAGGGCAGGCTCAGCTTGGACAGCAGCAGGAATTTCTCCATGGAAACGGTGCTCAGGCCTTGGCAGGGGCTGCCCAGGGAGCTATGGAGTGCCCATCCCTGGAGGTGCCCAAGGAAGGGCTGGAGGTGGCACTGAGAGCTCTGGGCTGGGGACAAGGTGGGCATTGGGCACAGCTGGAACTCCATGGCCTTGGAGGGATTTTCCAGCCTCAGTGATTTGTTGTTCTGTGCTTCTGAGCTCCATGTTCCCACCTAACAGAACCCATATAAGAAGAGAATCATGGCAGTTCCTCTGATTTTCAGTCTCCTGGTGGAATTTCACTGCGCTCCTGAATGGTACCCAAGCATAAAAAGCCCAGGGGAGGGTGGAGGGAGGGTTTAAGGATGAGAATTAAGATTAGATACATGTGAATGAGAAGATCTAGAAGTCTTGAGCATTTAAGCACTTAGCATCTCTTGAGTGATGCTTTTCAATTATGGCATGGAAATTTTTTGAGACCATTTATCTCCTTATACCTTAAATAGTGGAGAACGCTCAGTGTAAGCAGTAGTTAAACATCTGGTCCTGAAACAAAAATCACACTGAATAAGCTAAAAAAATACACAAGTCCAATTATCCCAGAAAAACAGCTGTGTGAAAATTCACTAGGAAAATTTAGTATCTGGTCAAACTGCCCTGGTTGCAATTTTGCCACAAGATTTACACTTGGGCCAGACCTCCCATTGAAGCTTAGAGCAGTTTTCAGTTTTGCATGGAAAAAAAACAAAATCAGGAGAAATTGCTGTGGTGATCTTCATGGCTTTGTGCTTTGTAATTCCAGGTATTAGACTGTCACCATGTAGAAAACTGTACAGCTCAGCTTCACTGGGTTTGGTGAAATGATACTTATTTACACTGGCTGAAAACCAGGCCTGGAATGTATGAGCATACATGAGTGAAAACAAAAGGGTTTCGTAATCCAGAGTTTGCAAAACAAAGAGCCCTTCTGCCTTGCACAAAGAACTTTGGATTTGAATTATCTCATGCAAAGTGAGCAGAGCTGGCTGCACAGACACGGAAGCCTCTTCTTTTGGCTTGCCAAACTCAGAAGGCTTAAAGACCTGGGAAAGGAATCATTCCTAATAATTCTTAGAATAGATTCAACTCATATTTAGAATAAAACTAGCACGGGGAGAAAGGCAAGCAAAACCCAGCTGTGGCTCATTCATTACTTGCATTCATAGAATTATTAAAGTGTAAAACAAGAAAAAAAACCTCATCCCTCAACAGACCAGTGGGGAATTGTTATCATCTTACTAGAGGCCTCCAGAATAGTGGGATTTAAGGAATAAAGAGGGCTTTTAAAAATTGAAAATTGCATGTCTGGTAAGCAGAGAGCTTTCAAGGCAATGAACAAAGGCAGCTGGAGGATGTTACAGCCCTGTACGATCATGGCTGCAGTGCACAGGCTGCACAAAACAAAAAGCTATCAACCAAAAGGCAGTAGCCAAATTAGCATATGTGAGGGCCAGGTACATCTGGCAGGTGTCTGGGCACAGGGGCACAAAAAGGCACAAATGTGTTTCATCCATTTTGTTCCCTTCATCTTCTGAATCCAATTGACTTCCGAATTCCTTATAGCCAATTTTTGTTGAGGTGGTATTTTCCAAAGAGACAGAGAAGGAATCTTCCCAGTCCAAATCAAAACCAAACAAGAGCCCAGCTATGTCCCCCTCGGTGGGAGGTTGTGCCCCTTTGTCCCCACGGGCTCAGTCAGAGACATCTTGCCTCTCTCAGGGCACCCCTCTGGCAGATACTGCTCCTTGTCTCTGGCACTAACTTCACTTCTCCTGGCACAGTGTGATTCAAACTAAGAATTTCAGAAGAAGGAAACCAGACTCTGCTGAGTTTTAAGTTGCCGTGTTAGTGAATTTCAGGCACAAGAGACCCACAGTCACAGACTGCGTGAGCTGATTTTCACGTAGGCGCCTGCCTGGGCAAACACTTGTATTATGAAAATCAAAGCCCTGGGTGGCAGGCTCTCCAAGGCCTGTGCAACCAGGGAAATGCAGTAAAAATGCCTGTAGTAAGGACTATGTATATTGGAATGATATGCCAAATATACAGGCCTTTTGAAAACCTGGTTTCACGTGTCAAAATTCAATCTCTTTTAATCTACCTTTAAAAAACGATTGGATTTCCTAAAATGAGGCTCAGAAGCCTGTGATTCTGGCTGGAGAGGCAGCAGCATTCTCCCAGCAATTGAGTCAATCCTCATTAAGAGTCATGACTGTTTGCATAAATAGAAATGACAGTTTATAGGTAAATCCTGCCCAGTGTGGAGTCCATTCATTTTAAATGTTATGCTCAAAAGGCCACAGCAGCATAATAATGTGAAGGCAGGCATGGAGCCTCCAATAAAGCTGCCCCCACTGGGTCAGTGCCATTGCATGGTGTGCTCTGGGTAGTTACAGAGTGATTAGACACTGGGTGGTCAATCAGAGCTCAGCCTGTCTGTCATAAATATCAGACCTAAAGGCCACAGGTGTGAATTTTACAGAGCTGCTTCTGGCCTCCACTCTCATAGGGTATAATACCTATACCTTGCCTTGGTGAGGAATCTGTTCCCATTCATTCCAGCATTTCTTAAAGTGACTCTTCTGCACACAGCATCTCACCTGTTGGGTATCTATTAAGGGTACTCCCCTGGTGCTCATACCTTAAGGCAGAACTGTACTGGCATTTTTTCTCCTCTCTCCTGTGGTCATGGAGACAATGCAGTAGGAGCTCTGCTGCTTACAGTTTTCCACTTACACCGTCTTATCCCTTGATGGCAGATGGTTTGGGGGAATCTTAGGGAGAAAAGAGCTCTGCTAATGTCACCATCGCATGTTGAACTTTAGTCTTTCCCCACTGCATGGTATTTGTTAGCAAAACATGGACACCAGAGCAACAGAACAGCCTTTCTGAACTGTGACAGCACCTTTCCTCACCCAGGGAGACAAACCACAAATAGCTGTATTCTGCATATCAGATGGAAGAAAGAAAAAAAACCAAAACAGCCACCCAGCTACCCAGAAACACTCCCTTATAGTAGTTCTGCAAGTTGTAGAGTCAGTAAATTTGGAGAAGACTTGTAAGATTATTGAGCCTAAGCATTAACCCAATACCGCCATGTCCAACAATAACCCATAATCCCAAGTGCCATATCCCACGCCTTTAGAACCCTTTAGGGATGATGGTTCCACCACTTCCCTGAGCAGCCTGTTCCAAAAGTCAGGGGTTAAATGCTCGGTAGTAACAAATCTCATTATAAAAAAGTGGTTTTAGAGAAGGGAATCAAAAATTCCCACCAACAAACAAAACCAAAACAAACAAACAAACAACAAAGTAAAACCAAACAAAAAGCCATGAGTAAAAGCAGAAAAGCTGTGGGATAAGGAACCAAGGGGAGCAGAGCCTGCACAGGATTTGCACAGAGCAGGCAGCACTCTTTGGGGTGAGCACAACTAACCCAGCGTGGCTGCACCCGCAGCTCTGTGCCTGCACAGCACAACAGAGCCCACCCCAGCCTTGGAAAGCACCCGAGACGGAACATCCTCGTCCCTTTTTGTGCCCCTGTGCCAGTGCAGAGCTCTCCCAGATGAAGGGTTAAGCACTTATAGAACAGCACAGATGTGCCATCAGGTGCTGCTGCTGGGGCCTCCCTGCGAGGAGCAGTTCCTCACCTCTGGTGAAGGCCAGACATTCCCAGTCTTACGGTAATGCAGCTTTGCAGTTTATGGACAATTTTAGGTTTTTTGCTTTGTGGCCAGCTGGATTTTTTAAGTTGGTTGGGGTTTTGACACACAGCAACATCCTCAGCAAAATCCATTAATGGCAAGGAGCTGCCTCAAACAATATTTCTCATCTGTTACAAAAACTTCTGAACTTAATTACACTATTTTTGTGCTCCCCTGCGATTTCAAACCCATCTTAATGGCTTAGGAATGGTGCTGAAGGCTTCACAAACCTAGGGGTTTTGCATAATACTTTAGTGTATTTAAACCACATCTCTAAAGCAAGCAAAGTCCTATTTAAAAATGTAGGAGCACAACAGAATTGCACTGGTGTCCCAGCAGAGAGCTTGAAAGAGACACAAGCACCAATCCCATCAAGATACAGAACCCTTCCAGGCGTCCAGTCAGGTTTGATGAACTCTGACTGCTCCTTTCAAAGTTACTCTAGCCCAGAAAAAGTCAGCATTATTCACCATAACAACTCATGATTTCACATGTGCAGAGGACAGGCTACTTTTGGCATTGCTCTACTTTATGTAGGACTTGGAATTATTTTCTGGGGATCCTGGGGGAATTTGTCCTGACTGTAGTTCAATGAACTGCAGTAGCTCCTGTCCTAAGCAGAAGTTGGTTTTGTGGGAAAATAATGAATCTTTGTAAATTCTCTGGTCCAGTCACTGACAAAACCTGTAGTTTGTGTTTTAGGCACGACTGGATTTAGCAAAGTTTGGTCTCACTGAATATGCCCAGGCAATCCAAACCATGTTCTAAGGATCACGGGAGAGCTGCAGGGTTTCTTCACAGTGTTGTGGCAGGACACCTGCACCAATCCTAGATGCTCATTTTTCTATTTGATGACTGCAGCTGAGTTTTCCCTGTGCCATTCAGGAAACAAATCATAGCCTGTTTGGTTTTGTACTGGAGCAAAAGTCTTATTTTCCCATAGAATTATCCAATTGTCAAACTTTAGCTAGAGGCTCAGAGGAGATTTTTTTATATGACCAGGAGGAGATTATTATTGCAGTCAATTCTTTCATGAAATTGTGAAACATGCATCATCAATATTTAATGTTAATAAAATTATAGCTGTTTTGTACTAAAATTCATGTATACAAATTAGCACTACAGGAGACTCTTCTGCCTTCTGAAAGATTTTAAAAACACAGTCTCAGAGTACAAGTCACTTCCACTGAGGGTCTTAAAACTGGAAGCAAACATTTATTGCAGAGTAATACCAATAATCTGTTTACACATAGCAAATGCTTCAAAGAACTGTCAGATACTTCTCTTTCTCTCCAGAAAAGGCATTTTCCATGCATAAATAAAGATGCAGGAAGCATTGCCAGAATTTGGGTGTGCATTGCTCTGACTTCAGATTAGGCATGTAACTGTTAAAAATGGGAAAAATCTGACATTCCTTACCAAAGGAAAGCAATCTCACAGTAGGATGTGTGCTCACTTAGGGGATCTCCAGAGCTCTCTTCCAGCTTCAACTATTTTGTGATTTTTTGACCATGAAGAAGAAAGACTCTTTTCTATACAGTCAGACAATAAGATATTAATTTGTTTCCATAGACTCATAGTGTTTGGGCTTTTTTATCATCTCAAATCAGAATAAAAACAAAGATATGAAACATTTCATTTTGATCATCCAAATCTTTCAGACTGACAAAATATGCTGCATTGAACTCTTACAGAGTAACACAATCTATTGATCTCACTAAATATTTCAATACATGAAAACCCTGATGAAGGCAGCATATCCCATGCAGCATTTTTATTTTTTATTTTCTTGCACAAACCTTTCCACTGGAAATTGTTCACCCACGCCCAACAGTCTGCAGGTAGTTTTTCCTGAGGAATACATTTAGTGAAGGCAGCTTGGTTGCACTGAGGTGTGAGTGGCTCCTGCATGGACAGATAGGGAAGGTTCTTTAATAGCTTGCTGTGTTTTCCCTTTTTGCCCTTGCTTTGTTGTGTTGGGTTTTTTGGTTTGGTTTCTTGGGATTATTTTTGTGTGGCTGGGGTTTTCTTGGGGGCTTTCTGGGTGTTTTTTTTGTTTGTTTTGTTTTGTTTTGGAAGCTTTTGGTTTTTTGGTGGTTTTTTGTTGTTTTGGTTTGGTTTGTTTTGTTTTTTGTTTTTGTTTGGGGTTTTTTGTTTCGTTTTGTTGTGGTTTTTTGTTGGTTTGGGTTTGTTGGGTTTTTTTGTAGGGGGTTGTTTGGGTTTTTTGGGGTTTTATGTCTTGGAGGTACTTGGAGATACATAGTTCTATCAAAATGGAGACAATAAAAGAAAGGAGAAACTGCTGGCAGAAGCAGAAGGAAATGGGTGGCAGAGCAGGTAGCACAGGTATCCCAGGTAAGGTTTCCTTCCTAACCAGATCTTTTTTCCTTGCAGAATCCAGCAGGAAGGGAAAGGACCCTGGGCCAGTCATGCAGCAGCAGCTCTGAGCCCTGGCTGCAGCTCTGGGACAGAAAGGTTCATTGCAAGCTGCCAAAGGAAGGACCAGGATAATTCCCTGAAGCAGAAGAGCCTGTGGGTTATGGAATTTGGGAACACCTGCTGTTCCATCGTGCTGTGTGTACAGCATCACCCCAGAGCTGCTGGAGCAGAGGGAGCAGCTCCATGAATCCTCCCTTCCACACGTGGAGCAGCCATGCAAAGCCATGCCTGTCCACTGCACACTTTTTAATTTTGTTACAGAATTCCTTGCTTCAAACAGCCTGCAGCGAAGTTTATTTGTCTTTCTCAATTATCATAGACCACTGCATGCAATAATCCCTTTATACATTCTTTTAATTAGGTCATAAAAGATGACGGGTTCCTTGCTGAAATGTGTATTTATCCAATTAAGAAATAGGTAGCTACTAGGATTTATCATTAATTACTATCTCCCAGATACAAGGCAGGCATTTGCATTTCATGACATGCCATCAATAAGTAAATGCAGAGCCAAGTTCATCTCCTGCAATTACTGGAGGTGCTCCTCACCCTGAACGTGCCTCACTCAAGGCACCCATATGAAATAAATGTCTGTTAAACCACACTGGGGGGGTGTGGGACATGTTTAGATGGCCAGAGTGCTACAGGAAAATACCCTCACACGCATGGCTCTCCTGCTGCTGGTGACCCTGTACAGCCCTGCTCCTTTCCCTCTTCCCCTGAACCCACAGGGGTCTCCTTTAGTTAGACTAAAGCTGGATAGAGATGTTTTCCTCGGAGCAGTGTCAGCCAGGAGTGTTTCTGCAGCAGAGAAAGCCCTGGGGTAGACACAATTCACACTGAGCAAAGCCAGCTCATTTCGTTCAGGGAAGTGCCATAAGCAGTTCTGACATGAGCACTCCTTTACTGTTAAAAGTTGCACCCAAACCAGAGCATTTTTTAGCAGAGCAGCCTGTCTTTTTGGTGAATAGCTGAAAGACTGGGATTCAGTGAATTCTGTCTGCTGCTTTGGTTATCAATTTTCCCAGTAAACACCAGGTAGTGACAGAGGACATGATAAGAGCACTGATTTATTGCTCCCCTCCACAGCTCTCCCAACATATATCACAGCAAGCCTTTGCTAAAGGAACCAGCTCAGAGGCCTAAATAAACCCAGTGTTACTAAGTTAGGACTTTGTCTACACACAACAGTTCAATTTCTTTAATTATATCGTAAACTGTACTGATAAAAATGTTCCTTTGCTGCCATAATATACTCTCAAGTATTTAATATGCTCAGCTGGTCTGAGGCACCTTCACAGTGGTAGAACTAAAAGCATACTGAATGAAAAATGATATCATTGCATTGTATAAGTGGTTCACACTAAATTAAGGTTTGCAGAGAGGGTTTAAGAGCTAAAACAAACAGGGAAAAGAAATTCACCTGCAGAAAAGAGTGCAAGTCGATAACAATTAATTTTTGATGCCCACGATGGAGTGACAGGTAGGAGACAAAAACGCAGAGAAAATAACCTAACTATCCCTTCCTAAACAATGGAGCATCATGTGCAATGAATTCTCTTGGGCAGAAAGACAAACCCACAAAAGCACTGGAAAGTTTTCCTCTTGGTCTTTGGAAACTGAAGAAACAACTCTGCTTTTTGAGCCCAGACTGAAGTCAGTGATAGTCAGAGCTGTCTGAAACTCTGCTTCTTCCCAGCGCCAGACAAGAAGAGAAAAGAGGGCTGGCAGGGTAAACTGTGGCTCCTGGAAGTGGCAAGAAAATGAAGGAAAAGATGGAACAGAATTCTGTTCTCTCACTGTAATTTAGCCAAACAGATTATGCACCTTGCTTGAGAACTCCGTCAAATGCCAGATGATGATAATGAATTTGTAATCCAGCCATGCAAAATCTTTTCTTTGGTCAAATTTTTAATTGAAAGTACTTCATTTTAAGAACATGGTTTATCAACACCTTTCAGAAAAAATGCAGTCAAAACTGCAGGGCAATCAGGCTGTCAGGAAACATAAGGTTGTATGTGCCAATCTGGACACAGTCCTGTTGTCACTGGAAAAAAGGAAATCTCAATTTCCCTCCAAGACAAAATATTTGGTATACAAGGATTCAGGGGAACCAGAAATGGGATCAAACTCTGCCACTTCTGCCTTAATTGTGATATTTGCTATATCAGAAATAAAAATAAAATTAAAACAGAAACAGCGTTTGGTATCAAGACTATTTACCAAAAACTCAATCACAGAAAATAGGGGCCCTAAAAAGGGGGAATTTAGTTGATCCAGGTGTCCTGATTTGTACTGGATAAAGACCTAGAGGTATATAAACATAGTCGATAGTCCCTGGTATGAGAAAGAGAGTCCCTAACTTAGCCTAAACAAGGTTGTGAGTCAGAGATTCTTTCTGCCTGTGCTTTTGGATGAATTGAGTGCAGTGCATGCACACCTGGCATGCAGAGACTGAGCTTCCTGGGGGAGGGAGCCGCTCTGCAGCCAGACCTGAACACGCAGAAGGACCCACTGAAAGCACTGCTGTCCTGTTTATTGGCCAAAGAATTGAAAAATATTCTCTTTTTCAGAGTGTTTCATTCATTGTAATGGATTCCAACACTCCATGCTGCTGACTAGCTTAACTTCCTTTGGCATTCCAGCTGCAGGGTGGTCCAGTGTCAAAAAGAATATTTTAGAATCTCTTGGTTAGTGTCTCCAAGGTATCTGCTACTTTCTTCTCTTTCACTCCCTCCTTTCCCATCTCCCTATTGTAACCTTTCCCTGATGCTCCTGAGTGCAAAACTGAGTCCTTAGGCCTTGGAGCTACATCTTCAAAGAGCAGGAGAGTGGAGAGGAAGAGTGCAGAAGAGAAGCAGGATGAGAATTACACTCCACTCATCTGTTCCAGCTCATTTTCAGAGCTTTTCCTTGCCTGTTTCCTGCATGTTGGCATCAAACCTTTATCTCCTGATTCAGAATTTAATCACCTGAATTTAGCTATGAATTCTACTCCTAAATAGTAGGTGATCTACCTGAGATCTTTTTATTTTTGGCACTTCTGGCACACTTCTGATGGGACTGGTGATGCCAACACTTGCTCTAGAAGCAAAATATTCACAGGGTTTTCTGTTCTCAAGTTTATCCCCCAACGACTGCTGTGTATTCCACCACTCACACTGAATTTAATTCTATTCCACTTTGAGCTAAGACTCTTAACTTTTACTGCTCCATCAGGGCTTACTATCAATGAAATAAAAATCTTCAAGAAGAGTGGGCACAGCAGTCAGAATTACACAGAGGAAAGCATGCAGAGAGCATTGCTATGTACAACCATCTAAGAACTGGGGACCGTGGCCCTACTTGTCAAATGAGCAACAGCTCAGGTCAGTTTGTACTCAGGAGAGAAATCTCTGATAAAGCAATCAGAGGTTTTGCAAAGCTCAGTGTTGCTGGTATGTGAAATGCTGCTCTCCCTTTCATTCATCTCCAAATCAGTGTTTCGTGGCTCTCAACACAGGTATGGGAAGCAAAGTGGTTTTGTGAAGTGATCCTTTGGCTGAGAGCCAAAACCTCCCAAGTGCTATTCTTAGAAATGCATTATGGCAATTGGGGCTTTTAGGCAAATCACAAATCCCAACCACATCGCTCTCCTTATTTGCAAAACTGGGAAATAAAAGGCACTTCCAGGTTTTTGCAGAGTGCTTTGAAATCCACGCCTTGAGAGGTTTGTAAGAGCATTTGATAGTAATGATAACTATTGCTAGTTAACTCGTAGGAAAACTGAGAACAGCCACTAGTTAATATTTAAAAGGCAGCATGAATTGTGTTTATCTCCAGGGCATGAGTTAAAGGGTGTCTTTGACCTCCTGTCAGCGCTTGTTATGGAGGAAAATATTTCAAATAATATGTGGCAGACAATAGTTATGTCTTGGCCATTTTCCAGTATAAATACTTGCATTTTACTTCCTTAAAATTCAGTGAATTATGTTGTTCTTCAGTACATGCTTCATATTATTGTAGGATGGTTTTGAAAATTTCAATTGCTCTTCTTGTTATCACATATTTACATTTGGTAGTAATGCCCTTGGTGCCCACACAAGTCCAGGAATATGCACATGAAAAGCAGTGGAGTTTCCTCGTTGTAATCAAAGTCATGATTTGTTAAACTGAAATTGAATTCTATGGTTTTACAGACAAGCATAAAAGGGGAAAGGGAGCACAGACAGGAAGAGTGACCAAAATCACCTTCTGAAGGGCTGAAGGAGACTGCAGAGTGCCTTGAGCTTTATGAGCACAGTCCTATATCCAGGGTACAGCCTCCTGTGGGCACCCCAGGAAGGGATGGGTGCTGCTTCTGGGGCTTCTCCTTTCACAGAATGGAAATGTGGAGGCTGGAAAAGACCTCCAAGATCTTCAAGTCCAGTAATCAACCCAGCACCACCACTGTGTTCCTCACTAAACCACGTCCTCAAGTGCCACGTCTACTTTTGTTTTTAAAAACATGGTGATCCCATCACCTCCCTTGGCAGCTTGTTCCAAAGCTAGACAACTTTTCCATGAAGAATTTTTCCTATTATCCAATCTAAACCTTCCCTGGTACACCTTGTGCCCATTTCCTCCTCACCTGCCACCTGGCAGCAGAGCCCGACCCCCCCGGCTGTCCCCTCCTGGCAGGGAGTTGTGCAGAGCCACAAGGTCCCCCCTGAGCCTCCTTTGCTCCAGGCTGAGCCCCTTCCCCAGCTCCCTCAGCCCCTCCTGGGGCTCCAGCCCCTTCCCCGGCTCCGTTCCCTGCCCTGGACACGCTCCAGCCCCTCCATGTCCCTCTTTGTGAGGGCCCAGAGCTGGGCACAGCCCTCGAGGTCCCTCAGCAGGGCCAGCACAGGGGACAGGCACTGCCCTGGCCCTGCTGCCACCCCAGGGCTGGCACAGCCCAGGTGCCATTGGCCTCTGGCACACCTGGGCACAGCTGGGCTCGTGTCCAGCCCCTGTCACCAGCAGCCCCAGGGCCTTTCCCAGCAGCAGCTTTCCAGCCCCTCTGCCCCAGCCTGTATTCAGGCACAGCTCAGAGCCAGCCCCGGCAGAGTGACCTGAACGTGCTGACACTTCAGCTCACATTGCCTGCCACAACAGGCAGTACTGGTGTGCATAACATTATGGAATGACTCTCCTTAAAGAAAAATAACTGTTGTCTGATCATCTTTGAAAACTCTGATTTTAGCAGCAGTATCACATGCTGCTTTAGAAGGGAATGTTCAGAGATAAGCAGGGTCTCCCTGCTCGTTGTGCCTCTGCACTGGGGAGGGTGCAATGGAAGCAATGTGAGCTGCACAGAGAGGTGTTTCATCACCCAGAAAGCCATCAAGAAACTCTTCTGCAAGAGGAGACCGTATGTGAACTACGACAGCGTGATCTATGAGTCACATTGCTGAAATCAACTCTTGGATTCCACAGTGCCATTTGAAGGGACAAAATCATTATTTTCTTTAGCCATTCAAGCAAGGGAAACACACTAACTCAATTGCCAGCACAGCTACCAGAAGGAAATTGTGTATTCCTTTTAGTATTCAAGACATTGCTGTATTGCCTTATTCATAGGAAATTCAGCATCTCTTTTGAAAACAGCAAAACAATGACTTTGTCTCCATTCTAATTTGGAAGGAGTCCAAATTAAGCTATTATGAGAGATAAATGATATAATGGGAGCTGCATGCAATTTACTGTAAAAAAAAATGAACAAGCAGAATGACCTCTCAAATGTTTGCATTTTTCTTTTTTGAACTTACTGAAATTTTAATGTTCTAGGTAGTGAAGTCAAGTTTCATATTCAGCTTTCCTGTTAATGTCAACATGCACATGACAGGTTCCAACTAAGCAGAAAAATAGGACATTAGGATGCCAACCTAGCGTTCCACTATTATCAAGAATAAATGAACTCAAGTTACACAGAGGTTCTATATTAACAGTTTCCAGAATACACTTCTATGTACAGTTCTGTCTCGCAGGAATGTCTCTGTCTGGCTAATATTAAATGTTCTGGCAGTGAAAAAAAAAAGGAAGTCTGAGAGCCTTTGCTTTTTCAGAATAATAATTATGATACTATAATTGTGAACAAAAAAATATTTGAGGTACTGGTGCAAACATGGGAGCCTGGACCTACAATCCCAAACCTTTGGAGCAGTAAAGTCCTCAAGCTCCCAGCAAAGGTCATCCTCATCTTTGCAGCTTCAGGTTTTAATCCCAAGTAAGCCAATCAGATTCATACTAAGTGAGGAACATAATATGTTAATGAGCATAATTATGCTAATGAGCATTCCTTCAAGGAATCCTCATCCTTGCTTCATTACTCAGATAGTATCATCTGAGACCAATGGAAATGTTTTGAAGGACTCAATTAACCCCTCTGAGGCACTCCCAGGCCTCAACAAATTGACTTTCAACACCACCTTTCCTGTGGACCTCTCAACTTTTACCTGTCTGTGGTCATTTTTTCACTGGGAGTTCTCTGCCTTGTTCAGATTCCTAATTTTCTTTCTGACAGGGACCTCAGCCTTGAGTGGAAAAAAAGAAATAAACCACCAGAACCCACCAAAATACCAGAAAACCAAAATAAACCAACAAGCAACAGAAAAGCCCTATAATCATGTTTTATTCCAGAAGCCCTCTGCTTTTCTTTGCAAGAACCAATATCTTGATTCAGTGATGGTGGCATTGGTTCTGCAGACTGTCCCAGAGGAATCATCTCCTGAACAAGAAAGGGAAAGCACCAAAACAGCAGGAAAGCTGCCAGAGTCTGCCTGCACAGGGCTGGAGTGGTGGGACTGTCCCGGGACTGTCCTGACCAGGGGATGCTGGATTCCATAGCAAAAGGATTGCTCTGGCAGACAGCTCCTGCCTCACACTCCTGATCCAACGTGATTACACCCATTCCTAGAGTTCTGCCCAGCCTCTGGTGCATTATTGCACACCCGGTATCGTGCACAAGTTTCTAAAGGATACATGCATTTCAATATTATTCCATCCATATGCTGGTATTAATAGCAAAAATTACATCAATGGATATAAAACATCATCTCTCCAGTAAATTCAAGGCTATATCAGTTCAGCTTGGCATCAGTGGCAGTACAGGGTTTTAAAAGATACACATAAGAGGGAGTTTTCTCCTGATGAAATACAAGAATATGTCCTCTGATGGTTCTGTGTTTTCCACAATAAATATCTGCTGTAAGCTTTGGCTTCTTTACTCTCTGTAATCAGCACTGCCCCACCAGTGGGTTTTTAACATGCTTTATTAGCTTAATATTCCTGAGCATTTGTGTGTAGGAAGGCTGAGAGTGTCGGCCCAGGCTCAGCTGCAGGGAGAGCAGAGCTCTGCAGCCCTGGTCCCAGGTTTAGGGGTGCACTGGTGGCATCTGATGGCATGGGAATCACAGAATCACTGGATAATTAAGGTTGGAAAAGACCTCCAAGACCAACAAATCCCACCTTTGACTGAACACCATCACAAAGTGCCAAGTCTACTCATTTCTTGAACACCTCCAGGGATGGTGACCACATCACTTTCTCGGGCAGCCCATTCCAATGCTTAACCACTCCTTCAACGAAGAACATTTTCCTAATATCCAGCCTGAACTTCCCCTGGCACAGCTTGAGGCCATTTCCCCTTTTTCCTGTGTCAGCTTGCCTGGGAGAAGAGGCTGACTCCCACCTGACTCCACCCTCCTACCAGAGAGGTGTAGAGAACAAAAAGATCCCTCCTGAGCCTCCTTTTTCTCCAGGCTAAACACGCCCAGCTCCTTCAGCTGCTCCTCCCAGGACTCACATTCCAGAAGCTGCAGGTCTCATCACTCTCCTCTCACCTCGGTGTCATTACTTCCCTCCATCAAAGCTGAGACATGGCTCACGTGGAGCTCTCTGCAGTGACCTGAGATCCCTCAGAGACCGCAGCACTGACTGATTTATGCTGATTGACAACTGCCAGTGATTATCAAAATTGGTAGCCAGTGCAGCACGTATTACTCAGGCCTGCAGAGCAGGGCACAGAGAAGTCATTTTCCTTTTTAGTATTCCTAAAGCTTTACTGTTCTTAGCTTTGTTCGAAGAAGCTGAAGGCCCTGGGAAAGTGATGCAGTTGTATCAACAGGGCAGACATCATGTCAAGCAGTTTTAAAAATGTCACTCTCTTAGCTGCCGCAAGGTGCTGACTTAATATGTAAGAGAAAACAAATGAGTCTGAAAATCTGTTTAGTAGTTTAGAAAACAGGATCTGAGATTGCTTTAAACAAGGTCATAAAGACCTCTCAACCTTTCCCTGGTTTTTTTTTTGTTTTTTTTTTTTTTTGCAAGTATAGTGACTGGCGTGAGGGTGCACTGCAGACAAATATCTACATGCTGCACATAATGAAACCGTGTCGTTCCTTCATCTGGACAAACTCCCAGTGCAATTGCAACCGAAGTAAAACATCTCTGAGCCTGCAAAGAAGTGTCAAAACAAGAAATAGAACAGCACAGACCTGAGATGTTTTCCATTTGCAGACCTTCATATAGGTGTCTTTTTTCATACCCTTTGCCGTATATTGCAAAGCATAATTTGATGATAGACGTGAAACTGTGTATTAGTTTTTATTTTGACAAATTCATTAAACATCACATAGCTTGAAAAATGAACCAGGAGGCACTAAGCCAGCCTGGGAAGATTGTACTTCATAAACTGAATTGCTCACATGGGCAACATTTTGGTGGAAGTTATAGATTTTCTAGCATATCCCTGATAGATAGCACTAATATAACTTCAATAAAAACTCCGGATATGTCAATATAAAATTTTTTCTAGCATAGAAAGATGTAAGATACTTCAGTTAATAAATTGGAAGGCTCCCTATTCCTCATGGAGCGCTAACTCACACATGGATTAGAGCAAGCGTTGAAGCCATCCAAGGTGCAGCAGGCAGCTCTGGGTATGTGGCTTATAAAAATTGCTCTAAATTAAGTTATCAATGTACTATAGGCAATAATCAGAATTTGAGATCTAAAACAAACATTTCTGGACAATATTAACATTCTTCTATTTTTAACCCTTAGATAACACAAGGTTTTTCAAAACTGACAGAGGAATGAAAAAGATAAACTCTCTCTGCTGCACACAATTGATGTTCTTACTCTTTGTTCCCAACACACAGCTTTTCACTTACTTCCCTAAGATTTACTGGCTCTTTTTTAATTTCCTACCACTTCCACATTGATCTGAGGTGTGAGGAGTGCAAACAGGTTTCTTGTTTTGGAAGAAAAACAGACAAAGGACTCAGAGGCTGCCAGAGCATGAGATAAAGGTGCAGATTTACACACCTAGAGGTGCACATGTCCATATAAACAAACATAGACATCCAACATGAGTTTGTGTCAAAATTTAAATTCTACACCAATTTCTGCATCTTCCAAACAATGACATACCCCAACAGGATGCACAGAAAAGGACTGGAAAGAGCTGCCTGACTGTTTTTGCACATTCAATCACCGGTGATTTTAAACAGAAAGAAGACAGGGAAATTCACAACTGTTCGAATGATGACAGTTTTGAAAACTGAAATGAAAGGCACTTTAGAGGCCCAAAACACTGCAATGCACGTGACTGAGAGAAAGCAGTGTTCATTGCCAGCTTTCATATTCTTCAATCACAGATTCCTGTATTTAAATGTTAGCACCAGCACAAGGTATTTATTTATCTATCACAGGCACCTCTTTGTACTTGTACTTGGTATTTGCCTCTACTCCTACACAGTTACATGATGACATAACATGAAACATTTTTCATTTGAGTTAAAACCAGAGAAAAACACATTTCAGCTCTTCAGCTGAAGAAATAAAATTTTCAGTGATCTGAGACAGCAGCTCCGTGTTCAGTGCAGGTAGATGCTCCATATTCATATGAGAATCAACAATACAATAAATTTGGAAGGCTGCTAAATTATTGTTATATTGACATGACTGAAAATTCAGTCTCTTTACTCTCAAAACCTATGTTGCATAATCTAGGAAAACTATTTATTCTTTCAGTTAGGACAATTGATGGTTTTCTTCTTCCTGAAAAACATACCCACTAAGTGTCCCTCCTTTTCCTCTCTAAGCTGAAAAAATGCACAGATGTAAAAACTTTTGGTTTTGTTGATGGCCAAGTACAAGAGAAGGGGAAGAGAGTGTTATATCCAAAGTATGGTTGAATGGAAGATTTTCCATTCCACAATATGGAAGATTTTCTCTTCTGTGAACAAGTGCAAAAATTTTCATAATTAATTCATTGGCAGATAGGGCATAAATTCCCTTATGTTTTTTTCTTGCTACAAATATGTGATTAATCTAATATCCATGCTGCATGTCCTTCCAGAATGATGATTTCACTTCTGAAAAGTGATGAACTCAGCAGCCAAAAATCAGCAGATCATACTATCACAACTTGCTTCTAGAGAAATATCTGGGGTTGGGGCAGAATTCCCACACTGGGGATCAAATCCAGAATTTAAACTGAATTTCTGAAGTACCTATAAACATTTTGTCCCTAAGAAGATTAGACTGGAAGAAATGCCATCCTGTACAGAAGTAGTAACTTGCACCCTAAGTTAGTGGTGCAGAGTTCTCACCACAAGTAGGAAAAGCAAAACCATTTTATTCCTAAAATCTTTAGTCCAATAAAGCATGTTTTTTACATGCTCTGTAGGTTTCTTGTTTGTTTTCAAGAAAAGATGTCTCTTGGAAGCTAAAAGCTCTTCTGAGGGTGAAGTACTCATCAAAATGAGGGTGCTACAGTCAGGAATGTTTAGAAGGAGACTCTCTCTGGTAGCAAAGTTACTGAACCCACTCAGCAGTTTGCCTTGGTTTGCCCCCCTGCCCAAAGTCAGGTCCCTCTTTTCCTACCTCAGTCCTGCCTCTGACAGCAAAGCCTCTTGTGAGGGTCCACCCTCATCCTTTGCCAGCCATCATGCACTGAAATACTACACCAGATCACTAAAGGTTAATAAAATTTGAGCTGCTTAGAGATTTGACTAGGCAGAGAAGAGTTCTTCAGGTCCCTGAATCTCCTTTCATTACTGTTACACTCCCCCACAGTCAGAGGAAGCAATTTCGGCAGGTGAACAGGCTGCAGGGATGACCTGAACCTTGTCCACAACAGATGAGAAAATATGACATATTGCTCAAATGTCTGAAAGGTTTTCAAGGCTGGTGGAGAGGAAATATCAGTGGAAATGGGGAGATGGGAGGCTGGGCAGAGGGTAGGTCCAAGAGATGAAAAACACCAAGAGTAGGACTCACTGTACAGACACACTGGAAATTGCATTCTGTAAAAAGAGCGGCTTAAAATGAGATCTATGTTTTATATTAAAGATTTGTGTATGCATATATTGCACAGAGGTTTCCCCCGTGCCCAGTGATGACAGGAGAAGCAGCCACACCTGCCTGTGAGCATTTCCACGCTGGCAAAGCTGCATCTCACACACCAGGCACGAGTTTCTGGGGTGCCTCTTGCTAGGCTAAACCTTTGCCTCTTGTAATGTGAAGGAAGCTGGCACCAACTTAAAATTTAATTTCAAGTTGATTCAAAAATAGTCCAATTCAGACTTTAAGAGCAGCACTCTGAAATTAAATTTATCAGCCCGACTAGCAAAGACATAATACGATCAAATATAGTCCCCAGCTTTAAAACTTATACAAATTATTCTGGACACCGCAACCGTTAAAAATTTACGCGGACACGGAAAAGGAATAATGCTGCTGAATGTTTAATGCTATTCACTTGCCAGCACTGCCTGGGAGTAAACAGGAGTGACACGTTACTGTCTGATGGTGGGCTGTGAGGAAGATCTCTCAGCTCTGGGGCTCCTCTCCCAGCCCTTCCCAGCAGCCGGAGCGTGGCTGCCTGCACGTGGGTGGGAGAGTGCTCTTGTGCAAAACAGGAATGAAGGGGGCCTTTATCTGATGCATTTCCTTTAGCAGAAGTGGAAGCTGCATTGTGCCAGGCAGATAATGATCTTCGAACACATTAATTGCCTTAAAGTCTTGCCTTCTAGATTTTAGCTCTGCTGTGATTTCTTTCTTATCGTATCTTCTGTTCTCATCACAATAAAAATATCTAAGAACAAAGCGTAAAAAAGAGGGAGAATGAAGTTTTCATCTATGCAGAAACGTGTTTTTGGGGCTGTGTGAACATCCTTGGGTTGTTTTACCACTGTTATCTTTATTTACATGGTATCTAATTGATTTAGGTGGGATCTTGGGCAGGAATTGTTCCCTGTGAGGGTGGGCAGGCCCTGGCACAGGGTGCCCAGAGAAGCTGTGGCTGCCCCTGGATCCCTGGCAGTGCCCAAGGGCAGCTTGGACACTGGGGCTGGGAGCAGCCTGGCACAGTGGGAGGTGTCCCTGCCCATGGCAGGGCTGGGATGGACTTCAAGGTCCCTTCCAACCCAGGCTATTATATGATTGTTATTTAATTTCCAAACCCAGTGCTAAGTAGACCTTAAATTTAAACTACATTATCATATATTTTAGATTTATAGAAAAATAAAGCTGAAAATATGAATAGGGCCTCTGCTGCTCTGTTTTAAAGTTTACTCAGGCATTCTTCAAAATGATGGCCAGCATGTTGATTCTAACTAAATGGAGCTGAAAATCAGATTTTCTCAATATACCACATCAGTATACACATCTGCTGATCAGTGTTAATTAGTCCTATATTTTCCAATTTGTAATCTGTGTATGTTTTATGGGGATGTAAGTAGCAACACATTAACATATATAATGTCTCTTTGGAAAGCTTCTGCTGAGCAAGTGACCAATAAATTGCTGTTAATGTAAACATTAATCAAATTGAATGCCAGTATGGAAAAAGTATCCAGTTTAGAGGGAAAATCACATTTGTACTGTGTATTTTGCTGTTGAAGGGTAGCTAAATAAGACTATGATATTTTCTAAAATTCAATGACAAAAAACTGTACTTGGTTTAATATATTTTATGCCACCTTGAAGAGCTAATCACTTCACCATTGCTATTAATGCACAACAGTCTGTCTACAATCCTGAATTAAATGTCCATCCACTGACTGAAGGAATTTTTAAAAAGGGAGGAAAAATTTGCATAAATTAGTATGAAATTATTTAATCTGGGAAAGAAGAGGTCAGCATATAATGCCAGAATGAATACTTCAAATAAGTGTAATGACCTACATTTGGCCTAAACAAGCTATTGTATGAGCATAAATGTTCATTATTGTGAACAAATGAGAGATTGCAGTTAGAGCACTTAAATGGTAATAAAGATATAAAACACAGTCTGTTGTCATGAACAGGGAAAGAATTTCAATTATAGTGTTCCTGTGCACTTTAATAACACAATTTTTGTTGCCCACCATTAAAAAAATTCTCTTACTCTTGTAGGACTTGACTTTCCTCAAAAAAATCCCAGCCAATGAAAGAACTGAGGCTAAACCAGAGTTTTTTATGAACTTCCCAAGGTATGATTATGCAGATATAGGAACTGAACATTTCCTCAGAAGAAATGTTTAAGTTTGGCCAAGAAAAGAAAGCATTGGTGAGCAATTCCCAGAGAGGCCAATTGGAACACCGACTTCTCAGATCAGAAATAGAAATAAAACCTAAAGTAAGAGAAAGCATTAAGTCAAATAAGGCCAGAGGAGTGAGATGAATTAGAACTGAGTTATTGACGAACCTTACCCATATTCCTGTCTTTAACAGTGACGAGGGGTCTGTACAGAACCGTGCTCATTCCAAAACACCCTCCTCCCAAAAGGAACAGGAACAGAAACCCCTGGGAGCTCCCGTGGAGTGATTAGAAGGTCACAGACCCCACAGTGGAAGCAGTGATGCTGAGGAGACCTGGGGGACCACGGCGAGGTGCCAAGAGACAGGAACTGAGCGACGGCAGCGGGGAAGGCAGGAGGGATCTCCAGCCCGGGCTGCTGAGCCTGGCAGGCATCAGCATCCCTGCCATCAGCAGGGGCTGCCCAGCCACAGCCCCCCAGGGAGCCTGGAGAGCCAGCCTGCCAGGGGACGAGGACAGGGACACAGACAGCACGGGGGTTTATGCAAACTTTAGGCTAGGAGCAAAGCAGCACAGCTGAGGTCTTAAAACAGAGGGAGAGAACTTGTCAGAGCCTGGAAGTGCCAGCCTGCCAGGCCTGAACAGCCACCAGGAGAAACACAGAATGGGACACCTGGGCTTTGCCTGCTTTTCCTGTTCTTGTCTGCTTCCTGGCCCCTGAGCACCGGGGAGGTTGAGAGTGAGGATTGTTTCATGGTGTTACATTTATTTTCTTTTTCAAAAGGGCCGTTGCTCAAGCAGGTCCTGCACCAGAGAAAACAGGCAAAGCTTTTGCAGGAGCACACAAAGGTATGTGGAATTTTTCTCACTGCTAAGGAGATACTTTATGAGGGAGGTGAATGTCAAAAAAAAAATATGTCTGTCTTCTGTAAGGAAAGTGGTGGCTCATCTCTCAACTGAGATTCAAAGGAGGTTGGTCTCCTGAGCAAAATAGCCATTTGCTTTCTGTCCTACTTCTCACTATTTCCTTTTAGACTTTTCTGAATAATTTACTTTGACTGATATTGGTTTAATTGCAGTTATAACCAAGACAGGAAAATTAAACACAGTGAGCTTTTAAATTAGCATTATTTACTGAAAAGAAAGAGGAAACATTATTTGTCTCTGCAGCAAAGCCAGTAAAAGCTCAGGAGGTTTTGGTATTGCTTTTAGTACAATTGCAAAAATTTCATGAGAGGGGGACTATAATTACCATCAAGTACTGCTTTGACCTTAAGAAATACCTCAAAGGACAAGGTTCAGTTCTGAAGAGTTTTATCTTTAACTTCCATGCTGAATAAAACCATTTTCTTTCCACGGTCCAAACTTCATTATGTGCCAAACATGAACATGGTGGTTTTGGCTGCAGGGAAGCACCAGCACATTCTGGCTGCTTTAGCACGTACAAAATCACCTCCAGATCAGGCAGCCTTCTGAAGTTTTCCTCTGCTGACTCCCTTCTAATGGATCTTTAAAGACATTTGTGGTATCATCCTTTCCTATTACAAAGTGCTTGCACCTATTGGGGATGAATAAACCTTCCAGAGGTTATCAGAACCGTTCTCTCTGTGGAGGTTTGGTTTTCATTAATACACCTTATACTTGCTGCCAGACATTAAAGTAATGGAGCTCTGATGAGGTAAAATTGGGCCTGGGCAAAGTAAAGTTAAGCCTTAGCAGCAAATGTCAGCGAAACAACCAAACACTGAATCAGTATTGAGGTATTTGACAATGTTTTATGAGACAGAGGAATCTCTTCTCGAGACCTCTTACAGCAGGGATCAGATAGGCCTAGTTCAAACATCAGAAAAAATTCCCCCCTCCCCCCAAAATATTGGTCTGGAAGTCTCTGGGGTTTGTTTTTGGTTTGCCCTTAAGAAAAAAAAAAAAAAAATCTTTTTCCCAGTATATTTTTTTCCCTCAAAATCCTCCCCTCTGTAAATGAATAAAGCATATTTCTTTTGAAAGACTTTTTTTTCACTCTTTCTGTATTTTCTGAGACTGTTATTGTCTAGAAAAAGACCCAGAAGATGGTTATTTTCCAAACAAAACTAAAGCAGTTTTCATTGCACTGTGACTGAAGTCCTTGACCTACAGAACTTTCTCCTATCTATGAAAATCTTCAACTTTCCTTATGCTCAAAATACACAGTTTTCCTTTTGTTGCCTTCAGAATCTGCCACAAGGCAATTTTTTATTATTCCTTCTGTCCTGACCCTTGTCCCATTTAGAAGCCTTAATAGCTAGAGAAATTTGGAATCTGCCAAAAAATTAAAAACAAGAAACTGAAATCTTGATCAAAAGACTTTTCTCAATGGATATCACACCAAAAAAAAAAAAAAAAAAAAAAAAAAAAAAAAATTTTCAGGAGGTAAAGCAGTATCCTATTAACCAAAAATCAAGGCATTAGATACCTAATTCTCTTCTGTAGGAAAGAGATTTAAGTGTGCAAATATTTCTGCAAACCCAGGCCGTAGACAAAGGTGAATGCTCACATCATGCAAATGGAGGTATATTTTTTTTCCCCCTGTAATTTAATTTTTCCCTTGTTATCCCTTATCCTCTCTCTCATCTATTCTCTCCACTGTTTTTACAATTCCTTTGCTAGCAAAACAAACAGTTCACTCTTCTAATTCCTTGACTTCAGTGTGCCACAAGTCAGCCTAAGGATTAAGGTCTTACAAGTGTAGAGGATGGGCTGCCAGCACCAGCTCTTGCTGGGGACTCAGTGCCCCTGGCACACAAATCTGGGGAGATTTGTTCTGGACTGGTCTCAAGCAGCTGCTTTGGGTTGGGAAGAGCTCAGCTGGTTTAAGCTGAACTGATTGGAATCCAGTCCACTTGCTCTGAGGTGAAAAAGCAGTTTATTTGTCATGTTCCAGACTGGAGGGAACATGATGTTACATGGATGTTACAGGCTAGGACACCTATAAAAGCAAAAGTTAAAAAAATCTCTGCAGCAAGACCTCTGGAAATGTAAATTACTGCTTATGAAAGCTGAGTTTAAGCTTTTAGATCAACCGCAGTGACATTTAACCCTTTAAGGATGAGGAAAGCTGTCTGAAAGAGAAAAGTAATGAGTTTTTTGGGTTTTTTTTCACTTCCGAACGTGGAACATGCTCAGGTGAAGCTGAAACTGAATTCCCAGCTAGAAGTCTGCTGCAGATTGCAAAGCCACCTAAATCAGAGGGACAGTGAGGCCAGGAACTGAGAATGTCACAACAAACTCCTTTAAAATCCAAAATAATTTCACATGCTCTCCAGATCATTACTGTTTTGTAACTGTAAAGAGAGCTGAAGACAGCACAAGGATATTCCAGGTGTTCTTTACTCTCATCTATATCCACATTTTTAGTTATTGTAACTTCTTTTTTATTCTTTTGCTGTGCTTATTAAAAAGCTGCTTGATGGAGAACACCTTCTTGGCCTGTAATCTTAACCAAATCTTTCTTTACCTTACACCATTTGCATTTTTTCATTATTTTGTATTATGAGTAACCTGTGGAATTCATTCCATGAAAAGATTTTTTTTTTCTCTAAAGAAATTAGACCTACTTTTTGGATCATTAAATAGTGCATAATCTTCAAATGGGACATTAAAAACTGTAATCAGTGACATCACCATGACAACCAATTAAGAAATGTCTAGGGATGCCTCTGAAAATGTAATTTTTTTAATATAATACATTTAAATGAGTTCATCAGAACAAAGCACCCTAAGTGGATTTATTGTGCACTTAGTATCTAGAAATAATTTGGCTATATAGCTAACACTAAAAATCTTGTCAATGTGAGTTCAATAGATTCGGGTGGGCATTAAAATTCTCCCTGTGATGTCAATGGTAAGGGTAGGAAGCATCAGAAGGAAAAAAAAAGGTTTTCTTGCACCAACAGACAAACCTTCACTTCTTTTATAAGTTTTTTGGGTCTTGCTGCATCATGAGTTATTTATTTTTAGTGCATTCTTCTTCTTATGTCATTTACAAAGTCTACTAACATGTAGGTACAGATTATACCAGGTGGTGAGGGCCTTCAAAAATGAGGCATTGCTGAAACTCTTACTGTGTTTTCAGCCCCTGGTTATGATGATTTTTTGCCCATTGTCCTGCCTGCTCTAATGAATGAAATTGGAAGCAGCAGAAACCTCATTTTTGCACACAGCAGCAGTAAAATATAAATAAATTATGCCATAAAATGCCTACCTGCAATACAGGGTGTTACAAGGTTATATAAATTATATGCTCAGTAGTTGAGGGAAACGCACTCAGGAGAGCAAACCCCAAACAAAAGAATGCATTTAAATGTATTGCAAAAGCTTAAAAAGAGAAAAACCCTGTACTTTTCCAGATGATCTGTTTGAAGGGATTAGTTCTACTTCACAAGAGTAAACCACCCAGCACTCTGGCTGTAAAACTCCTGCCTCATCCTCCAAACAGCTAAAACAACATGGGAATTTCTTCTGGTGTCTCCCATTTCCCAACCTGGCCGTTCAAGTTATGCCTTGTTCTTGTCTTTTATGGTTCTGTCTCCTGCTTCTGCCAGCTGGGTTTATGATGCCCTTTTGCAGATGAGATCTTGAGTTATGGCTGTTGCAAACAAGGAATAAAGCATTTCCAAAATCCTGTCTGCTGGTGAGTGGTGAGGCTGCCTGATTGAGGCAGGGGCGTGTTTGGAGCTTTCCCCAGAGCACACAGCTTTTCCTTGCACTGGTTTTCCTTTTCCTGCTGCAGGGAGTTCATGGTTGGGGCAGGATCTCCACTGCCCTAAAGTGGCACTGCTCTGCCTACACAGTGATACTTCACATCAGCTGCAAACCTGCCTCAGAAACTGTGCCGTTGTCTCCTGAAAATTGTGGTTCCAGGGGGTTTTAGGGAAGAATTTTTCCTGGGATGGATAAAACCATCTATTGGCTTTGGGGTGCTCACCCTCAAAGTGCTTTAAAGCAGTTGTAGGGAAAGGTTTGAAGCTCCTACTGAAAATGAGGTGTTTTGAATTGATATCAGAAAGAAGGCATTCCCAAATCAGCAATACCTTCTGAAAACCCAGGCCATTATCCTTACAAAACACTGGCTCTCTATTAAACTCCTTGTTATTCTTTTCCTAATGAGACACTTTACCAGCCTGTCATCACCCGCTGTGATTAATTCTCTACTTGTAAAATTTTAGCTCTCTCTCTGCTGCTGCTGTTAATGTGCTTTGTACCAAATAAAAATGAGGTTGATGTTTACAAATCCTGTCTGGGGGTTGCTTTAAAAAAGCTTTGCTTTGCCTTACATTAATGAGGCCAAGTGTACTGATTTTTGTTCTAAATTGTTCTGGATAATTAAACACTGTAACAGACTAGCAAGGAAGGTGTGAAACTCATCATTGCTTAAAGAGCTTTAAAATATAGTATCTATGAAAAGATATGCTTTATTATTACCTGCCTGTGGTTAACACACAAAATTGCATGTGTTCTTTTAATCTCAGCAGCATTAGTGAATCTGGGGATAAGCATGAGAAAACATCTCTAAAAGGCAGGATCTATGAATCCTACAGTTATCTTGGATAAAAACTGACATGAAAAAGCTAAAATGAAGGAGATGTTTCTAGTGGTAGATAGATCTTTGTTGGGTTTTTTTTGTTTGGTTTTTTTTTTCATTGCTAAGTAGATCTTCTGCATGGTCGAGGATATTAAGAGACAACATGAATGAGAGATAGTTCTGAATTACACTTTCACTGCTCCATAGTAATGCACTTGCAATTCAAGACTGGATGCCTGGGCATCCTCCTGTATTAAAAGCAACTTCAGAAGCTATTCTGCCTCACAATTGAGAAGGAATGAAGGAAGGCAATATCTAATTCATCTAAAAAGCAGTGGCAGCATTCAGATTGCAGGACTCTCAGGAGCTAATGCATTTAAAGAGCTTTTATGCTGGAGACAGCTAGCTTTCTCCCTTTTTCATACTAAATAAATTTAATTAAATTAAATAGGATGAAGCCATCTGCATTAAGCCTTCTGATCTTAAAATCTTCTAATGCCTTGCAAATCTCAAATATCTCAACTTCAGACAGCAGATGGGTCTTGCAAGAATGCAGATTTCTCATCGTATTTTTTTCTTCAGTTTACTCAGATACACATATTTACTAAAGGAATACACACAATTTTGTATTTTAGTGCCGTGATTGTATGTGTTTGTTCTACTGTTTCCCCACTGGTGGGTGGCTCTGCATGGGAAATCAAACTGAGCTCAGCAGAGGATTTCACAGGAGCTCATGAACAGTGGGGATCCCTCCTTTCTCTCTTTCCTAAGATCCAGGCTGAAAATCTAAGGTGTCTCCATGGATGGGGACAGAAAAACATGAGCTCTCTGCCACCTTCCAGCTCTGTAAATTCAAAAAATTGCCACTCAAAATGTCCTGTGGGTTTTTGTTAGTCCTCAAAGTAATGGGCAACAGCCCAACCAGTGCAGGTAAAGCTTTACAAGTGCAAACTCCTGACTTGCCCTGTGCTCTCTGGCCACTCAATACCAAGCTTAAAAGCACTATTTTAGGATTGCATCACTTGGAGAAATAAGTGGAATGCATTTGAAGGTGCATCTTTATGTTTCATGCATTACAAGCTACATCCAGATCTGCAATGAGGACAGAGGAGCACCACTGTCGGCATAATCCAGTGCCTGGGATGCTGCCCAGTCACAGGGGTAAGGAATTCATCTGCAGGTGTGCTGAGGACATCAGTGGAACACAGGTCCTGGACTGGCCATGTTCCATGTGAAGTCACTCAAAAGAGCCCCATGAGAGGAGCCAGACATTGTTCAGTTCTGTTTGCTTATTTTTCTGTCCCTGCATTTTCATTAAAATGAGTTACCTTTCCATACTAGAAACCTGCCACATTGATATAATGATTTATCAATGTGAATCCTCTACCAGTTCTTTTAACATGTATTTTAAAAAGGAAGCCAAATGCTTCTGTGTTATTTTTGTTGTTTAACAAAACTAAAATTATTATTTACTAGAAGGGCACAATTTAAGTAATTTGGTGTAGTCAGACTGCTCCAAGCCTACAATAAATAAACACATACTCTGAGGAAGCTCTGAACTCTGAAATTTTACCCCTTCCATACACTGAGAGCAGTGCATTTTGTGACCACCAAGAGAGGGGAGCACAGCAAGCAGAGTTCTCTCTTCTCGTGTTCCCTGGAAAACTCTGAATGTTCAGCTCTGGCTGAGCCCCCGTGGGACCAGTCCATGTTTGTGGCTCTCTCCAGGCCGAGCACTAAAGAGCATTAATATTTGAGAAAGGGGAGCAGCAAATATCAGTGGCACTGTAAACCAAGATGACAATTCTGGACAAATGGATAACGAGTCCACGCAGTGCTTTTCTTAAATTATTGCAATTGGTTCCACAGTGTAACACATGAGAGAGACATGTATAAATAATATTAAAATACATCATTACAGGATGTTATCCATTATTTCGTAGCACATATACATTATCATGTTCTCACTGTCCTACTCAACAGTGCCCCAAATAACTAAGGGGGAAAATGTGTGTTAATCATTTACTGATTACTAATGTATTGTTTTTAAGCAGCCACAAGTCAAAAGCATTTTTACAGCTGATCTTACAAGTGAATTTTACAATGAAAATGTGTTCCTTAAGGCACAGACATGATGAACTTAATGTAAATTCTATATATTTATATGTTTAACAAAATTTATATGTAATTCACGGTTAGGAAGGCGGGGAATCCTGTAAGAGAAAAATCATATATACTAAAGAAAGGGGCACTACTCTAAAAGGACCTATACAACATAAAGTGGTATTCATATTAGAGGTACAGCTTTATTTTCCTCCCATGTCCAAGCAGCACACACCATTAAAGTCAATGGCAAAAAAAGTTTCAAATTACTTAAACCACAGCTGATTGGGACATTTGATACATCTAAACCCATATTCAGTGTGAAAATATCTTCTCCCTTTTCACCACAGATATACACCAGAATAAAATATGTTAGCAGAGATATAAATGCCAGGAATGTCAATAAGACTTAGTGATAGATTATGTATGCTGGGATTTTCAAGATATCCAAAATGGTTTGGGAGCATCTCTAATGAGAAGAAAAATGCAGAGCTTATCTGAGGAATGACAGGGACATTGGCTCACTTGTGATTTACCTGCAGGTTATGAGCTGAAAGTTGTATTTCTGCCACTGCAGAATCAATTCAGGAACCTGTTAAGGGTTGCCCCATAGCCTCCATGTACTCCTGGTGTGGAAAACCCTGCACACAGGAATTGCAATCTTGCCTTCTCTCTATAAACAGACTGTCTACATGGAATAATGGGATACTGATATAAAACAAGTTTAGGTTTTTTAATTTAAATTTAAAGCTGGTAAATTTTGAAAAAGTTTTGTGTTTACTACAGCAGTTTGGAGGGAGTTGATGCAACCCGGCCCAGGGAATTGTCCTGCCCTGGTCTGGGCTGGGGCAGCTCTGGGCACCCTGGGCTGCACGGGGTGGGATTGTTGGGGTGTCTGTGAAGAGACAGGAGCTGGGTAAATGATCTTTGGGGAGCCCTTCCAGCTCAGGATATTCTGTGATGTTTTGAATTGGCACCAAATTACCTTCAGCAGTACTTTTTTATTAACTGCAGAAGCAAATATTAAGTTCTCCCCACAGCCCCAAGTCAGTTGCTCCCACGGAGAGCCTGCCTGGGGTTCCTGCAGAGCTGCCTGAGACAGCAGATGAAGCCCCAAAGGATTTGTCCTGCAGCCACTTCAGACAAGCCACTCTGTGGTGTTGATTAAGAACTTTCTCTCTATTGACCACACAAAGCCTTTCCATGGAAAAGTCTGTGCACACAGCAACATTCCTCTTAGACACGGGACTTCTGGGATGTTAGAAAAAAAATTAATTTGCTGTTCTCAACCATATTTGGGTTTCTTTTTCACAGTTAAATTTTCTACAATTCTTTCTCCATTTTCTTTTTCTGCCTGTTCAAAATGATCTCTAGACAAAAGCACCCTTTGGAGAGCAGCATCTGTTCACCATACTAGTTCAGTTAAATATTGCCTGATAAGTAATGAAGCTCATATGTTTTCTACAGATTTGTCTTGAACCAAACTTTGCTGCTACTTGCATTTGAATTTTCTAAGAGTATTTGGAGTTTTTTCTAGGGAAGAATTCTGAAACAAAAAAGAAGATAGCAAATTATCTACACCACATTTTATCAGCCTGAATGTCTTATTAAAACCAAAACTCTAAAAGATATTCACTTTCTTATATCTACTGATGGATAGTTAAATTAAGTGGCAAGGCTACTTAGCATTTTGCATGCTGATAAAATACCAAAATATAAATTAATCTGTTTTTAAAGTCCTATCTTCACAGAGCTTTGTTATCTCCAGATTCTACTTGGGGAAACTGAGGCAGGACGGAAGATGATTTCGCTGGGGGTTACCCCATTACTATTGGAGCCCTTTAGTCTTTCGCAACTTCTTTGGTGACATGAGCAGGAGCAGAAATAAGATTAGAGACAAGTCTGCTGCTCATGTAACAGCAAATACCTGCAGCAGCAGCAGCCTGTGCAGCTTTTAACATTCACAATCTAAGTATTCTTATTCACGTGCCTCACAGGTCCTAGAAACTGCTGCTTTCTGATAGAAAGCTCCTGAAAAGAAGAAAGACCTCCTACATGAAAAGGAACCTGTTAAAAAACATGAACAAGTTTCTCGAAGAAGTGGAGGGACTGTCTGGCTCAGGGGAAGGTGATTGAATTTCAGAAAGGTTTAAATCTAAGACACCTCCTGAATCCATGGCAGATTCCCCATGAGTGAAAGCCATTACCATGGTATTTGTGCTGAGGGGTGTGAGGTGAATTTGGTGTCTCAATGCAGCGTGTTTGGAGCAGTGGCTGGCACCACAAAGTCCCTGTGACATCTCTCAGTAACTGGCACTCTTATTGATGGAATCAAGAGGGTTTAACAGCCATGGAGACTGAAGTATCTTTGCTCACGCTGCAGGCATGGAGATGAGGCAGGGTGGATGTTTGTGCTGTCACTGACTGTCCTATCACAGCCCCAAGATAAACAGAGGGATTTCAGCTTTCAAGCCTGTCAATCCGGCATTTTTCACAAGAAGGAAACACACTAAAATAAAGGGAGCAGTGCAGCTCCAAACAACACTAATAGTGATGAATGGTTGGGAAGACCACTCTTAATATCACTCATCTTTATTAAAAAGAAAAGGCACATGCCAAGTTTTCCATGTCCTGATTTTCAGCCTGTTTTAGCAGAACCACGTGTATGTGGAGAGAGAGCAAAGACAGCACAGGTGTGGGTTGTTAGCACTGCGTTGAAATTATACCTGACAGAAATGTAGAAACTGCATACAGCAGTTCAAAACCAGAACACAACGTATTTCTGTATTTCAAGCAGCTCAGGCACAACAAGAATCTAACCAGAGTGAGTGAGGACTAAAAGCACTTCCATGGAGTGATGGCTTCAGTAAAATTAGTCATTACGGATAGGAAACACATTATTTTTTTATTTTCCCCTGACAACGAGATTTCTAACTGTTGACGAGTCCATCAGGAAACTTGGTGAGGTTTATTATGGCATTTCACAGTCCCTCCACTTTATAGGAAAAATTCAACTGGCTGGCAACATTTTGTGGAAAAATAAAGAAAAAAGGAAAGAGTTTTTATAGTAACAACTGCTGTGTGAATCTCAGAATTTGGAGACTTGTATTCTTCTGTTGCATAAGATCTGAAAGTGAGGGCTGTACTTTGACAGGAGAAGAACTTAGGCAGCCTACTTTAATAATTGAAGTGGAAAGAGAAGATCATTCTTTCAGTGCCTGCTTTGCAGCAAGAAAACACTGAAGATTTTTCTCTAGAAACAAAGAGGAGATTAACCACTGGCAAAGAGGTTTCTTAAAAAAACTTGCAAGAAAACTTCCACAGTTCCAGCACTTGAACTGAGATACACAAGAGGAATTTCACAGAAAGTTATGGGATGGAAGGGGAAAGAGGTACCCATCACTTCATTTTCTTCACAGCTCATTGGAACAGTCAGCCTCCAAATATATTTCTTTGCAATGCAGGTACAACCACTGAAAACAACCACGCAGAAGTGTTTTAAGGGACTCCTTTCTTCCCATTATTATTGGCTTATTTAAAAAAACAACATACCAGAAATATCACAGGAGAACGTTTATCAAGATTGATACTACAACCCTCTTTTGTGGTGAATGGAGGAACGTTAAGAGAAGAAGTCTCTTTTCATAAATGAAGCGATAAAACACCATTGTAAAGGAGGTACTTGTGAACACATTGGCTTTTCTGTCTCATCTCTTCAATGCTCAGTCTTTGATTCCTTTTTGTTTTTCCTTGAACTTATTTTTGCACCTTCTTAAACTGCAATGCTAATTTCAGACACAGATTTTTAACTAATTATAAAACAATCTTCTAAAATTTATTGGATTTTAATCAGAGAGTCGATACAATTAGTAAAATCTACTCCTCCTCTGCATTTCTGTTGGTTCCACAATAACCAGGATAACTTCTGTGTAAGGGAAGACATTTGGCCCTTATCAAGCAGGAATTATCAGCACACCCGTGTGAGTTGCAGGATTAAATTCCACAGAGTTTTCACGGTGCTCTAAAGGATAAAAAGACATTAGTAGAAATCAATGGATACTACAGTGCCAAATGATGCACTTTTAAAAAGGTCATTCTACAGTAGGGAGTAAAACCTGGATTTGATCACTTGTTTATCCTCTGATAGATATCCTCCTTCTGGAGCTCTTATCAGAGGAAAGGAAACAGAAACAAGCTCACTGTTGTCACTGGCAGTAAGAAACCGCACAGGTCAAAAGTTCAGATTCAGGTTCAAGTCCACTCCCTAAGGTCAAAGAAAATCAAAATGTTCATTGCAACTCTGGTTGCCTTGTTTGATCCACACTAGTGAGGAAATTTTCCCTTTGGTGGAGGTTACTCTATAAGGCACTTTATGTATATATGTTTATTTTTTCTCATTGCTTCCTTGCTGCTCACTAGTCATTGCTAGGGGGCAGCCATTGGCACAATTCTGTATTTTTAAATTTTGCATTGTACCAATTTATCTTCTGCCTAATAAGTATCATCTCTCAAGTGTTCCTTGAATCCATGATTGAGTTGGAAACTGGATTGAGTGGTGCATCCTTGGCAATGTACAATTAAGATACCAACCAAGACAAATTAGTCATATCTGAAGCGACAACGCAAAACCTGTATTTCAGCTGGCTGCCTTCATGAACTGCTGCAGTAATTGCATGTAAGTAAATTAGGGTTTCTAATGTAGACATTTCTAAAATCTATACCATACTTGTGCTGACAAAGTGCAGCAACAGAACACAATACCCACCTTTCCAGATTGCCAGCATCAAAAACCTGATAACAATATGTTTATGTTTCCCTGCCTGGTTGCTCTCTAGAGATAAAATTAAGAAATTATTCTTGCAACACTGCAGAGGGTAGAAAATATTTCTGTTTCATGAGGAATATCTTTACTTACTTATCTGAATAAAATAAAGCAACCCAAAGCAGTGCTCAGACGTACAGCATCCAAGAAAATGGAGGACAGACCTATATTTAAACAGGACACAAAAACATGAGAAAAACATTTCCATACAAAGTATTGTGCTCACAGAGAAAACTCTTCAAAAGGATCACATTGAGAGAAAAGAATTGGGGCAAAATAAGAAGAAAAGTAGGCAGAGTTACCTGGGTTAAAAATCCAAACCCTCCCTCCCCGCCATGCTCTAATTTACTAAATTATATTTTTGTAATTCTAGTTCTTCAACTCTACATGAAAGTACACACGTTTGTGCCAAATCAAGGGAACTGGGCATTTAACATTCCAGAAACATCAGCTGTGCCTTGGTAATCTCTGACCCCTGTTTCCTCTTAAAGGGTCATGGGATTAAAGGCTTTTATCTCAAGTTTATTGGCTCTTTAGTAACCTTTTTGCTTTATTGGATTATACTCGTATAGGTTTTCTACTACAGCACTATGAGGCTATTAGATATATGATGCCAAGAAATTGAAGTCATTCACCAAGAAAGGCCATGTCATTTGAATTTTTTTTTTACCTAAATTTAGACACATTATGTGTTAACTCTCTTCTCAATACACACAGAATGTATCTCTTCAATTTTTATCTGAGACATTACTTTGTCTCTTCCAAGCTGGCTCAACAATATTCAAACACAGAGCAAAAATAAAATAAATCACTTTCTTGCACCTAGTCTCACTGATACTCTCTACTTCAGTATTCCATCTATATTTTCACTCTGGTTTTTTGTGTGTTCACAGCTATTTTCTGTCTGTAGCTCTACGAGCTCCCTTGTAAACTCCACAGCAAACCCAGTGTTGCACAAGGCCTGGGAGTGTTCTCTATTTTAGTGCACATTATTGGTACATTCTCTAGGAGCTGGGAAACCTCAGGCAGTGAATTGTACCCATGCAGATTCAATGCTGAATTCTAAATTTAAATCACCAAAACACTATAGGGTGCAGTTTCATGTCTACGCTTCCTGTGTGGGAACCACAAAGAATATTCTGTCTGAAAATATCCAACAGAGGCCTTTATTGAAGTGAATGTGATCCTTGTGGGTACAAGCACTCCAGCTTTGTGCTTCCTTGCCTTCACACCTCGGCCCATGGCTGTGACCAATTAAGCCCATAACAGGGCCCAAGACTATCCCAATATAGTTCTTTTTTTATGGAGAGCCCATTAAGCACACAGATCCTGGCAGGCAGAGCTGACTGATATTAAATGAGTTTCTCAGGGACTCTGGGATTACAGATCAAGAACCTTCACTAAAGCACCTGCTTTGCCACAGACAGTGTTGGACCTGTGAGAAAAATCCATTGCCAAGTATTTGATGGAAGCAAAGCAAACTCCAGGAGGGAAAGGGTGGCACCGGGCTGGGTCATTGCTGCCATGGCCATGGCTTCAGGTGTCTTCATTCCCAGGCTGACCCTCAAAACAAATCAATTTCCTGAGTACTTCAAGGAACTTCAGTAATCTTCATGCAGGCTGTCTGCATGTTATCCAATCATAATCATTACATCTTCTCTATTAAAAAAAAAATAAAAATTTAGATATCACTTATATAGGGTGGTTTAAACTCACACTTACCCCACAGGCTTTTGATCTGACCACTCCCACTGGACAGTTACACAGCCTGAGGAGAAATTGGTTCTTTCTCCCCACACATAGGAAGGTGCCAACGTGATTCCCTCCCTACAGAAGAGGGATCATCCCTCACATCCGTAGGGGATGGGATCCACGCAGAACCATTTTCTGCTTCCTGGACACAGCAGCACCAGCGCCGGTGGAATCTGTAACTCCCACACAGCCACCACTTCCCAACGTGCTCAGATCAGGAATAAAGGTTCAAATCAACACAAAAAACATCCTTAATGGATGTGAAGCAATGTATAACTCTGCAGATCGAGGGATGAATCTGCAATTATTTTATCCACTTACTGATGGCAGGGTCATGCAAAGCCAACCCCAAAGGTGCTTTGCAAGGCTGTGAATGTTGCCCTGAATTTGGTTCTAAACACACATCCCAGTAAATACCTCCAGTTTTGTTTGCTGTTTTGGTGTAACAAAACACTGACAATTAGAAAATTGGGTGAAAGAAAAAAAAAATAATTGCAAGACTTTCATTTGCATAAATTGGAAAATGATCTGAATTAAACAGACATGGTTTTTCTTTATAGTTGCTAACATCCTGCAAGGCTTAAAACTTTCTGCTTGAAGTGATTTATCATAAATAGACATTTCTGAAGGTCCCCCAAGGCAGACAAGTGCACTTCTAGAGAATTAGACACAGCTTTGTTTGAAAGAGGCCTAAATTTCTCTAATTTCAATGAGAGAAAAATTGTCAAGTAACATGTAACATCAGCTTTGCCCTGATCATCTCTGATGGAGTCTGTCAGTAATATCCATTCTTAGTTCAAAGCAAACCAATTTTGTTTTCCACTCTCTAAACCAGAATATCCATCTCAGTTTCACTGCTTGCAGAGATGATAAAATAGGTAGCAAAGGAACCAGGTAGACTCTGTTTATCCACAGGCAACCTCAGAGTGGAGCAAAATCCCATTGTCAGTGTCCCTGCAGACACCCCTCTCCTGCACAAACACAAATTGCAGCCTCCAAGGTTAAATGTTAGCAGATTTCCTCACCTGCAATTCCATCTCCTCTGACCTGCTCATTCACTGCTCCTGCCAGAGTGCAAGGACTGGATTTCAAGCCTTTGTTTAATTAATCACCACTGCAAGGAACGGATTTAAAGTTTTTTAACTGATCACGAGGATACTTGAAGGCAGCTCCCAGTGAAACTCCTGCTCTCACACCAGAATATAATGGAGTGGCTGCACTGATATCAGTGAAGCACTCAAGAAATTCATCATTGTAACATAGGTCAGGCAGTGGTCCCTGGGCCCTGTAAGATGCTGACCTATTCAGAGAAAGGTCAGTTTGCTGCAGAAGACAGTTTGTAAGTGGAAAAGAGCCCAACATATACTGATGCTGAAGGGTTTTGATCTGACCAGGGGCATTTTGCACACACTTGAACTAACAGGAGCACAGGTATATTCTGAAGTACATAAAAGCTGATTTTGTAAGAGATTTTAAAACTACAGACATATATATTTTAAAGAATTTAGTTTAGCTTTCTCTTAATTACCCTTGAGCAATAACTTCATCAGTGCTTTAAAGCAGAAATTTCTGCTCCCCAGTATCTGCATGTTCTTTCCTCAGTCACTGCTTCACAGAGTTTCAGTGAATTTTGCAAGTATGATATGGGCTCTTAGTATTAACCTTGATTCCAAAAAATCCCAAAACCTGTAACATCCACCCAGAAAAAATACTGTGATGAGAAACCAGGAAAACTATAATGCTTATTGACCCCTCTCCACACAGAATTGTCCAAAGCCCTGAGCTCTGTTCTCAGCCTTGCAGCAATTTTGTATGCAAAATAAGTCACTGAGATTATTTCTGCTTCAGATAAACCATTGTGAAATTTGGATATTTCTTCCACATTTTTATGAAGCTGAAATGAACAGGCTGACAGCATAACTCACACTATATTGATTCCATGCCAGTGCTGGTTAATGGAGAAGCCGATTCTCCCTGAATGTATGACCTACTGATATCCCAAGGCAGTTTTCATCTCAAATACCTCCAAACACACTGAATTATTTAGAGCATTAAAAACGTTACAAATGCTTGGTACATCTGCACATCCATACCTGGGTGTCCAGGTATAAATATCCATCACCACCTTTGTGACCACACGCACACTGAAATTTGCCTGAATGCACCACCACCATCACCTTGCTTTCATAAAACCTCAGGTCCTTCAGCCTCTCACAAAACATCACCTGCAGGTTCCCTGGGGCAAAATAATTTAATCTGTAATTTGTTTAACTGTAATGGATTTACAGTGACAAATCTGGTCGTTGCCAATCTATTGCTCTAAAGTTGCAATTTACTGACCCTTTTTGTGTCATTAACCACTGTTTTGGAAAGAGGATGTGGTGATACAGAGTATTTGTCTGTGGATAAACACTATTTTTTTTTTGTAAAGTATGAAACCCAAGTCTTCCTTAGATATTCAAACAAAGCTTTAAAAGCATCAGCCATGACATTTTGTATAAATATTTTCCAACTGCCCCATGGATTTTGGCATGCATGTGTTCCAACATTAAAAAATGATAAGAGACTTAAGAACAGATATACTGTGAGAGGATATCTTCTTAAATTCTTTATTCAATCAGCTGTGAAACAGTATAATATCTTAAAAGGACACATTTGGTAGCATGAAAGACAAGTGCAGTGAGGCTTGAGCTTGCTAAATTCATTGCATTCTTCAACCTTAGAGCTGCAAATAGATTATTTTTTAGCCTCTCGAGAGGATGGCAGGTATTCTGCAAGCAGCTGGCATTGTGAAGCAATTTAAATCGTCTCTATTTGTTAGCTGGTTTAGTGACTGCTAAACTGGCTGGGTTAAGTTTCTTATGGGCTTTTTGCTTTCACTCAGTAACTTCTAGGCTAATAAGCCTGCCTTGCCAAGCCCGACACAGGCAATGAATCCACTACTCCAGATAGATTTGAAGACACAGCTTTAGGAGAGCTGGGGACTTGACTTCTGAAGCAGAGCTTGCAGGGCAGGTTAAAACGTGTCTGTGGTAAAATACAGACATGGCTCTTGCTCTGCAAACTGCAGACCTGCCAAACTACTTGGAAAGTATTTGTGTAGTCTCTGGGAAATCACTGCAGTTATCTCACAGCTCCATCCCAGGCTGTTATGACACCAAAATGCCTTTTGCCTCTCTCTCTCTCTCTCGTGTTTTCCTGATGTCTTTGAACAAGGAAGGCTGGAAGCATTATTCATTCAGCCTCCCAGGTTTGGATTAATTGCAACTCTGAAAGGGATTTCATTTACTTGCAAAACTGCATAAACCTGTTGAATATTTCAATCTGGCAACACCTTACTCTTCAAAATTTACCAAAATTTGCTGAAGTCCTAAATTTTGCCTGGATTTTTAATTGATTGTACATCCCTTATCTTCCTTTGAAACTTGCACCTAGTACACAGACAGATGGGTGCACTGAAGCATGATATTAATCAAAAAGAAATCCAAAAATATACTGTAGCATAGGGGCATCTCAGGCCGTCCACAGAGCTGAGTGAGCTTTGCCAGTCTGGGCAGAGAGTTTGGAATCCCCTTGGGTCTGCACAGAAAACTACACACATTTTCATGCAGACAGAACACTTTACATGATATTTATCAACAAGGAAGCATCCCTTCATCTAGCCTGCTGCTGTGGCTGGTTCTGATGCTGGTTCTGCTGCCTCCATCTGCTCAGTTGCCACTGCCATGACAAACCCTCTGCTAGGAGGAGGCAGAAGGGAGCACAGTCCCAGGCTTCACACGGGAAAAGGAGCAAACAAACTTGTCACTGCAGGAAGGATTGGTCCAAAAGGTCACTGCCTGACACTGCCAACCAATCCTTGTGTCCCAAGCTATGTGTTATGTGCACCTTTAGAAGTCCCACTGTATTACCAGAGCCTATCCGTGTTGTACTGCGCTGTACATAGTATTTTCAAAGTATATTACAAAGCCCTTGGCATTGCTTGGAGTGTAATTCTCCCTGTGGTTTCTTTCTTCATGATATCAGGAAGGAATTACAAAACATGTACTGAATGGATGCATGTGTGCTTTAGGATTCCCACACCTTTTAAACCAACTGAATTGCACAGATTCACACACTCATACAGACACATTTTTCCTATACAGTTAATACAAATGGAATGTGCATGGGCCAATCAGTGTGGTATTAAAATGCAATTACTAGCACACTCTAACGTGTCATTAACAGGAGGGTAAGGCCGTTTCTTTCCTTGTGGATGTCTTCAAGAGACCAACCCCACCCTACACAGATGAAGCAGAGATGCTATTCCCTGTGAAAGGAGGTGTTCCTGATCAGCCAGACCTTTCTAGGTGAGAAGAGAAAGTGCAGTCCTTTGCTTACTGAGACCCACCACGTACAACTGTTCCCTATGCCTGGTTTTGGTTTGAACCCATCCTTTCAAAGCATTTCTAAAGCCACGGATGTTTCAAGAGTCCTTTATTTCTGATGACCATGGGGGTATGCACAGGCAAACAACTGCATTTGGATGGATCTATTTAAACACTTCTTTCTTGACCCTGGAGTTTGGAGCCCACCTCCCTCTGCATACTGGGAGAAGCAGGTTCTGTGCTTTGAATATTTGTGCAAGAAGAAGGTCGTGAAAATTAACTATTGCAACCCACAGCATCACCTCCATTCATTCTACTGGGCTCTGCAACCAGCTCAGGGAGCAAAATGTCTGTAGTGTGGGCAGGGACTGATGGGAGAACAGGGCTGTGCCAAACATAATCCAAAAATGTTATGCATTTCTGTAACCAGATGGTTACCCAGCAGCTTAACACAGAAAGTGAAATCCTTCCTTATTATTGCTCACCACACAGAGACAGATAAAGATAACAGGCCTGGTAGTGCCATGCTGAAAACTCAGTATGAGCTCCTTCCCACATTGCACTTTTATGACTCTTTTCAAGTTCCTCTCTTCAAAACAAAAGTGTTCTTCAAGTTGGATGTTCAAGCATCCTATTTGTGTTTCAGTCTATTATTATACATGACCAAGGATTTTAAATGTGCATTTCTCTGACAGTATGAATTGTGATAGGTTTTAGCATTCATATCTTACAGTCTAGCTTCAAGCTCTTCTCACACTTGATTTGTATCTCGTGTCTTAGTGGATAACAAAAAAGCACTTTTATATGAGCTATGAATTTTATGCAGATTCTTTTTTGCGCTGAACCCCATATTCAAAAATCAAAATTGCATATAAACAGTACTTGCCAAGCACACAAATCAATACCCAAATAATAACTAAAATGTGTTATACTTTCAAGAATATAAGATAAATTAATATAAAGAGCATTACAAATCCTTTGAAGCACAACAAAAGGAGCCATGGTTAAAATTTTAACAAGTTAGAATCATTAGCTAAACAAATCCTGACAGCCTAGCTTTGCACTTCCAGTCACACATGCTCAGAACAAAGGCTTGATATGTGAGGAAACTTTAATAGGTCCCTCTGCATATGACTAATTTTTCCTCAAACAGTCATTTTTTATTTCATACTTTACTCTGGATCCTGAAATGTCACATTTTATTAATCTGTGTCACTCCTGTGGATTGTTAAAAGAACAGACTAGCACTGGAGGAAGTGCCTCTCATCATTACCATACGTATGTGGGATGACAAAGGAATGTGCTAAAATTTGGAGGAGTAACAATTATTAAAAGTAGAACAAGCAAGAATAGAATATAACCTGTATTCCTTTAAACCACCTTCCAAACTTCACTTAGAGAAATGGCAATGGCAAGAATTGGTCCAGACTAAGCCAGCTTTGCTCCCACAATAAAACACACAATGGGGACAAATTGGCCCTTACAGCAGCTGTGGCAGAGGTGAGTCCATCTCAACAAGGAACTCAAGATGATAAAACTGAGTATTTGGGTTTTTTTTTCCTTTTAGGTCATGTTCCCTGTTTGAACAGTGAACATATGTCCCTGGATTCACAGAATTAGCCAAAAGCAGAAATAATGCATTTTGAATAAACTGACTCTCCCTTCAGACAACACTGACTGAGCTGACCTCCAAGACTCAAAATACCAATGCAGAATTCAACATAACTGCATCGTACCTTAATGAAAGTCTAGCACACATTTGGGACAGGAAAGGGACTGAGAAAGGTGTTAAGTTTTCTGAGAACAGAAATAATTTTAAGGTTCATACATGTGCAATAAAATTGTTGTAATGCTGCATTTTAATGTCATATCCTTTCTCTTAGTAACAAAGAGCAATGTTAAATAATTTCTTTTAACAAAAACATGAAGGAGTAGAAAGAAGAAGCAGTAGAGAAAAAAATATAGAAATGTGAAGAATTAAATATACAAAAACTTAATATAAAGTTATGCAGAAGATATTATCTCCAATTCCAAAACATTTGCCTGAGGAGCAGGCAGTACAAACACACACAGCCCATCCCAAATAGGAAATAAAACCAAACAAACTACTGAAATAATTATCACAGCTCAGTTGTTTACCAACCTGCTCCAACCAAACCAAAATATTATCACAAAAATAAAATAAACACACTGCACTGGCAGAACCACTGGGTGATGGGGATGGGTACCTAAGGCTGTAGAACAGTACTTAACAGTTTACATTCACTAGGTGTAAATATATTTAGATTTCTATTTGATACTACAAATTAGTTTATCAGCAAAGATCTCAGTTAACTGCCCACATCCGTACTGCAGCCCCTGTCTGTGCTTCACAGAGTTCTCTCTTCCTAAGTCCCAGCTTTACTTAGTGAATTTTGAGGACCAGATTAAGTCTGAGCAGTAGCTGGATGGAGTAAAACAGAAATCCTCTCCCTCTCACAGAATGCAAAGTTGCAGATGGACACTGAAAATGCCACTGAGAGCTTTCCTTGGAATTGATTTCAATTAGGAGTCTCTCCAACTTTGCAATGGCTTCCTAATGAAGTGCTCTAGGAATTGTGGCCCTAAATGCAGCTGTTTAGAGCTGAGCATTTCAAGACCATAATGTAGCAGAAAAATGATGTAATTTTATAAAAGACACTTTGCTATAGATAGTGACACAGCTATCATAGAGCATAAATGGCATTTGAGCCTAATTCTTATATTTGCTTCCCTGATATTAATCTGGGCATCTGTCTGAGGAGAAAATACAACAGATGGATACAGACAGAGATGGAGATCTACAAAAAAATCAGCAGACAGTGTTTGTCTTCATACCACCAGACCAGGATGAAACAATTTAGGCTTGAAAGATGAACACAATTTCACCAGCATGCCTATTTTGCTGGGTATCACATCACACAAAGAAGAGTCAGTGCTATACAAATGTCAGTGTCAGAGCTGGAAACCTCTTCCCACCTTCCTCTGAAGAAGACTGAGAGGAAAAGAAAAAATAAAAGAAAGGAGGTTTTTAAGCCAACCTAAGACTTGATTTTTTTTCTTTTTCCTGTCAAAAAGCCTTACTGCAGTACTTGAAGCGTATTCAAAACAGAGCAATTTCCCACCCAGGTCTGTGAGGTAGAGAGTCTGAGATTAAACTGAAGGTTAAGCAAAACAGGCAAACCCATGGCTGTGCCTGGCCTTGGCTGAAAACGTGCAGAGCAATTTGGCAATTCCTCAGCTACAGCTGCACTCGTGTCACAGCCTGGAGCACCGCAGAGCTTACCTGCAAGAGGTTCTGAGCAGTGGCATATTGTTCCCAGCCCCCTCGCAAGGAGCATTGTGAGGAAAGCTGTGTTTCTCCCACACACACATATGGTTACACAGACAGGAATTCAGAAAATATCTTTCTTACCTTTCTCTGGCTCTCCACAAAGCAAGCAAGACTTCCTAGAGAGGAGGAGCAAAGGAAATAATCAGACATGCCAAAATGAAAACACTGATTTCTGTCCTCACAGGCTGGATGATAAACAAGAAGAGTCGTCCCTATATTTTGAAGCGTTTTTATTGACAAGTTTTGCACAAATCAAACAGAGCAATTATGCTTAAACAACCCTTACAAATGGTCCATTAACCCATCAATCTCATCTGGGAAGATGATTTCCCAGCCCCAAATCTGGCAAACAATTTAATACTGAGATTGTGAGCAGAACATAAAAACCAGGCCTCTCAGAAATGAGATATTGCAACAAGTATAAAGGCTGCTAAACTGATCAGCAGCAAATCCCTTGAGACCTATGACTTCTAAACTAGACTTGGAGTAATTTCAAGTTCAAGTTGTGTTTGAAACTGGCAGATATTTCAGTCTGGCCCTCTTCATGTTTATTGCTATACCAGGTCTGAAGATGGGAAAATGACATTTGAACCAGGCTTTATTGCTGGCATAGTAATCTTCTATTTATTAAGATATATAGATTTTTTTAAAAAGTTTCATTTTCTGTGAAAACTTAGATTTTAAATTGAAGTTTAATCTTCCTGCTCCCACCTTTGAGGCTCTATATAATTCTACTCACTTCTCATTTGATTTAGTCTCTTCTCTCCTCACACTTCACCCATATCACCCCAAAAGCAATTTAACATAATCTAATGTCCAGCTATCCCAAAGCCACATCCACAGCTGTCTCCCCCTTCTTCAACAAAATATATTCTATTTTAAAAGCTCATTTACTCACGCTATTGTCCCCTCCACATTCAACCTGAAGGCTCAGTAATTTACATTCCCTCTCCAGATCTATGATACAATCTGTTTGGAATCCTCCATTTCATCTATTTATCTAATTTCTCCTAGATTTCATTAAGCCAGGCATTGCTTTCACTCCTAAATAGTCAGGTCGCTTTGATCACAGTAAAATATCCTCAAGGAAGCAATTCCTGCTTTCACTTACTGTTATATCTTGCCTTTAAAAACAACAAGAAGATAGATTGGGGCTTAAGATAAATGATTGAGTGGCTTATATTTTATAAAAGCCAGTTTACTTAACACTAATAGTAAAGAGGTGTTGACAATTTAGGCAACAATTTATAAGAGTGGAATAAAATCACTATGATTTATTCTGGTGCTCTGCTGTGCCTATAATTCTGGAAGTTACAGGTAGGAAATCAGTAGCAGAGGCAAGGAAAATACAACCTGGATGTGTCAGCATTTCCAGGACTAAAATATTGCTTGCAGAACAACTGATATCTGGAGAAAATGGTGCATTGCTGGGATTGAAAGAGCTCTACAGACACTGCCAAACATACCTTGGCATAACTTCCCTACACAGGGAGGCACCCCAATCTGAAATAATTCCCCTTCTCAGCAGTGCTTGAAGCATCAGCTCTAGCTAGAGTTTAAGGAACTCCACAATACAGATTCTTCATGTTTTAATCAAAACCTAATGTTTACCATTTTACTCAGAATGAACCTCTGCCCAGTGAAAAATGTTTTCGTGTTGTTGTACCAGATAACTGAGAGTGATTACATTTACACCAATTTCTTTATTCCGTTTTCTCACTGTAGGCATCTCTGTGCCACACTGCTTCAAGAGGCAAACAGAAAAATGCCTTGCAATCTCTCTGACAACGAATATTTTTGGCAAACACGCTGCAGTAATGGGAGGTGTCAGGAATTCAAAGACTTCCTGAGCAGTTCAACAAACAAATCTAAAGAAATCCAAAGAAGTGAATACAAATCCCTTACAAGATGGGAAGACCCTTCTTTGAAAACCTGCAGTCTGAATAAAGTCACTTGCTTATACTGAACGCTCTTCCTAGTAAGCATAAAAAGCAGAATAAGAAATTTAAAATGTTGAAGTTAACAATAATTCTGTGATAATACTTTCAAGTGTAATTAATATTTAAACATAGAGAAGGTTGTTAAAAGGCTTAACTACTTTATATACATATTTAAGAAACAGAAATGCTCCTTCATGGCCCAGGCAGAGGTATAGTACAAAAAATGTAAGTCAAATGAGTACCTTGATATTGAGATTCCTCCAGGAAGATAAATCTAACTGTTTCTAAAATCATATAATTATATAGATTTCCTAGGCCCTCACTAACCTCAGCAACTCTAAGAGATATCCATGACCTCCTCAAAACCTCTCTGATTCTGCCTTGTGTTATGTGGCACCTGATCAGGTTTGGGTTAACTGTGTTTAATTAGCACAGCCTGGAGACACCAAAAACACTGAGTGCTGGCACCTGATACATTTTAATGCTTTCTATTCTAAACCTGAAAATGAGTTACCACTAGCTAGTTAGAACAAGCTGTGGATCCGGCTCTTTGCTGAGTGTGAAATGTTCTTTTTCATTAAGTTACTACTCCAAAAAGGGAACAAAGGTCTCCTGACCTTGGGCAATCCTGACTTCTCCCTCCATATCCAGCATATCCTCCTTTCTACCAACAGTTTCTCCTCAGAAACCCCTTCTCACTGACAATATTTAACCATTTGTCAGTTTTGGAGCCCCATTTTCACCTTGCATTCCCCATGATGGTTACTTCCTGCGTGAGATGAGACTTTCCCTAAAATGCTTAGCATCCTTTAAGACCTTAAAAAAAAAAAGTTTGGTGTGTTGTTTTCAATTAATCTGCAGAATGCCAGGTTTTAGAAAGGCTAATTTTAGGAATGGGGAATCAATCCAAGTTCACTCCCTCGAGAGCTGAGAGTGGATATCTACAATGGACATAATTGCAGGAAGCAAATTTACATCATTCACTCCACTTTGATGCAGTTGTTAGAACTTTTCCAGGAATTTCACTATGGTTCTTGAATCTCCAGTCACAGATATATTTTAATCTTATGAGGGCTCAAATATTTTTTCACATGGCCTGTGACCGCTATTTTTTTCTACCTTTTAGTAAGTAAAACTGTATTTAAACTGCAATATCTGAAGCAAGCCTACCCCTTTACCAGTGACTCAAAACAAACAAAACGCTCAGGAAAAGAGAATTATTAAACTAAGGAAAAAATCTTTTAATTTCGATAGGTGATAGGAAAAAACCTCCCAGTACCTCACCTATTAAAGAATATGCCAACTAAATACACCCCAAACCCTCTCACCAGTACATCGAGGGAGAAGAGCAGCCCCCATCTCGTTTAGGAGGTGCCAGGGCCCAGCCCCAGCTCTTTCTAATCACAGGTCACTCAGCGAGCCCTGCACAGCCCAGCGTGTCCCTGGGCAGCAGCAGCAAACAGGGGCTGATGGAAAGAGCTAATTTAGAAATTAGGCACCAAAAATAGAATCCTAATCTGCCTCTCCAGCGAGTCTGACAGCAGAAGGGCTCCATTAACCTGAAGTTTCCCAGAGCAGCCAATCTGGTCGCGAGCAGGGGTGTGTGACAGGCAGGTTATGGATGAGGATCTCACTGCTCCACCATTCCCCACGGACTTCTGGGAGCATCCTGCGCTTTATTCTGCTTCCACTAGCTTGGGAAACAAAAATTTCCCTTCAATCGGACGCATTTAAGCTGGATATTTTTTCTCTTTTAGTGCAAATCTCTTTTTTGTCTGTCCCTTAAATTGGAGGTAGATACTTTAATCACTAGTGATAGAAACACCTTTGTATGGATTTTGTGCAGCCTGAGCTCAGCAACAGAAAAAAACCCAGAAGTTGTCCCTTCATTACCAATATTTAACACTGAAAGTGGTCTCTAATGTTGGATTTCTGCAGTGGAATAGTTTTGACAGGAGTGGGCTCCAGCCCATGGGTGGGGCTGCACAAAGAATCACCTTCCTTACTGTAGTAATTCCAGACAATAAATTCAGAGAATACCAGGAATGAGTGATCCTAAAGCAGATGCTTTTGTTTGCTTAAACACGACTTTGTTTGGTGAGATGATGCTGTATTTTAGTAACAGTGAATTCTCATTCCAAGGAAAAAGTCCTCTTTGGGTAAAACTGAGAACACACTCCTACAGGAAGCAATCACTAACACTTAACTGTGTGGATTTTGTTGTTAAATTAAAATTAAACTAATTTATGTTGAAGACTGGTCAATAAAGGTAAGAAGTTCCTCTGCTGTTAATTAACATGCCAGCATGTATAGTTTATGTATTACAAAAAAGTGTACATATATGTGTGTGAATAATTGCTATATATAAAAAATGGGGGGTTAGTATACTTAAGAATCTATATAACAGTGAAGGGTATTTCAAAGTGATGATTCCATTACATTTCTTCCTGCTTTTCTGAGGAAGCATGAAGGAGCAGTCTTCTTCTTCTTCACCTGGGGATGAATAACTTTCCTCTCACTCACCTGCAGTTTCCTATTGTTTCTCCTCTCCAGCATGAAAACCTTGCACAGAAATAATTCTTTATGATATCTGAGAGAGACAGCTTCCTGAGATGCAGCAAACTGATTCACAGGAAGTGCATCCATACCAGACCTGGAACAATCTCTTGTTCCTGTACACCCTGAGCCCCAAACTGAGGTCACTGCAGACACCCAGAGCAGGGAGGGGTGAAGCCCACCCCACCCTCTGCCCCTCCAGCACAGCCTCACAGGTTCAGCAAAGTTAGAACAGGCTTCATTGCAACCCAACACCACATCAGCGTTTTCTTTTCAATCCCTCTGCAAGTTTAGCCTAAATTCAATATGTTTCCACTGTAGGCTATGTTTACTGAAATAAAGCTACATTCAACTATGGGCAACCTGTCTTTGAACATATGCTGTAGGCAGCAATCTAGCAGAGAAATGGGCGACAAGCTGTGAGACTAAACTTTTATCATCAGCTCCATAAATCAAGATGAAAGCTATAGACTTCCTCCTGTGGACCTCATACAGCCTTGAGAAAGAAAGCTAAAATATTTAGATTGAAAGAACAAAATAATATGAAGAGGAGAGGAAAAACAACTCAAAGCGAAAATTAGTTGAAGAATTTGTCAAGTATTAAATAGAGGTCCAGTTCCCAAGAAAGCACATTTTTAATATATTTTTTAAACATATACTTGACATCAATTACTAATTAGTAAGATTAATGATGTCTGGACCATTCAAAAGTGTTCTTTCTTCAGTCCCATTCATGTTGTTAGCACAGAATTCCCACTAATCCAACTGTACAACAAGTTGTACCAGCACAGCTTTAGTGCAGTAAGAAAGAGTCTTATTGGTAATTACCACCTGTCAGCTAATTAAGCGATTTAGATCATATCATATAGGCAGGTAATAGCACCTGAAGCCCCTGAAATAATAAATCCATATAGATTCCATTAAGTTTCCAACTTATATAAAATTACTGTAGAGAATGGGGTTTGCAGTGATGTTTTCATACTGATAATGAATACAAAACCACTGTCCTTTGTGATCTCTGGGGGGGATGTCAAAATTCCTCAAAATCTGGTTAAAAGAGACTTTGCAATTCTATTGAGAGCCCAGCTGCAGAGCTGGCCCAGCCCTGGGGCCCAGCCCAGCAAGGAGCTGGAGCTGCTGCAGAGAGGCCAGAGGAGGCTCCAGCATGAGCAGAGGGATGGAGCAGCTCTGCTGGCAGGAAAGGCTGGCACAGCTGCCATTGCTCAGCCTGCAGAGGAGAAGCTTTGGCCTGAGCTCAGGGTGGCCTTGCAGGGCCTGAAGGAGCTGCAGCAAAGATGGAGAGAGACAATTGCCAAGGGCTGCAGGGCCAGCACCCAGGGAATGGCTTCCCAGTGCCAGAGGGCAGGGTTAGATGGGATCTTGGGCAGGAATTGTTCCCTGGGAGGGTGGGCAGGCCCTGGCACAGGGTGCCCAGAGAAGTTGTGGCTGCCCCTGGATCCCTGGCAGTGCCCAAGGGCAGCTTGGACACTGGGGCTGGGAGCAGCCTGGGACAGTGGGAGCTGTCCCTGCCCATGGCAGGGGTGGAATGAGATGATCTTTAGTGTCCCTTCCAACCCAACGCATTCTGTAATTCTATACTTTTTTTTTTTTCCTGCCATTGAAGCTATACCTTCCTGCATGACATTGCTTCTTTCACATCAGAAGGATAAAAGAAATAACCTTACAAAAAGCACTAGCATCACATCTAGAAGCAGAATGTCAAGGTAGGGCTTACACTTCAAAATAAATAAATACATAAATAAATAATTCATCCCTAGGAGAGAGATGTCCTCTGAAATCCACAGAGCAAAGCTCACCCCTAATAACTCTTCTTGCCCTGCATGCTCCAGTCCCACTGATCTCACCAGGGGATCCTCTCAAAGTGAGAGCTGCTTATTAGAGCTGAGCTTCAGTGTGCACATCTAAGAGAGAAATTTTGTCCTTCAGACAGAACTGTGATCAAGACATAAATTTAGATAAAAAGGAAACAGGAATATGTGAACCACTACTGTATTTGCACAAGCAACGTGGGTAACAAGACAGGTAATGTGAGTGCAGGCCGTGAAATGACCTTTACATCTCTGCACAGGCAAAACTGGGCACAGAAATGTGAAGATCTGTTCCTGTTGTTCCAAAGGCCAATACCAAATTATGTAGTTCATTACTCCAAGCACTAGAAAGATAAATGATTACAACAATTTTGCCCTTATTTTTTATCTGTTAGTTGTCATGTCCTCTTCTACTCTCTCTCTAATATTGTACCAGTTCCATCTTTTTATTTAAGCCTCCCAGTCTTGGAAATAATGAACCACAAAAAGTCAACAAGAACCTTCATGCTTACCACACTGTCTCGTAAAGGCATCAAATCAAAAAGAGCTGTAATAGGTTTCTGACTTCCATTCCTGCCACCACGGCTCTGACAGAACACACATTTCAGAGGCCTCCTGTGTATTTCTTTGTTCTTTGAGCTTTCTCATCCAGAGCTATTTAACATAACCATCTCAGACTAATAGTAAAGTGCTCAAAACCTAAGTACAAAGTATCATAGTATTAATATTTCTGCCCTTTCAAAGCATTTTGTAAGAATTTTTTTGTCTCCTGATATTACACCTGATATAGCCAGGACATGCCAAAACAATTCCTATTATATAACAAGGCAAATTTTCCTTATTTCATTTAAAGCCAAGACATTTTCCAAATTCAAATTAATATGCATGTACATTGAATCCTCTCTGACACAAATCTGTGCAAGATGCTATTTAGGGTGTGCCTTTTTACCTACCTACAGGTTCTTCTGTCAGCAGATAAAAGAGATTTATTGTCATATTCCCATTTTATCTTCTAACATTTGCCTAGTGGGAAAACATAAGAGACAGGTGACCCCCCTGTCTGGGGGTTTGGATCAATGCTTAGTAATTCCCTGAGACAAATCCTGCTTGAGGAGAAATGTTCTTGTTTCTCTTTTTTGTTAGATTTGAATATTTGACACCATGTTTAGAGTTACAGAAGGTCAATTTACCTGTCAAAAATTTCAGGAAAAAAAACAGCTCTTTCTAAAACTCACTCCAGATGTTTGAGTTTAATTTAAAACCTCTGTATTGAAATAAAATAGAAAGATGTCTTGCTAATTCTGGTGTGCCAAGGCCTGGTGTGTTGCTGATGTGAGGAATGCAGAGATTCCAGGTCCTGGGCAATAGTGGGAATAAGGATGTACAGAACCAGAATATTTAACACTCCAGCATTTGCAGGCAGAGAATTTCAAACTTCAGTCTTCAGCCAACTGAACTCTAAACACTGGAACCCAGTGAGAGGATGCTCTGTTCCACAGCCCCTGTGCCACCCCACACATGTGGTGGCACTGGTTCTGTCACACAGGGACCATGGGGGCAGTTTCACAGGTTTGGAGAAAAGTGACAGAGCCTGAGAGGGTTCCCCAGCACTGCTCAATTTGTCACTGCAGATACAGCCTCTGCCAGAGAAGGACTTTTGAGGAAACTTCATGGGAAACCAAAGGACACCAAGGATAAGTGCAGGAGTGAGGTCACAAAGCTCTAGGGATGTCCTGCTGTTCTTCCTTTCATCACCATGATCCTGGAACCCTTGGCAGGTACAGCTCTATCCTATCTTTGCCAGCTGACAGTGGGGAAAAAAAGATAGACCTTATCTCCTACTGATGTTTCCCAGCTGTCATCCAGCTGGAAAAATCCTGCCTTCACAAAATCAATCCAGTAAAACTCTGTTTTTGGTGGCCTTGATAAAACGCCTGTGCTGGCTGTGCTTCTCCTTGGGCCACTGCCCCTGGGAGATGGAAATGCAGGGCTGTGCTGGGCTGCTGCTCACAGAGCAGCTCCAGATCTATTGCTTCAGTGGAGGAATGAATCTGGAGAGGAGCAAATTGCAGCCGTGGCCTGACTGAGTGTCACTGTCTCGGGGGAAGGGGGGTGCTGTGGCTGCAGAAACAGAGCAGGGAACACACACAGGGTGTGATCCAGGCTAAAACAGTCCAAATCCTCCAGCAGATCTGAAATCTCTGGTTTTCAAAGGAGATCTCAGTAAATCTCTGAGTAGAGCACTGCACATACAAACAGCAAATCTCCGCTAGAGCCACACAGGAAAATGTAAATAGTAAATGCTATAGTAAAATGTCATCATGGAGCATTTTGGAGAAGCATTTTAGCTTTTAGTGCTGGAAATCAAAAACTCTAGCCCTATGTGTTCTGAGGGGGAGAACTAAAAGCAGATTTAAATGCAGATAAAGCAAAGGTAACACCTGCTGTTACACTCTCAATTACTTGAGAGAAGGGTGATGCCTACATTAGAGACAAGGAGACATTGACCGTACAGCTCTTGTAGCTGCTACGAGTGCATGAGAATTACACAGCCCAACTGTAGCAGCAGGAGCAGGGGAAAACCTGCTGTCTTACTGAATAAAAACCTTAATGTTTATTAAAATTATATAGATCTCTATTTTAATTATTTATTATTTTCTTCATATTGCAGTCTTCCTGGATTTACAATTGTACATTTCTTTAACCCATTTGAAATGGATATTTTAGGAAACAAGGTGAGATACAAAACCTGAAAGCAGTAACATGATTCATCTGAACCAAGCTCTAGTATCCTCGAATCTGGTTTATGACTCCAGATGCTGCATTGACCACCTGGCCTCCTCACTCCTCTGCTTTGGGCCCTAACAGGATATATCCACACTTTGTGATTCTCGTTTTTTTCTGATTCTATTAAAACTTGATGTTTGAATGTTTTCCAGCTTGGATGAGACACATTATTAAAGCTACATATTGCATTAAACAAATCACACTGCTGAATTTATGTTATTCTGGAGGATAATTAATTCTATATTATTCCTACCTACAAAAAGCTGGAGAGGGCCTTTTTAGGCTCTGGAGGGACAGGAGGCAGGGAATGGCTTCCCAGTGCCAGAGGGCAGGGTTAGATGGGATCTTGGGCAGGAATTGTTCCCTGGGAGGGTGGGCAGGCCCTGGCACAGGGTGCCCAGAGAAGCTGTGGCTGCCCCTGGATCCCTGGCAGTGCCCAAGGGCAGCTTGGACACTGGGGCTGGGAGCAGCCTGGGACAGTGGGAGCTGTCCCTGCCCATGGCAGGGCTGGCACTGGATGGGCTTTGAGGTCCCTTCAAACCCAAACCACTCTGAGTCTGTCATGCTGATGACAGCAGGGGCCATACTGAGGTATTTTCATCAACTCCACAAAACATCTTTTTTCTTTACCCGTTATCTCCATATGTGAACACCTGTACCATCCACTGGGATTTATTCTCTCCACTCCACTCTTGGGTTTCTCACCCCTCCTGAATGTGGGACATCACACAAGCAACCTCTCAGGATAATTTCTACTCTAAAAGACATGGTTTTGGTTGTGACTGTAATTTTGAATAATTATAGTAATTCTTGTATATTATAATACACCAAGCCACTGGATGCCACGTTGTGCTTGGTCTGAATTCTTCTATGTCTCCTATCAGAGCTTTTTGGAATTGTCACCTGTGTGACACGTTAATGGTGTGCCTTATTCAGAGACCTGCATCACCTGGGCCTGTGAGGAAGGTATTAAAGTGGAGTAGGAAATATTAAAACCTTCTTCCAACAGCTCTTCCTGCTCCCCCCACAGCCACTGCCCTCTCTCTTCTCAAGGACCCTGTCCCTGGTTCAGCACAGCTGGGGACAGTTCAGCCAGGCTTTCTGGTGTCATCTGTCCCCTCCTGAGACAACCCACAAATGGAGTTTAATTCTCTTGCTGTTTTGATGACATTTGAGTCTTTACTTTGGCAGCCATTAAACCCAGTAAAAAGCAGTCAATGCATTTATAAAATATTTGTATGCACAAAATCACCAAGACAAAGGCAGCCTCTCTGCTGAACATGGCACTGGAAGTGACAAATCTCTTTAAAAATTAAACTTTTTTCTCCACACAATCCACACAGAAAACTCAGACCAACAGATAAATACTTTAGAGTCAAATGTCGAGCCAACATGAATAATCCAGTGTGCCCTGCAAAAATGAAGTCAGGAAAGTAAATAAAAACAGTCCTTCAAATTACCATAAATAGGAAAATGTTTGAGGTAATTTTAATAAGAGAAAAGTAGGTATGTTGGCCACACTCTCTGGGGATGGTAAGGACACAAAAATGATGCAGAAAGGCTCCTCCTCCTTGTTATATAATGAGAGGATAGAGAATCCAGGTAATGGGTACAACCATCACCCACCCCAGCCTACCCATCTGCCATCCTCCTTCTCCTCTGCTGCCCAGTACTCAGGGGAATAAACAATCCACTTAAACATGCAAACACTTCTGTGCACTCTGAGCGGACACCTACAGTGTGCCAAAGAGCTTCCCAAGACAAGCACCTCCTCCCCTACAAACCACCCAGCCCTGGGCTCTGGGAAACACTTTCTGAGTGCATTCTGTCCTGCTCTTCTCCTCGGGCACAAAGAGCTTCCCATGAAAACACCGTGCAGTTATTACATCTTATCTCAGAAGAAAAGCCAACTTATCTACAGGCAATCCTGTGAGGGTTATTTCATTATATTCATATTTATGCATTTTAAAACTCCATGCAGAGCATAGGTCAGGCTCAGCAAAGTCTTGGCTGCAGAGTAACAACAGCAGGACCCTCACCGGGACTGTAATTGCTGGCAGAACTCCTCAGCTCTCTTTCATATGTGCAGTGTGGGGATATTTTCTTAGTTAAATGCTGCCTTGCCTTTTGATCCTGTTCCTGCTGATGTTGCTGAGTGATAATGATCTGTGCATCTGGACTATTGATAGACATAAAAATTAATAGCACAGTTAAAGCTAGTTGGGAACTTTTATTTACTTTGACCTAAATTATCAGAACAACGGAAATTTCAATGTGACTAAAAGGCAAGAAATATAAAGGCAGTTTTTAAAATTACCTACAGTTAAATTTTCAAGCCTCAAAAATCTATTGAAACAAACAGACTGATAAGATTTAAAATAATACCAGACATACAGCTCACTTCTGATAAGAGCTTTTCCAATTATACCCACTATGGTGCTGCTACAAACATTTCTACTGCAGCATGACTGTGTCACCCCTTGTATGAAGCAAATACTTGGATCTTGCTGAATTTGTCTTAGATCAGTGTTAAAACCAACAAAAAAGCTACTGCACAGGTCATTATTTTTCTGCAATTAATTTTCTCCATTCACTCAGAAAATCACTAAATGAATAACTAACAGGAATTTAAATAAAACACTAAATTTAGGCCTCTGTAGAAAATATGACAAGAGACAGTTTCTAAGGCACACAATGCTGGACATAAGATGAGACGGAAAAAAGTGACATAAAGGTCACTTTCACATTTGATTATGCATTTTATTATATTCTGTATGCATCTAGAAAGTTTCCCCATCAAGATTCAATTCTGTCACTCCCAGCCATGCCCTTGAAGCAGCCCCCAAGATAAACAGAGGCTTAGGAAAGACTGACAGTATATTAGAGGACACACTAGATCATCACATGACTATTTAACTCCAAATCAATTTCAATAAGCTCAATAAATGTACTTACAGGGAATCCCACAATATCTACCTCCTCACAGCACACTATTATTTTGCAATCAAAAAAGTCCTGATAAAATCAGGTTTCTAGAAGTATAATCTGCACTGACAAAATGGTACAAATGGTACAAGCATAAAATCCTTGGGAGAAATGAATGCTGACCTGGAGAATTTAATGTTGGCAGAAGAAGGTGGTCCTTGCAGAAGGAGAATTTTATGAATCCTAAGTAAGCAAGTAACAGATAACAATCTGATTACTTCAGTGCCACACTTACAGAATACTGGAATGCAGAAAGATAATGATTTTATTTCAAGACATCTCAATTTAAGTACAAATCTATGAAAACAGAAAAAAGTATTTTAAATGCACATAATCACATCACTTTATTAAGTGAAATGTTCATTGGTTAAAAGTTTGATGGTATTATCTACCAAGATTGATATTATTACAACAGATTATTCTTTCCAGTGAGACTGCAGACAGAAAAGTGAGGCAGTAGAAGCATAATGTTACGTTTAATCAAATATCTTAGAAATAATAGTTCTATTATATTAGCATTTGAACTGCTTTTCAATGAACCAATGGGCAGTTGTGTCATCATCTTTTATTTCTAATCAGTCAATAAATCTGTGGGTTGCCAAAGCCATGTCCAGATGTTGGTGTGCATTTTCATGCATCTGACTGCAGCCATGTGCACTCCCCTTTATGATTTGGCACACAATATCTACAGGAACCAAAAACACATTTTTAAAAATTACCTTTCTCTAGTTGGTCCGTCAAGCTGCCACGCTGGTATTCTGTTTATTGACTGAGCATTTCGGCTTAGAGCCTCTCAGAGAATAAAGCACAGTGGGTGAATTAGAAGTGAAAGCACAGGGGCCTGCTGGGATTTCCGAGGGGCAGGATGGGGATGGGGGAAGGCAATGTTCCCAAAGTCTAGAACAAATAATAGGGGAAATCAGCACAAGCAGTTTAAATCTAAAAAGAAAAGTGTTATTAGGCTATGAAACAGTCAAGTTTAAGACTAATTGTTTGGGGTACTTTAGAGACAAACAGAGAAATGAAGTTAAAATGATGCCAGAAATGGAACATGGGAAATAATAAACTAATATACCAGGAAAATGGGATAAAAAAAGTAAAAGGTCTTAGGAAGAGGTTAGCAGTTCAAACCAAACAATATTTATTCTGGGAAGAGTTAAGTGGAGCCTTAATTATGTGACTTTAAAGATGGGGGCTTTTTTTTTTTTTTTTTTTTTTTTTTTTTATTTTTTTTGTTTAATTTGAATTTTTTTTTTTTTTTGTTTCTTGAATTTATTTGTTGAATTTGAAGTTCTTTTTGTTGTTAGGAGGGGGGTTTTTCGTATGGCTTTTTTTGTGGCTGCTTCCTCCCCCACCAAATGGTTTCATTCAGCTCTGTACTGGAAAAGACAGAAAATAAACATCCCAAATTCACTTTCTATATCTCACTCACAACTGAGCAGGTCTCTGCTATACCCCCTAAAGTCATCCCTTTTCCAGGCTGAAAAATCCTGTTTGATTTAATGTCCTATATACACAACACGTCCCATATTTGATTTTCCCTGGTGTGCTTTGTGGGGAAACCTAAATGTCTTGGACAAACAGACATAAAATCCCTGGAATAACACTCTGTCAGCTGAATGTACCTGAAATGAGAGCTGAGCTGTTTGAAGCCAGATGAGTTGGGTGTGGAGAGCAGTGAAGGCACAGCAGCCTGGACAGGACAAATGGAATTGTGCTCAGAGTGGCCCAGCCTGGCTGCCTCCGAGTTTTCCAGAGCACAAAGCAGTCTCCCCAGCCCTCCCAGAGTGCCCAGCCACTGCTATCAAACTGTGCAGGAGAGAAATCCTCCCAGCTAAGCACAGAAAGAAATGACATATCAGAACTGTTAAGCTCCACAGCTGTGAGAGTGGTGCTCTAAAAATGAAGCACATAAACCACACCGGAGAGGTGTTTGATAATGATCCCACAGTCACAGTCCAAAAGGCTGCCTGCTCAACAGAACCTTCTGGGGACTTGCAGAATGCTTTGCCCAGCTTTAGGGTCCCACTCAGGCTCAGGATTACAGCTGCTCAGGCCGGAACATGTGGAGAAAGCAGCACAGCTTAAAAATGTTCATGCTAAAGCTGAAGGCTGCCAGCAATAGACACATTTTAAAGTAAAAGTTAACCTGAAATTTTAATTTCAGATTTAGGTATCTGAACCCTGCATGTGTCTGGTGAAAAGCCACCCGTGCTGGTTTGTAATCACCACTGCTCTACTGGGCTGACCTGAGCATTCAAATCGTGGGAATCTATTTGGAAGGATGATTGATGTCAGTCCTCTAAAAAGACCCTTCATCCACATAGGAATTGAAAGAAAACGAAATAAAAGCTTGATGGTGAGCTGCCTATTCAGCTCCCCGTGATTGTTTTTTTCCTGAAAGGTCAGATAATTGAAAATTGTAATTTACCTGTCTTTTTAAAAAACCCAGAAGAAAGCAGAAGCTGTGATACAGACTCACTAATAGCACAGTCCAGACACGTAGTTACACTGTGCTTACCTCATCTGCATTGTTTTCATTTACTTAATTTCAATTAGATTGCAAATTATACAGGGATTAAGGTGTTTCTGCTGTGTGACCTATTCAATTTTGCAGTCAATTGATTTCTACTTATTTAGTAAGTGTTTGGACATTAGCTGCCATGGAAGTTAGATTTGCATTGAAGTCAACTCTCCAGCATGGCAAGATGCTCACAAGTTTTGTTCCTCAAGAACACGATGGAGGAAATAATAAGGTGCAGGAAAGGACCTGGGTGAAGATCACCTATAACAGGATTTAAGTCACCAATGCAATAATTAGGCAAAAAACCACTATATATATAGTAGGACATGTTTAAAAAAAGCACTTTGCAGTGTCATCCTTCCAGTCCATCGGTGTCTTAGGATGAAAATGTGTGTTCACTTTCAGCATTTTCCTACAAAAATACTGATGGGAAAACACTACAGAGGGAGAGTTTTAAAGAGAACAGGGCAAAGTGTTAACTGTTCAAACAAAGGGGAGGAGAATGGGAGAAGGCTGGCCCAGAGTTGTTCAAGCTGGAGAAGGAAATGCCAGGGGGAAGGGAGGTGGGAGGACATGACAGCAGTCTTTAAATATAGTATTCTGCTGCAGACAAGACGGGTGATTACTCATGTCTCAGGTCATTATAGCAGCAAGAGGATTAAGCTGCAGCAAGGAAGAGCTGGGTTAGACATCAAGAAAAACGTTCAAGTTACTGAAGTACTGAAGGGGTTCACTGAAGCAGTTTAGTTTCTGTCAGTGGATCTTTAGCAGTTAGACATACAACTGTCAGAAGTGACAGAGCTCATCTGGATTGTCACAAGGGGCAGAAATAATGAATGGCCTTTTGAGTATTTTCTGATCATATGAGAACCTACATGATATTCATCTCCTCTGCTGTACATTCCTGAAAACGCTGGGGGCCATTTCTTTCGTAGGCAAGGGGGTTTTAAGAAAGGAACCTAGAATGATTCTAACATTTTTAAAACTAGGTGTAGTGAAAAGAGGGTCCTTGCTGGCAAACCAGGGACCTTGATTTGTTATTGGCAGAGACGTCACAAGTGAGTGGGACAACACTGGGGCAGGTACAGTCAGTAGGCATTCCCCTTCTCTTTGCATCTTACCATGCTGAAAGGCCAAGTTCCTATTGACTTTTCATTTCACCAATGATGAGAAGCTGATAATGGCATTAGAATAATTAATAAAGGAGTTGAGAGGGATTCAGGATATTCTGATGAAATGTTTAGAGTGTTCAGTGGGACACCAGTGTCTAGAGTATGATGTGTATTTACAGATGTGTGAAGGGGGAAGGTGCTTCAAGACCTGCTGTCAGACCTTAGTGCTGTGCAGAGGGAACATGACCAGAGGAAGCGCAGCCAAGCCCTGGCTCTGGAGCTTTTACACCTGGGTCTCACTCAGAATGCAAGATCAGCTTTACTTCAGCTGCTGGAACATTGTTCATAAAATTGTAAGGAAAGAAAACCTGGCAGCCCATGCCCTCCTGTGCCTCTGCAATAGCAGTTTCCAGCGTGCAGGAGGTTTGGTGACACCAGCTGCATTCCCTGTGTCCCCCCTGGCAGCATTTGTCATGGACATACAACCCCCAGTATGGCCAGGACACTGCAGGACAGGGGAGTGCTGCTGGCACTGCCCCAACCATTTGAAATGCAACAAGGGTAGGACCTGCCAGATCTTCTCCAAAAGTGTATTGCAATTTGATTTGGGTTTTTTTTTTTGGTTTTTTTTTTTTTTTCCTTTTGTCCAAGTAGAATTTTTTCTATTTCTTGAGGACTTCAATCCATCCTTTACCCAGACCAACTGTCCAACATGGAATTATCGTGGCATCCTTTGCCAAAAGCCATCAGGAAAACCCTCACTGGTGACTGCAAGAGGCATTTTTCAAGTTAACATTTCTGCTTGCTGAACATGCCTGATGTTAACTCAATTTGCATTGCTCTTGTTTAGCCTTGCTGTTTAGGGGGTTGTTCTAACCTGCTCTGTGGATTGAGGGGACATGTTTGCCACAAAGTATTCTAATAAAAAATTGCTCCAAATTAGTATTCTGTTCCACAGCTTCAGTTGTATTCATTTTTTTGCTTACTGAGTTTGCAAAGCATAGAAATAGCAATTCCCCACTGTTTCCTTCATGTTTACTTTCTTGTTAGATGTGTTTGCTCTGTTTTAGGGTTTTTTCTTTTGATTCTTGTTTTATGTTTAAGAGTCAGGGCACAGTTTCTCCAAAGAAAAGCAATCAAACAGGGGCACAGATACTGCTCTGCAGATTAACAGATAATGAAGAGTATGTTTGTGTAAAGGACAGGTTTTTGTGTGCCTCACCCTTAAAAACACTGCTGTCAATACCAATACGTTCAGCTTATCCATGGAAATCTGTACTTGACAGGAAAGGGATCTGAAAGGGAGCAGATGATTCCACTGTTCTTGTTAAGTGCCTTAAATGTGATCTAAAGGAATTATGAGCAATTTACTCATGAAATACCAAAATACCGCAATGGTGCTGCTAAGTGAGTATTTATGAAGAAAAACAAAGCAGAATGATTTAACAGGAAGGCCTTTGAGAAGAGCATTGAGAGGAAAAGCATAACTGAATCAAGAAGCTCCCATATAACATGCAGCAAAGAAAGAAAATAAGGCAGTGAAGGAACGAAAGAAAGAACATTCAAGCAACATATTCAAATATTCAAGTTGATACTCTTTTCTCCCCCAAGCCTTGTTCCATGATGAATATCCCCCCCATCCTTCCAGCTAGGAAATCACTCTTTGGATGCAGACCAGGAGGTACAATAAGTCAAACAGAAACAGTCAGGAAAGAGAAAAAAAGATACTGAAAAATACAGTGGTTTTGCATAATGCATATCCACAATCAGCATTGTGGTCAGTGATTTCTGACCCAAAAAGTAAATATAAATAAATAAAGATCTAAAATAGTTTCTCTTACTCAAAGGCAAGTTAAATATAAATAGAACAAATACGTTATTGTTACTACTCTGACTCTGAGTACCAGAAATGATACAGTAACTTCAGTGAGTTTTGCCCATGATAAACAGAACTTGAAAATGGCAATGAAACACAAAAGCCTGGATCCCCTGGGCCTCTGCCCAAGAGCAGCAATACTCATCAGCGCCCAGTGATCCAGGTTCTTTGGATGGTAGGTGAGGCCCGTTATGCAGGCTGGATTCCCAGGTGCTCCCACATCCACCTTTCCTCTCCACACGAGGCATCCCGCAGCAGCTCCAGGGGAGAAGGGCACAGGGGTCAAGACAAAACACACTTTTAGGGGTTACCCTGGAGAAAGCCACTCTCCCTGACCCTGAGAAGGAAGGAAGTGCTTCAACCAACCTGCTAAAGCCTCTCAGAGTCTCTCAGAGGCAAGCACCCTCCTTAAAGGCTTTACTGGACCACAGGCAGGAAATTCTGTGCGAGACTGGGCTGCCAGAGACTGCCCGTGTTTGGCGCCTTCTGGAGCCCTGCCTTTGTGACCTGAGGACTCCCTGTGCTTGTAGGAAGCCTGGCTGCCTCTCCAGTGCAACTGGGCCTTACTGCAGCCTGAGAACTCGGCCTCCAGCCGCCTCCAGCCCTGTTAGCCTCAACTTGGGCAGAACCATGGAATCACTTAGCTTGGAGAAGGCCTCCAACCCTCAGCCCAGCCCCACTGCCATGCTCAGCACTGAACCATGCCCTAAGATTTCCACTTGCTTTATGAACATGGGAATGGGGATTCCACCCTGGGCAGCCCATTCCAATGCTTGAAAAACCCTTCCATGAAGAAATTTTCCCTAATAGCCAATCTAAATTTCTCCTGGCCCAGCCTGAGGCCGTTCCCTCTCCTCCTGTCCCGTTCCCTGGCAGCAGAGCCCGACCTCCCCGGCTGTCCCCTCCTGGCAGGGAGTTGTGCAGAGCCACAAGGTCCCCCCTGAGCCTCCTTTGCTCCAGGCTGAGCCCCTTTCCCAGCTCCCTCAGCCCCTCCTGGGGTTCCAGCCCCTTCCCAGCTCCGTTCCCTTCCCTGGACACGCTCCAGCCCCTCCATGTCCCTCTTTGTGAGGGCCCAGAACTGGACACAACACTCAGAATCACAGAATATTCTGCATTGGAAGGGACCCTCAAGGATCTTGGAATAGTGAAAGACCCCAAACACTGGTAAGAATAGGAAATAGAGATGAAAGCCGATAGGAAATGAAAGCAGAAGTGTGGAAGTGATTCACACAGTGTGTGTCAATGCACAGATGGGGCACAGCTTGGTCACCTCCTTGGAAATCAGGGCCACCACAGGGACATGGCCAGGAATATTAAAACCAGCTTCCATTTGGGGAGCTGGGACACCAGCAGCAGTGTGAGTGAGAGATGGAATTCAGCTGGAGCAGCTCTGCAGGAACCTGTGGTGGTGGCTGTGCCACCTCTCTCGGAGCCCTCAGGCCATGCCCGTCCCTGCTGGGCTCACCCTGGCACTGCCCTGGGGACATTCCTGCTCCTGTTCCTGCTCTTTGGAGGCTGCTTTTCCAGCAGACATGCTGCTGCTAGTGGGCTCTTCCACAGAAAATCATTTTACTGGTTAAACACGACTTTTCTGCACCTTAACAAAACCGTGCAGCTTGCGAGGAGGGCAGGGCGATGCCTTGCCTGGTGGCCACACAGCTGGAAAAACCAGAGCTGGATGAAAGCAAACAGTTAAAGGGCCCCTGGAGAATTCCAAGCACCTCAAAAGGCAGGAACACTGGTGTGGGAACCAGGAATTCCCTGTGAGCCATCAGTCCTCAGCCATCCCAGGGAGTCAATGCCGATTTTTGGTTTCAAACCACACATGAATGTCACAGAACGTGAATCCTCCCAATTTCACACCATTCCCCAGCAGTTTTATCAGCTTGGTTCATGCTCTGTACATGTGTTTTTACTAACACTAGCCCACCTGTCATTACGTGTGATTTTGTTTGCCACATCATTTCTTATAATCTGAGTAAAAATTTGCAATAAAATATGACATCTTTTCACGCTCTACCTTCATTTCATAATTTGTATTAATAAAACTGTACAAATATAGTTCATTTTGCATAGTAACAAGACTGTGGTTAGCATCCTATTAGAAAAAATACCCCAAAAGCTTCCCAAAATCAGAGGAATGTTTCAAAGTATAAAGGAGACTGAGCTAATTAGAAAAAAAAAAAAAGCTTTATGCGAAACATAAGTTAGATGCTCAGATCTGACAATATATATCTAATATAAAATGCCTGATACATAAAAAAAATTCAACACATCATTCTATTTTGCCCATATGAATATTTCAAAACTAAAGCCGGTTTGATAAATTTTAATATTTAATTTTCTTTCACTTACTAAAATGTCAAAAACCCACAAGATATCAATTTTGTGTAAAGTGCAAGAAGATAATATTCCCTCATGTGGGGAAATCTGGAAATTATATTGAGTGAGGCTTTTTTAAACAAAAAGACAAATTTAAAATATTGTAACTTCTTATTTGTTTGTTAGTTTTATACTGAAAGGATTAATAAATCTTCCAAAAACTTTAGATGTGCAAGGATAATATCAGGTTAAAATATCAAATAAATCATTTTAATAACAATTATATATTCCCATCCTGTGAGTAAGGAAAGGATTTTTCTTTCCATGAAGCAGATCCATGCCTTTTACCTGGAAAATCCCTTGTTAAGAGGAAAATTTCCCAGCTGTGGATTCTGCCTCTCAGGTTTGTTTATTAAAGCCCAGCTGCCAGGAGCTCTGTATGACAGGTTTATGTGATAGCAGAGCAGTTTCACTTTGCATCAGTGGATCGTTGCTTTTCAGAACTCTCTTTCTCACACACTGTTGAAAGGAAGCAGCAAGAAGCTGCTAATATTATTTTCCAAAGTAAAGAGCTGTGTGAATGCCAATTGCTGACCCTTAGGGCCTCTCTCCTCCCCACCAGCACGTGTTGCTCCTCAGAGCCATTATTTGGGTGGTTGCTGTGGCCATGAGAAGCCCCCTAAACCAGGGTGTGGATTTTTAAGGCACATGAAAAATACATCGTGTTCTCCAGGAGAGACTGCAGAACACCCAGACAGGCCTCAGCTCTGCAGCCACCTAAATGATCTAGCACTTAGCAGTTTTATTTTTCTTGTTTAACACAAACGATCCCTGGCTAGTGTAGCATGAATAACCTTCCTGAGGATAGTTTAAAGCCACACTGTAATAAAGTATGCATCCTACTGCAATGATTACAATGTCATCTACTCCATTTCTGCATGAACAGCCTAAATTGTAAGTTATTACAGCGTTGCTTGCAGTGAGCTGGGGTTTTTTAAACTAAGAACACTCACTTGCTTAGGGGGCAGACACAGGAAAAGACTGCAGAGTAGAGGTCAGTTAGGACAAACCAGGTGGCAGCTGCAGTTTTAGCATTTCAGTATCTCCATTTCTGTAGTCTCTTGCTCCAAAAGGCTTGGAGACACCTTCCCATCAATCAGCTGCTTTTGTGGTTTTTTTGTTGTAGTTTTTATATTTTTTAGTATTCTAAGCCAAGGCCAGGAGTTGGAATTTGATGGTCCTTGCAGGTCCCTTCCAACTCAGGATAGTCCATGATTCTGTGATTTACATTCTAAATTTAAACTTAACATGTAATATTGTGCATTCAACTAAAAAAGTGACATCAAATGAAAAATCATAGAATCACAGAATAAAAGAAAGGTTTGGCATGGAAGGGACCTTAAAGCCCATCTTATTCCACCCCTGCCATGGGCAGAGACACCTCCCACTGTCCCAGGCTGCTCCCAGCCCCAGTGTCCAAGCTGCCCTTGGGCACTGCCAGGGATCCAGGGGCAGCCACAGCTTCTCTGGGCACCCTGGGCCAGGGCCTGCCCACCCTCCCAAGGAGGAATCCAGTGCTTCAATCAAATTCTTTTTAAAATGGGGTGCTATAAAATACTGGAATCATCTTCTTCTGGAAGCCATTCTTTCAAAAATTCTCGATCAGCACCCACGGCAATGTTTTCATGGCTATCTCCAAAGGGTTTGCTCCAAATGGAATTTTGTGAGAGGGCCCTGAACTGAGCCACCTGCTCTCAGCAGAGTCCATGCACATTCACAGAGCTTCCCCTCCTCGTGCTGCTTTCTGCCTGCATCCCTGACATGTCAGTCCTAGTCACTAAATGCCCCAGAATGACATGGTTCCCTGCTGTGCAACCTTTTCAGTGTTCAGTGCCTGGATTCTTTTCAGTTTATATCCACAGTGCTCCATGATGTGCAAACACTCCTGGAAGTGAGGAGAAGCACTTGATGAATGCAATCTCTTACAGAATGTACTGATGAAAATCAACCTCCAAAACATAATTTAACAATAACTAAAACTGTTCAGAATTAGAGAATATCAAGCTATAGAGAATGATGCTCATTGTTGGTTTAAAATAAATATCTCCCTAGTCCAGTTCTCTTTGGGTATTCAATGCCCAGTTTTAGACCAGGCCTGCACATCTCCCTTTGCATGTAGGACATTATCACCATGTGCACATAACTCCTAATTTAGGCTCAGACTTATTTAGATACCAACATCTGGATAGGAGAGCAGTAGTATGAAGCAGTTTCTTTGATCTGGTACACATATCAAGTGTATCTAAACTGCATGTTTGTTATGAAAGGCAGTATTTTATGCCACTCAAAGTATGTTTCATGATTTAGCATTTGCCGACTTCCCATTCTGCAATTAAAATACCAGGACAGTATCTCTGACAAGGCCATGGCAATGCTCACAGCTCAATGTGTTAAATACTGGAAATTTCTTCTGATGGGGACACTTTGGGGAATGATCACATCATTATTTTTTCTACACTAGTATTTTCCCAGCTAGCAGGTAAGCCACGTTTTCCCTCAAAGCCCCTGCTGCAGGTTGGGCACAAAGCAAGCATTAAAATTGTATCTCCAAGATAACTCAGATAATTCAGACACAGATTATCCATTATTTCATGCTTTTCTAGGCCAATAGTTTCCTGAAGGACTCCAAAGTGAAAGGACCACAATGGCACAATGGCCTTCAATTTACAGCACTTAAACATTCAACAATTTCTATGTTGCTGCATTTTTCAGCAGTGGTAAGAAACATTAATAAAAAAATATTCAATTCTAGATCAGTGTTTATTTCTTGGAAAGACTGAACAACTTTCAGATATTTCAGCACTTAAAGTACAGAAATTGCTGTATTAAAATTTGGTTTTGAGGGTCAGTCACGTTATCATGAAAGAGGCAAATAGTCCTGAATTGACCAGGGACATTTGTAAAATGTTTTTCCCAGACAATCCAGGGAGTTGATCATTAGCTGTGGCATAGATGCATCTCTACCACAGGTGGGAATGGGACCCATGTGGAAATCATCCGTCATTTTGCAGTGGTTTTCCCCTAAACTTTTCAGTAGTTCCATGGAAGTTACCTGGTAATAGACCATGTGATCAACAGTCATAAATTATCAATAAGGCTTGAGAAAAAAACACCCAGAACATGCCAAGGTGACAACACAGAAACTGTGAGACAGAAATCTGATTGGAAAGCTCTCTGTACTAGGAAACATTTCAGTCCTTTTCTCAAGTTAAATCACATAGTTTTTCCGAATAAGGATCATATATTAAGATGGAAATGCTAAATCTAAAAGGTAACTATGAATACAATTTTCTAAATAGGAGTGTCAAGTCTAGTTAGTCCAGAGTTTGTGAGAAAACTTATTTTTGGTTTCCTTTTATTATGAGAAGGGAAACATTAGCTGAGAAGAAATAGTGTGAAATGTAACAAAGCAATGATAGAGTGCTGTGTGATTTAATTCCAGACAGCTCCAGCTCAAACCCCCAGAAGCACTTACCCAAAATGCTTATCGCTCATGGAGGCAGAGTGGCAATCTCTCTAAACCATTTCAAAAGCGTGCCCTGCCCTCAGCCAGAACACCCTCATAAAGATGAGAAATTGTGGAATTTTGACAAATTGGCAGATTTGTGCAGTGGAATGATGGAATCAGCCTCAGCCTTCCTGCAGATGGGTTCTGTAGCAGGGACCTCACCACAGCCATCAGCAGATGCTGATGCAGAGAGGTTACAGAAGGGATTCCAGGGAAATAGAGGAAACACCACTTCAGGATCCTGCTTCTGTGTCAAATCTAACCTGACCAAACCATGGCCCTTAGCAGAAACAGTTTAAACATATTTTTTAACCTTTGAAACAAAAATAATTTCCTTATGTGGAGATGCTAATCATAGAATCACAGAATTGTGTTGGAAGGGGACCTTGAAGACTTCCAGCCCCCCTGCCATGGGCAGGGACACCTCCAACTAGATTCAACATTAAATAAACACTGAATGAATCAGACACCTGCCCAAGAGCTGGTATCTGTCTATTGTTTCAAATGAGAGGCTTTAACTAGAACAGCTCTTTCTTAAACATTCACTCATCTTTAGACTGAAGACATCAGAACTGGCAAAAAACAAACCATGAAGAAATCATTGTCTGACTGGGAGAAGCACAGGAGCCAGCTCAGCCAAGGAGAGGAGGAAGCAAAGATTTTTGGGTTGTTAAGCACAAAAATCACCACGCTGCCAGAGCTGCTGTTATCTCTCACAGAAGGCTGTGCTGTGCTCTGCCTGCCCAGGCAGGAACCCTCCAGCCTCAGCATTCCCAAACTCTGGAGCAGAAAGGCAGGCAGGGGATGCAGAGTCTCCAGGAGGGAGTTGCTTGGCTGGGAGAGCTGACTGTAGGTGTGTCCAAACCAGCAGCAAACACCCAGACCAAGCACAGGGTGGAAGGATTAGGAAGATGAAGCATCTCTTTGGTTCAAAACCCAAACAGTTCTGTGAGAACAGACTGGGTCCTGATCAGGATACACTGCATCTCCTGAGGGCAGGCAGGGGAGGAAAGGACAGGGCAAGGGAGAGCTGGAGCAGCTCAGATGGAAAAGAAAAGATACAGCTACCCAAAGCAGGGTTGCTGAAGGTATTCCTTAGAGAATTAAAATTCAAAGGGAAATTTGCAAAGGCAATAAAAAGGCATACGAGTGAGGATGTATACAAAGGAATAATACAAGCAAATTTCAGTGCAATGCTGCCTACAAGCAACAAAGAATATGGAAGTCATAAAGGAATACAAATATTGTACAGATTCACCTCCCATTCAACAAGAAAAAAGAGACAGTTATAATTAGTAGCCAACCCAACTTAAATTGCTTGACAGATTCTAGAAAAAGAATGACTAAATAATCAATTAACAATCACCTACAGGATAAGAAAGTGATGGAAATAGGCAACACAGATTTGTCAGGAGCAGCCAATTAAATTTCCTTCCTTTACAGGTAACTGGTGTAACTGATAAGGCAGAAGCAGTAACACAGCCCCACTTCTATAAAGCTTTAAACACTGCTAGGCATGGAATCTCCATTGGCAAGCTAGGGAAATATTACCTGGATGAAAAACCCCTTGAGCTAAATCCTTAATTAATTTAAAAAATGTGTTCAAGGAGCAATTACCAACATTCTTATTTTGAACTGAAAGAGGCATTAAGATGGAAATTCAAAGGAGTCCACTCAAGCAACATCTAAATTATCCTGGAGTGAAGAGGGCCAGGGAAAAAGTGCAGGGGAAAGAAGGCAGGAGGACATGCAAATGTGGATCTTTGTGATCCAAAATTATCTTTAAAAACTGGAAACCAAGTCAATAAAGACCTCAAGGATGAAATTTGGTAAAGGCATGTTCAAGTCGTTGTGTGTGGGAGTAAGTAATGAAATGCACCAAGAACAACTAACAAGAAAAGGTCCAGATGGCAAAATTGAAGAAAAGACATAGAATTTAAACAGCAGTAAAAAACCCCAACCCCCAAGCTCATTCTTGAGGCACAAGCAGGATTGCAAACCACAGGACAAGTATTCCTGACAGGGAAAGTGTGAGCCAGGTTCTGAGATCCCAAAATAGATGATGTCAAATTGCAGGCTCTACACTAGGGAAACAATAAAGACAGTAGATTTTAGAACATTACAGATAAAGAGGAGCTGAAGGAACTTGATGTATTTGATTTACAAAAGAAAACATTAAAGCGAGATTCATGAGAGACTTACAATGCAAAAATCTGCTAAATGACAGTCATCCTAAGCAGGGCAGGGAAAAACAAATGACAGGCATTATAAATTGGTTCAAAGATTTATTTTAGATATTAGGAAAAGTTTTCAGACTAAAAGAGGTACTAAGTCCTCAGAGATTTCTAGAAAGGCTGCAGAAACCCTTTTGATTTTTTGTTGCTATGAACACATCAGACAAAACACTATTTTGGTGCATAAGATGATTTCTTACAGACCTCCTAGCCTTAATTTTCTATAGTTAATGGATTATTTTGCTACAGCCAGAGCAACTCTAGATCAACAAAAGCAAACTGAAGAAACTATTTCTAAATAGTTAAAGGAAAATTAATCTTCTCAATTTTAGTGAAAGTCACTAAAAGACATAGAGTAAAACAGATATTCCATTCTAAATGTGATTGAAACTCATTAGAGGTGGCAAACACTGATACATTGCATATTTTCACTGATTTTGCTTTCTTTAGAGAGAACTTTTTTCCCAATAATAATTTGTTACTACAGATGAGGTTATGTAATGGCAAGGTCAGCTGAGCTTGTGCTGTTCGCTGGGTTCACCCCTTGCATTCAAAGTCTGATTGTAACCGTAAGGAAGAAAAGTGTGAGAACTTAGCACTTCTGGCAAAGTGCTTCTAAAACCTCCTTCAGCTGGAAAAATGAGCCCCTTTGACATCCAGGACAAGAACTTAATGAACTGTAAATCATCACATATGGTGACAGCATCCCTGCTGCGGGAGGGAGCGGAGAGGGACAGGAAAATGCAAAGGAAACCACTTATTTCCAGTCACCTCATGGAATGCCTGTAATTAAACCACTGAATCCAATCAAAGTGCCAGCCTCTGGAGCAGAAATTTTTTACCTGGTGAGTACAATTGGTCATTTATACCTGTTCTGATCAGCAGAGAGAGATATCCAGTGATTGTTTCGCACAAATAAATTATTTACCACCCAATCCAAAACCTGTCCTTTCCTAAACACCAAGGAGCTGGGTCAGGGCCAGTCTCAGGAGGGTTTTCAGCCCTGTGGGAGGATGGTCAGAACATCTCTCACACTCTGAGCCCACCCCTGTCCCTACCACTGGCTGATTTATTCCTGGTTGCCAAGAAATCACCCTGCTCCTCTATTTTCAGTGGCTGGGGGTTTTTTTATTGGTTGGGTGTTAGTATGGGTGTTTAATTAATACCTTTTTTTTAATTAAGATAATTAGCGCTTCTTGGCAATGTGAATAAGCCACCAAGTAGTCGATATGAACTTCAAGTAGTATGAAAGGTGGAATATTAGCATGAGGACAGAAATAACCTCCAGCTCTGTATAGCAGAGAACTGGCTGCTTAGTTTAAACTGGCCCTTTTCCCCTCTCTATTTTGCATCCTATCAACAGGAATTTCTAGGGTTTAGGAACACACAAGCAGAGAAACTTGGATTTTTCAGGCAAAAAAATTTGCTCCAGTGTTGTTATTACCTGATAAAATGCTGACCAGTTTTTGGGCTGCTGTGGTATCCCACTGACAAAGCTGAATGCTTGCATACAAATCCAGAAACAAAACAAATTCTCTTCCTTTTCTGCCTCACAGACCAGCAGGCACGTAACAAATCAGTAACATAATGAACATACGATGTCCTAGTCCTACTTATTGATAATTATCTTTTACATATCTGAGAAAGCTTATGTTCCTGAAGGTGTAGGGATACCCTGGAGGAATAACAGCAAGAATTAACACTCTAGTGCACATGCTAATTAGGATTTAATTAGGGAATTTAAAAAATGCAGAGTGCATGTTTTCAGCAAGTGCAAATTACCAACTTACGGCTTGTAGGGTTGGGTTTTTTTATTGCAAATGTTATAATTGTCACTTTACGTAAAATTCAAGAAATTTAAATTCTATTTCAGTTTTTAGGACGATATAATTTTACCTCTGGCACATTTTCATCCATTATAATTCTTGTAACATTCTATCCTGATTTATAAGTTTTTCTACATTACTAATTCAGCGTGAAAGATATTAAATTGCTTTTCTTTCTGCTATTACAATGTACACAGGATGTTCCCTACAAATTGCACTATAACATTTTCCTTCAGCCTTTGCTGTTCATCTGAATAACAGTTATAACCTGTGGGTCAATAAAACTATTCCCTCAAAAAAGGAAAAGTGTGCACGCCTTTCTGGTTTTTTGGTTGTTTTTTTTTTTGTTTGTTTGTTTTTGTTTTGTTTTTGTTTTTGTTTTTTTCCCCAGGAAAAAAGCAAAATGAAAATGCCAAGCTTTACTTTAACACAGCAGTGCTTTCCCCTCCTGCTCCCACCTTTCTCTCCCAAGCAGATGCTCCACTTCATTGGGAGGCTGGTGAGATCCTGACATCAATAGTCTGGGAATTTTGGCCCTGATCTAAAACTGCAGACTTCTAACAGGAATTCTTCCAATCCTTTCTCTGCATTTGGCCATTCTCTGTGTCTGCTCACTGGAAAATCCACACAGGAGAGAAATAAATAGGCAGTAAAAGTAAATTTTAAAGATCTCTCTAGCTGCGCTCTGAGAGAAAGTTCTGGCTAGGGACTTTCTAATGAAAGGGAATTAACAAGATGATTAAAGTGTTAAGAAAACTCGATTTGCATCAGTATTTTAATTCTTTCAAAACAGACCCTTTAAACAAAAGGTAATCTTGTCAAATACCTTTCTCCCTTAATTATTAATGCTAATTGCTGTTCTTCATTGTTTTCTCTACAAAATCAAAACTTTTCCAAAGCGCTTCCTTGGGTCTTTCTGGATGTGTTTTTTAGCCCCAGAGCTCAGTGAATCCTCAGCCTGGGCATGGTGTGTGATTTGTGCCATGGCAAGGCCGGCACAGGAACATCCTCTGAGATCTCCCACTTTCCCACTTTAATTCCTGGACATCTTTAGAACCCGCTAATTAGACTCCAGCGTGGTTAACATCCCTGCAAGAGACTCTCATTCGCTGCTGAAATGGCTGAACAGGGAGAAAGCAAATAATGGCTGACTTTATCGAGTCCCTGGGACTGAGCAGCAGCGAGGGCACTGCTGGCACGGCCTGTCAGAACCACCAGGAAACCATGGCAGGATTGCTCAGGACACAGAAAACACCTGTGGACCACCAGTCCAAAACTTATTTGGGTCAGCAGTCACCCCCAACATTGAGGAGCTGTGTCAGTTTAGGAATTGGAATGGCCACATTTATTTCCTTTGTTTGCATTGGCTGCATTTTTTTGCTGAACCAAGATATGAAAAAATGAAAATTCAATGAAAACGAAGGGGAAAAAAAAAAAAAAGCCCAACCAACAAACCACAGACCAAACAAGTGAAAAATACTTCAATAAGACAGCCCTGATACTGCATTTAGTTGCCTGCTGCTCTTTAGGCAGGTAATTTGAGTTCTGCATCAGGTTGTTAATGGTGGGGTGGGGAGAGAGCACCTGAACACACAAGCACTCAGCACAACTGGGTCAGCCAGAAAGGAAACAACCCCTACTGATTAGATAGCTTTGTGGTAAAAATAATTCATCTAACTTCAGATACAAATCCTTTTTCTTAAGAAAAGGAAAGAAAAATTAAAACCTCAGTTCCTCACTCGTCGTAAAAATTGTTGATCTGCTCTAAAGTGATCTGAATATACACTTCACTTCCTTCAGTGCTTGCACTGAAGCCTATTAGGAGCAATCAAAACATTCCAGAAAACACATCAGAAGGGAAGATTTCTGACCTTTAGTAGTCACCAGTTCCAAGAATAAAATTCATTGTTTCTGAAGATCATGCCCCATGTAAAAAGTAAGTGAAGTAGATTCTGAAACACTGTGATTTTGACTATCTCAGTGAAGTTACATTTAAAAAAAAAAATAGTAGAAGCTTAACGAACTGTCTGGCAGCATGGGTGTGCTGTTAGAGGATAGCCCAGCAAAAAATTGGGACTTCAGACGTTGTTTAGTCTTCCCTTTGCTTTCATTCAGCATTCAGGTTCACCCTCACTCAGAGTAGATTATAACATAATAACAGGCAAGAGCTAATAGATTTGTGCTCTCAGTACATCACTCAGCTGTCTCTGATATCACAATATTTAAAGGATCTATCACAACATGAAACATTTCAGCTCTCTGTAACAATTGCAAATTAAATAATTCAAAAACAGTTTTAAAACCCACTTCCTTCCAAACAGTTTTCCTTGCCAGTAGCTGGACTGAATTTCAAGACAACATAGAGGAATATGAGAAAAACAGGCACAAAAAGGCAAAGTTTTCATTAAAACATTGTTTCAGGAAAGACCTTAAATGAGATTAAATTTAGCAGATGTGTGCAGTTAATTAGTAGGTCATGAAGTTTCATGAAACGTTTCCAACCACATGAAATTTAGCAGATGTTTTGTAGATAATTACTAGGTCACTTAAAGAAATATTTACTTTCTGACTACTCATCATGTGTACAATAAAACAGGTGTTTTTATCAGCACTTCAAAGCAAGATCAGGGACAGGGTTTATCTTGTAGAAATTGAGTTTATCCTGCTGAAATGCCAAATGTTGTCAATCGAAATATTGAAATATAAGATGCAGCTTTTTACAGACATTTGAAAACATCAGACCAAGAACTGTGACAGCTGGTAACCCACCCTGCTGTATTTTCAGTGACATCCCCATCGAGCACAGCACTGGATGTATTCAGGTTACAGAGTTTCATCTGCAGTCAAACAAGACCAGAAAATAAGTGGGGTCTCAGTTTCTTCCTGGAGAAACTCATCTCTCCCCAGTATCTCCTCCAGGAAGCCTGGCCTGGCAAGAGCAGGGTTTGGGTTTAATTTGTAGGATGTAGGAGAAAGATGGCATTTCTTGTCAGGACCAAAGGAGCTTTCTCTCTACCTCCAAAGAAGAAACTCAGGGATTCAGATGGGGGAGAAATTCACAGAATCACTGGGTTGGAAGAGACCCACAAGCTCATCGAGTCCAACCCAACCCTAACACCTCAACTCAACCCTGGCACCGAGTGCCACATCCAGCCTTGTCTTAAACACAGCCAGAGATGGTGACTCCACTCCCTCCCCGGGCAGAGCATTCCAGTGCTTTATTCAGGGACGTTCCAGGCAGAGCCCTGCTCTGGGTGACCAGGAGATGCAGTAACAGCAGTTTTACTGGCAGATGCCCGACTCTGGGCCAGCCCTGCAATAGCACTCTGGCTGCTACCACAGCCCAGCACAGCAACTGCAGCTCCCAAGAGCCACCCTGGACAAAGAGAGGGAGTCCAAGGAAAACCTTCCTGCTGGATGTGCCCAAGATCTGCCTTCAGAGCCTGGTACAGATGTAGGGCATCTACTGGCAACAGACACTCACCAGTATGAAAAATGAACATAAATTATGGGATCCCAATTAAGGGGTTTTGTGCAAAGTTTTGCCTTGGAGCAGTCCTGTAGAATTTCGGCTGCTTAAGGCAAATCTGCAGCCTCGAGTGTGACAGAGATACTGAAGGTGTTTAACATACAATGGAAATTTTAGGTACTGGATTTTGGGTTTTCTTACTGTAACTACAATGACATTTTCTGCTCTGGAGGTGAAGCTGTTAAAATAAGACGTATTTGGCTCAACGAGGCTGGTTGTACCATCCAAATCATCTCCCAGTGGCATCTCTAGGTCACGTTATAATCTGGAATCTGCCTTAAACAGCTCCAAGGAGCAGGGATATCTGCTAGGGGACACCACGAGCTCTGGCAATTTGTGTTGACATTTGTCTTTATCCCACAGCATATTTAACACAGATTAACCCCTAACCTAATCACTTCAGCCTACTCTGTTATCTCAAATTCTGCAAATAGTTACAATGGCTGATTTCACAGTGTTTCAACAAAAGATTCGGTGGAATTCAAGGTTTTATAAATCTTAAATCCTAATTTGGTTCTGCAAAACAAACCTAATGATTTAAAAAAAAAAAAAAAAAAGAAAACCTCAGTAGGGAATTTTCCACAAGTGATTTTTTTTTTTGCATGAACAATGTAAAAATGTGGAATTTAAATACAGAAGATACAAAGTTCCTGGTGCAGGTTCCATTAAAAAAAGGAAGCACAGTTTCACTAACTTCAGGTGGAGGGGGTTGCCCATTCTCAGGCTGTACAGGAGTGGAACTGGAGCACTGGAAATATGAGACAGGAGATTCTGGGCTGGCAGGAAGAGGAAACACCATAGTGAAATTGAGTTTAACTTCTACAAAGGAAGTAGCAAGAGCTAAGACCAGAATTTAAGTTTCTTCTTTCTTTGTAGTACAGGAGACTCCAGTTAATGGTAAATATAAAAATCAATTCATTGTTAGCAATAACACTTCTCTGTCGCTTATCTTTACTTTTCCCACCCCATTTTCTTGAAATAAGCCGAATAAACATTAGGTTGCACCCTTGCCACTTTTTTAAGCAAGAAATTTCACTTTTAACCAGACAGCCAATGTTCAGAAACTTTTCTTAAACAAAGTATGTGAATTCTAACCAAAAAAAAAAAAAAATCTAGCTCCTTCAAGGCAATAGACCCATTCTACTTAAAGCTATTAAAAGTCAAAATATAAGACAGAGTGTTTAAATATAGTTTGTAAAGCCAGAAAGAGGCAGCATTTGTGCTGTTTGTCACTCCTAATTGACAGTCACCAACCTAACAGGACACATAATGATGAGAGAATGATGAAGAAAATTCTGAGAACAGAGACCATGCTTGGAGCATCCCAAGGTGCTCTGTGAACCAAGAAGGCAAAAGGAGTTTTCATACTGACCTGAGTCCAGCTGGATTTCTGTGAAGAAGATGAAATTTTGTTCACATCCCACTGTAGAGATTCCCAGAGACTTCTGGGGAGGCATTGTTCTAGGGCAGCTTGCTGCAGAAAAAATTCTGCTGTATTCTCTTCCATCAGCCATGGACTTATTAGAAGAGGACAGGAAACCCTCTCTGAGCCTTCCGCGTCCCCCTGAGTGGCCCCAGAGAGAAGGAGGAGGACAGGTGACCCAGGTGTCCTGACCAAGAAATGGGTGAGGGAAGATCAGAGAGGCTGCTCACAAACAGAAACCAGTGAAAGGCTCCTGCCCCAGTTCCCCCATTCCAGCTGGAGAACAGACAGGGAAAGGAGAAATTTTCCTATTTTACTCATGTGCCTCATAGTTAAATAGCCAAGATTTGGGTCCCAGTAAAGTTAAGGCAAACTCCTTTTTCACAGTGCATCCTAATGAGAGCTCATATCCATTTCCAATAATTTATGCAGGAGGCCTTTTAAATCAATCCTTTTCCTCATCACTGCCTTCTCCATCTCCTTTCTCTTCCTTCCTGAACAGCAATTAAATAATAATGCTGAGAGTGGGCTATATCAACATCCTGGCTCTCCAAAACATGAAGCCCACTCGAACGGAGCAGCTTCCCACTTAGGAAGCTCTAAAGTGGAATGTGGCTTTGGCTAAAGGTGAGGGAGCAGCACGTGGTGCTTCCCTTGCTGGGCTGGGATGCATTATTACAAGCCAGGCAATGGATGCTGATGGACAGCTCTCAACAGCTCCACACACAGCATTTCAGTTTGCCCACACACTGGAAAGGCTGTCAGAGCTGCTGGGAGCTCACAGGAGAGCAAGGCAGAGCTCTGCCACGAAATGAGCGGCAGCAGAGTGTACAGGAAAACACTCTGATTCTCACCTGGTTGAAATTCTTGTGCATTTGCTTATGATGTATCCATGGTGTGAGAGCCAGCAGAATGTCCCTTCCAGCTGCAGCGTGGCCTGGTTTGTGTGCGCTGATCACACAAACCCCACGGGCGCCGTGCAACCCTCCCGCTATTGACTGAACACGCACATGCACGTAGTGACCACCAGCCTGCACAGGGTTCCACACATTGGTATTGCAGGTAACAACGCCTTTTGGGTTTAACTTCCTTCCAGTTACATCTATCCTGGTCTAATATCTTCGTCATCAGATCAAGGATTACTCTCACCAAAATAATTCTATTATTATTATTGTAAAAAAACCAGCCATGATAGCGAAAAATTAAAATCTAAATTCATCATGTTCCTTTCAGGTAACTTACCTTTACACCCACTGTTCCACACCTGTAATTCATCAAATAAAGGCCTGAAAAAATAGTGTTCCTTCCTGTGACTACTTTTTTAAACAAGTTAACTTAGAAGATCATTTAATTCAACAACATTTCAGGTGGTTGTTTGTCTGAGCAGCAGATTGCACCACACAAATGCTGACCAGTGAATAAAAATTGAACAGTACAGGGTACAAGCTTTCAGGATCTGCAAACTAAATATTTATTTGCAATATTTAGAATCATAGAATATCTTGAACCGGAAGGAACTCGCAAGGATCATCCAGTCTAGCTCCTGTTCCTGCACAGACACATTTTGGGTCTATTTATATTAAGCCTGACTGTGGGAGATCCATTTCCTGAGGACCATTGTACATAGAATAATATACAAACAAACACACTAAATTCTCCCTCCTATTGTAACATAAGTCTGTGTAAAAGTTTGGGGGTTTTTGAGGGTTTTTTTCTGGGTTTTTTTTTTTTTCCCTTATTGTCTCGTGTTTCACCCCTTTTGAAGACATTTAGCCAGTGACCAAGTTGACTGTGCTTGTGCTGCTGTGTTCACACGGGTTTGTGTAAGTGCAGGCAGATTTCTTACACTTCAAACAGGTTTGGAGCTCCAGGAACTTATTCTTTCCAAATGAATGGTGGTAAAAGGTTCTATAAAAGAAAAAGAAGGTGAGGGGAAGCTGACAAGCTACTAGGTCAAGAGAAAGGTGAAAGATCTGAAAGACTCATAGAAAAATAAATAGGCTTTGCAAGCTCCTAATGGCATTTCTTCCAGTACTCCAGGGAACAACAAAAGCCACTGCAAGGGGGTGCAAAGG
>WEKY01055198.1:67137-110891 GCA_013390045.1 Picathartes gymnocephalus | reverse complement strand
GGGGCGGGGGGTGGGGATTTTCTGTTGTGGGAGAAAGGAAAAGGGAAATCCAATCCTGCAAGGACATCTCAGAAACCCACAGTGCTGTTGGGCAAGAATAGTCTTGGAAGGCTGAGAGGATGTTTTTGTGAACACTGGAGAAGTTGGAGACTGAATCAGGGCATATAGAATTCTTCTAATGAAGAAAATTACAGAAATCAAACTAAAATTTAGCTTCTTTCTGTATTCTAAATTGAAATACACAGACTGGGTGATCCTTAATCGAAAATGTTATGGTCCAGGAAGGGGAACTGACCATTCAGCACCCCTTCATCTTGGCTGCTGCCCTTTCCTGGAAAAGCTGACAAGCACAGAAGCCGGACAAGGACTGTGGCCACATTTTTATTTGGTATCATGGTGCTCTGCCCCTAAGAAGAGCAGATAAACCTGTGCACACTTATCTCTCTGCACAGTGTGGTTCAGCACAGGATCAGCAGTAGCTGTTACTGCGACTGCAATTCACAGCTTGGGTTTAAACCATCAAAGCTTCTGAAATGCTATAATTGCCCAAAAGAAATGGCATCATTTCTTCCAGACCAACTTCTTGACCACTGTTCCATGACCAGCTGGGTTTCTTTGGCAAGTGGCAGAACATTCTAAGACTAGAGGGAGTACAGATACCGAAAATGACTTTGTGCTGTCTGAAGTTTGTTGAATCAGGTGTGTATGGGGGGACAGAAATATTGTTGTCTCTCAGAAAAACAAAACAAAACAAAACAAAACAAAACAACAAACTCTCAGATTATGTAAGAACAAATTAATGGTAGATCACCCCTTTAATTTGCTTCTCACTCTTCCTGTAGTTGCTATTTACTGCTCCAGGAAGGCTCTGTCTTCTGCCAGTGAATTGTTTTAATTTTCAGTCCAACAAAGAACTTCAGCAAAGCTTTCCCGTCAGAGTTCTCCAAAGTCGATGGTACCAATCAAATTTGTCTCTGGATTTTTTTTTTTTTTAATTAAAATTTATTTGCTAGAATTAATTTATACTCAGTAATTCCAGCTGAAAGTGCCATCCATAAAGGTGTTCTTCCATTCCTCCCAGGTCCTTTAGCAGCTTTCAGAATTCTCTCAGATTACACAGAGATTTAAAAGGGATAAGTCATGAAAGAAGAAGTATCTCACAGTAGTTTCTGCATTTAGTTGCATTCATATGTAACTGAGCCGTGCTTGTCTGCTTTGGCTCCGCTTAGGAGCTAAAATATGAATTTCACCATGGATCAAGTGCAGATGAAGGCCTCCTCAATTTGGAAACTAGGAATTAACACAGTTTGCTTTAACACTGTGAAATCTTGAAAACAAACAGATCATGAGCAGTACCAGCTCCTCTCATTTTAAGTGACACATTCACACCTTTGCTGCTAGCATCCTTGGGCTGCAGTTTCTGCCAGGCTGGGCTAACAATGCAGCAGAGTTTATGTTTACATGCTGAGAGCTGTATCCTGGAAACAGAACGGCAGTTTCTTGGGTAATTCCAGAATATAATGGCACCTTGTATATTCCAGCTTCTTTTTCACTTTTTTTTTTTCCCTCTAGGGTTTGTTTGGTTGTTTGGGTTTATTTTGCTTGTTTGTTTTGGTGGGGGTTTTTATGGCTGATGTTGTGATACCAAAACTATGGCCATTGGAAAAGTTTCTGGGGCTTCCATTGAATGAACTGTGGCAGAAGCCAAGCAAAAGTGGTCTGACAGGGAAAACATGTGGCACAAATTCTACTGGTTTCCTCAGCAAACAGGATAGGGCTTATGCTGCAACACCCTGAATTTCAGTCTAAGCCATTTCTAATTCAGGGAGAATCTTTCTGTGAGACATTTGAGCATTTCCCAACAGAACCCATGCTTAGACCTTTTAAGAATGACCACTATAATCATAAATGAATATATACTAGAAAAAAAAAGGGAAGAGAGCAGTTATTATATATTGGGATTTTCATTAAGCTTTACCATAAAGTCATTAATATCCTCAAAAACAAATTTAATGATGAGGACTTTTTTTCAAATTTGCCTAGAAACACTTTAGCACAACCGCTCCCAGACAGAGATCTGTAGTTTCAAATAAAAATATCATCTTCTCTTACCTCAACACAACTTTCTAATATTAATTTGAGGTTAATTCTAAGCCACAGCAACTTGGCCTCTTCACACAAAGTCCTGTTATTTCCAGCAAGGCTGCAGATCTTTGGTCCATACCCCCACAACCCAAAAAGCAGCACTTTTTTCTCAGTGAATATTACAGGGAAAAAAAGCTTAAATTATCAGCATCTTGCCAACTCCCAAATGGCAAAGTTGTATAAACTCATATTTAAAGAGCAAAAACCACTGTGTCCCCATCTTGAGTCATACAAATTACTGCTTTAAAAAGGATCTACTTGCTGAAAAGAAAGATGCAGAAATGTCCCTGCATCTCTCAGCTAATTTAATTTGTTTTCCTTCTTTTTTTTTTTTCTGACCTTCAAGTGCCATCACAGAAACAAGCACAGAACACAGAACACTAATTAGGACACTCCAACCACTTCTAATAAGTCTTAATAAGCATTCTGCCTGTACTGGATGAATCAGCACCACTGTATGAGGAACTCCTGCAGTTTTCAGGCAATATTCCACCACAGTCTGTACATCCCTCTGCCAACAAAAAACTCACCAGCACCTCTGCTAAAACTCAACACACAGTTACTTTGCTTTTAGTTACTTAAAGTGAGATTAATGAGTACTCACTGCAGCTTATTTTTTACTTATTAGGAGTTTATTCAATTTTAATGTAGCCTAAATCAACAATTATGGGACCCTTGTTGTTGTTTGCTTTTAATGCTTTGGGCACTTTCAGGATTTACTGTTCACTGTTCACATTTGAAAAAACTGCAAAGGTGCTCTAGGTAATTTTTCCTCTGGAAATGTACATTTACCATTAAAATTAATTGCAATTATTAAACACCAACACTTTGCCTCAATTATCTGAGAACTCACATTAGAAAAGAGGAACCTTAAAATATTTATTTGCAAGAATTAGAGAACATTACTTTGGGCCTTAGTGAAGTCTACAATGCCCATTAAATGTCTGAGTGAGTTTTGGAATACTCAAATTCCCATTAAAGTTAAAATATTGACCACGGCACACACATTTCTTCTTCTGAACTCATCTACAAGTCTAAATCAATTCCTCAGTTGTCTGATACTTTGAAGCAAGTGGATTTTTGAAAATATCAGGGTACAAAGAAGTAATGAGCATCAATCCCATGAAGAAAAGTATTTCCCTGTTTTGCCCTTTCTTAGAAACACAAGAATCTCTTAGGTTGGAAAGAATCTTTCAGATCACTGAGTTCCACCATCATCTTAATTCATAACACTTTTTTAAAGAGGAAAAAACCAGAAAAATATACCAAAGTATCCTCATCAGTTAAGGTTCTATCTAGCACCTGTAATTTTAACACCTCACTGCTTTGAAAAAGAGCTTTTTTAAAAATTATTAGGGGCCAATTCTGTTACATTTCTCCATTATTTGCAGAAATATTCTGCATGATCTCATGCAACTTTGATGCCTTTCTGCATGCTGTTCATTAGCAAACACATAATTTGGTTCTAACCGTATTTTTTGAAATGTCCTGGCTGAAAGATTTGGAAATCTTCTCAGCAGCTTTTGCAAAGTGGCCACCCCTGATCTTCAGCCTGGCCTGAGCCGGGGCACTCTGCTGGAGCGGGCTGGGACCCTGGGAGTTCCACAGCAGGGCTTGGGTTTGAGGGCGTCATGGGACTTTCCAAAGTCCTGCTTTTCAGGACACAGATCCCAAGATCACCTGGGACGTAAATAATGAGTCCAGAATTGTGTCACAAGTTTAGACCTTTGCTGTTCAGCCTCTGCAGAACCAGAAAAGGCATCGACATTTCCCTGGCCCTCCTACCCCAAATGTGAATCCAGTCTGCCTGAGGCTAACACATCTTTTTCTTTTATTTATATTAAAAACCCAACAGAAACATTAACTGTAATCTCACTTATATAGAAATACACTGCTCCAATGAAGTAGACATAAGGAAATAATTTTCCAACCAAGTTCTTAATTTTGTACGTGCCCATTTGTGCTGTCTCAAATGGAGTACAGAATAAAACAAATTTACAAAGTCTTCAAGAAGCAAATTAAAGCAAGAAATATCTCTATTTTTTTTTATCTTAGTAATTCTTTAACTGTAATCACCTTGAATTAATTGAGACTTTTCCCAACAGAAGATTATTTTCTATTGACCAAACACAATCAACCAACCTAAATCAGTAAGTTTACTAATCACATCTCCTGATGAAGGCAACTTATTCCCCTACCTCAGAAATGCCAAATAAGCAACACTTTTTTTCATACTGAAATAACTAGATCCATACAAGCACTGCTATTCAACAAAGAGTACCACCACTAGTACTGTGAAGTTCTTAAATATTCAGATTGGGTAATTTAAAAAGGTTGGTGTGGAATTAATTGACAAAAATTGCTACAACTCACCTCAAAACTATTTGGTCATGATGAGGTAAAAGGCTAAATTGTATGTAAAATCGTATTCTTAGATAAGCATGAATCAGCCTGGCAGTTAGGCTGTTAACAGTTTAATTCTCTTGGCTGACAGACTTAAGAAACATTATATATTATTAATATGGCTGGCTAATTTCTAATTAGGAACCCATTAGCAGTTCTAACAACAAGAGATTTTGATGGATTTGCAGTCAACCTGGCCAAAAAAAAAAAAAAAAAAAATTACTAGGTGACCACTTGCAAGAGGATTCTTCCATCTGTCCATTATCATTTAATGCCAGTCATACTTGGATGGAAAACAGAAAAAATGTGGGCGTGTTCTGACCTAATTCCCTCAGTGCACAATGACCTCTTACCTTCTTCTGTGGATTTCCCTTGGGGGATTGTGGTACTTTGTCTTAATTCCAACAGTTTTTACTTAATTAGGAAATAAAACCCCAAGTTATTTCCTGGCTCAGTCATTCTCCTAAGTCTGAATGTGTACCCTAAGAGAAATGCAAGTGTTAAATCATATCTATATGGCCTATTTGCAAAATGCAGGGGCAATAATTGATATTAGCAGGGTCTGATTTGATATCAGAAATCAGTCCCACTGGCTCTGCAGGGAAGCTCCCAGAAAACCAAAGCAGTGCACGAGGGGATGTGAGGCTCTGCACTGGCAGACAAATGGTCAGGAAAAATGAAGAAGCTGCTCAAGGCTCACAGAGATGCCCAATAACATCAGCACTCCTCCACAGACAGAAAATATCGAGATAAACACTATTTAACTGGTTTTTTTCCTTCTGTTGCTCAGGGCTCATAAAAGCCAATTAGTCTGGAAGAGTCTTGAATAAGCTTTATTGGAGTAATTTCTATCACCAACCCGACTCACAGCTTCAGCCCAGGTGGTGGCTCCTCTTCTGGAGAAGGTTTAACAGCAACAGTGCAGCATTTGGAAGAGAAAGGTTGTAAATGTTCTAAGGTTCAGTTTGCCCTGCAGACCACTAAGGAAAAGGAAATGTGGACACATAAAAACCACCCAAATGCATTCTGTGGAATACCTGGAAAGGCCCTGGAATCCACAGGACTGAAGGGATGCTTTGCCATATCCACGTGCTGCTGGAGCAGACAGCCCCCCGTGCCGAGGGCACGTTTTAAGGAACTCTGGAAAGCTTTTAAAATCTGCCCATCAGTGGGCTGCTGCTTCTTTGTAAATCTCATTTTGGCTGCTCTGGCTCCAGAGAACACTGAGAAGCACTTTCCATCATTTTACTGGGGGCTGACGTGAAATTCTGTGATGCAGCGGTTTTTATTGGTTCATTGTATTTTGGTTTGTTCCACGTACCCTTGTTTGGACCCTGTATGCTCTCCCTGTCAATTATCTGTCCCCTCCCCTGGTCGAGCGAGAGAATCTCTCTCTCTCCCCTGTCATTCTCCTTTCACCCCTGCCCCAAGTTCTAGAAAGGTCTCTGTTATTTGGCTATGCATTGGCCCCCACAGGTGTAACCCCATTCCCTGTTCTCCCGTTGGCTGTGTAGCCTGTCCCTCACCCCTGGACCACAGCCTTGGGCTTTCCCAATTGGTCTTGTTTGTGCCTCCACCCCTGGGGTCTGGGGGGTAGGAAACCCCCTGTCACCTGTGTTTCGGGGTCTCTCGGGGCAGAGCATAGGAGGTTTGATCCTTCTCTGCGACACTCCCGGTGGCCTGACTCAGTCTCTCCCCATCAGCTCAATAAATCTCAGTTGGGATGCAGAGCTGCTGAGCCCTCCCCGCTTGGCTTCTCCTCGCGGTGCTCACCGGCTCTTCCCGCTGCTCTCGGCTCTGCTCTCTGTGGCTGCGAGAGGGCTCTGGGGATCACAGAAGGTCCCCAGAGAGATTGCCTTCCACCCGCGCAGTCACAGCACCCCGGGCAGCAGAGATATTAGCGAAAATTCTGCTCTGGAGCAGAAAAGCACAGGAAGAAGGTCCCGAATTTCCTAGGAGAGTGTGCAACAGACTGAGCAGCATCCCGAGTGCCAAAACTCGTGAAGCACAGCTCAAACACACAAACCAGACCCTGTGGGAAGAGCAAAGCCAACCTGGCCAGGAACAGCTGCCTCCAAACATTGATCTGGTGCTTTTTGTCTCAAACCTGTGGATATTGACTGGGATGAAATGGACTGAGTGGCAGCACAGCTTTCAGCTGGGTCAAAGGTAGTTTGGAGATAATAATTGGATGCCAAGTCACAGAAAAAAAGCAGGTTTTAATCAAAGGAGAAAATTTCTCATGATATTCCTCTTCTGAAATAAAGCAAAAAGCTAATGCATTATCCTGTGCTTGAAAACTATAAACTCTGTGGACCTGTAATCCCACTCAAAGTAGCAAAGGAAAGGTCTATAATTGTTGTGATTTTTTTTAGATTTATTCCCCCAATCCACTCTGATATATACAAATCCTATTTTCTTTCCCTTCTCCTTCAAAAGACCAAAATCAGGTATTTTTTTTTCCTTGTTGTTGCTGGTTTTTTTTTTAAGAGTGATGAAATCTGAGTCAGATTTAAAAAATATTTAAAAGTTCACACAAACCCCAAGCCAAAAAACCCAAAAAAACCCCCAAAAAACCCTCCAGAAAACAAAACCAAACTAAAATGTCCCCAGCTACTAATTTATTACTATTATTAATTTATCCCAGAATCTGACTTTCTTCTAGATTTCATTAAGAGCAAGAATTAATTTGGGGGTTATCCACTACCCTACAATGAAGATTTCAAGACAAGCATACATTATAAATGCTGAAGATGGCTGCACCAGGTTAGCCAGTGATTTATTCCTAAAATTCTCTGCCACTAAAATGAAATTGACCCTGTAGCCGGCCCTGTTTGTAGAACATATTGTAACATGCTGTGGTTTATCACTGATTCCTTTAAAGATCTCAGACTGCCAATGGAAAGTCCAAAAGCAGCCATTTATGATTAAATTAAAAAACCCTGGAGAAGTATAGATTATACACAAATTTATAACTCATATATATTTAGATCTGCCTTGACAAAGATAAGAAAATGCCAAATATTTGTAAAAAAAGAGGCACAACTGAAAATGAAGAGCCAAAACAGGATTGCTACTCAGATTTCTCAGTGTTTCAGTGTCTGGCTCTCTCAAAACATTTCCAAATCATTTCACAACTTGGCTTCAAAGTTACAGCTGCAGTTTGGTTTTTACTGCAGCACTGCCTGGATTTCAGTGGTGTGCACCAGCAGTTGAAAATTTGGTCAGTGGCTTGTACCAGCCCAAGAAAATTGCAATTAAACCCCTGTGTGCCCTTCCACCACTTTAACTATCCTTTCTGTGAATTGAACACACTATGCAGTTTAATAAATTATTATCAATGTCTGATCAACAGACATCAATTGCCATGGATAGGAGATTTATTTACAGCTCTAGCCTGGAAAGACCCTCCTTCCTTTTCTCATGAAATAAAGGTTTCTGCTGCTGCAACTTCAATCAAAACTTGATTTTAAGTTTCATATTCAATTAGTTTGATACATTTATTCCTAATTCTAAGCACTGTCTGCCCTAGATGCTTAATTATTGCTCAGTGTTGTCGTTTTATATATATGTATTTTTTTTTAACTTATGAGCAAAGGCTGCTTTCTGCCTGATTCTGACACCCCATTTTTCTCCAGCGACTTGGGCACCTGATTGCCCTTCCCAGACCTCCTTTTAATCTCTTGCATAGGCAATAATCCCCATACTTTTTTTTTTCTAGTTCAGAGGAGAAGCTGATGCATTTCAGTCTCAAGGAGTGGTCCTGTATTACTATTTCCTGAGGAAATAGTAATAAATTGTACTTTCCTTCCTTTAGTATCTCTGAGTGCTATATCTCACTACTTTAGAAGATATTTTAGCTTCAGTTAAGGTGTAAAAACACACATGGTGTGAGATCATATGTGGCAATTTCCTTTTCCAGTATCTTTGCTGAGTTATTGTAGGAAAATGCAATATGCTCTTAAATATAGCAGAAACAGAAATGACTAAAAGCCATTCTCTTTCAGGATGTTTTCCTAAATAACTAAAGGCCAGCTAACTTTCTCTCGTAAGAAACCATTGTGGAGAAGCCCAGGTAAAAAAGAATAATGGAAGAAAAATGTACCTTAAAGTTGGCGAGCTGAGTAGCAGGAAGTTTGTTCCTGTAGAAAAATCAATCGCTGGAAAGCCAAGAAAGCTGCAAGGAGAGCAGACTGATGAGAAAAAGGAAAATTAGGATCTCATTGTTAGGCAATAATGGTCTCACCAACAGCTCTTTTCTAAAGATGATAAAGACAGGTTAGGTAATTTATATTTTGAAAACAGGTTTTCCCCTTTTACCTCAGATTACCTAAATTCAAATAATTCACTCTGATTTACAAATCTATATTGTACTTCAAGTTTAAGGATGAAGGAAGGACCATCTAGAAATCCACTACTGCCACTTACAAACTGACTGCTCTTTGTCCCTCTGAAACTGAAGTTACGATATCCAACCACACATTCCAGAGGTATTTCAGATATATCCAGTAAGGAAACCAGCGGCCCTGCAGAATCCTCAGTATCCTGCATGCCTCTATAAAGGCTGAACGCATAGTTAAGGTACATTAATATATAGGTATATACAGCTTTCCAAAAGCAAGACGTAGAAAATTAGTAATGCATCAAAATTTGACGTTTGTCAGAACTTCAGCATTAAAGGTGAAAGCAATGTTGCTGCCGATCACCAAGCAATAAGAACAGCATGTCAATACGTGTTTGATTTCAGTTCACCTTAAAAGAACAACAGAATACAGAGCAAAGGAATAGCAGATAATGATGCAACTCCCACTTAAAAATATGAGCCTTTGCCTCACATTTATGAGGAATATTTCTCTGCTTCTCAAAGGATAATTACAGCTTTAAGTAAAGTTTCTACATATTCTTGTGGGCTTGCAGGGCCTGAAGGAGCTGCAGCAAAGATGGACAGAGACAATTGCCAAGGGCTGCAGGGCCAGCACCCAGGGAATGGCTTCCCAGTGCCAGAGGGCAGGGATGGATGGGATCTTGGGCAGGAATTGTTCCCTGGGAGGGTGGGCAGGCCCTGGCACAGAGTGCCCAGAGAAGCTGTGGCTGCCCCTGGATCCCTGGCAGTGCCCAAGGGCAGCTTGGACACTGGGGCTGGGAGCAGCCTGGGACAGTGGGAGCTGTCCCTGCCCATGGGAAAAAGATTTTGAGAGTCCCTTCCAACCCAGCCCGTTCTGTGATTCTGTGAACACTAAGCAGCTTTCTGCTTTCTCTGATGGATGTTAGCTGCAAAATGCATTTATGCTCCCAAAGTCACAGGCACGAGAAGGAGGAAGGAAACTCCAGAAAACTCTCCCTACGTTCAATTTCCTCAAATGGCAGTTTGTTTGCAGGAGAGGGCTGTGGTTAGTCAGGCTCCAGTGTTAGTTTTATTTCACTTACTGTATGCTGTAGGATTTACCAGGTACGGGGAGAAATCAAGTTTAAACCTTCCTCCTGCTGGGGGAGCATTAAAGTAGAAGAAGAGGAATAATGATCTTAACCTTCCCTTCTCTACTTGGGCTTCTTTCTGGCTCTCACCCTTTTGCATTTTTATGCCCTCATATGTCTGAACCAAATACATATTAACATGCAGAGTTTTTATATGTAGATAAACAATCATATCTGATATGGCAGCTTCACATGCACGAGAGGGAAAGATTGCTGCTACCACCACTGGCAACCACGACTAGGGTAAAGCTAAAAACCCAGAAACAAGGCAGGCAAACTGGCACAGTTTACAGAAAGGACATTTAGTGCTGTGGCTGAGCACCAAGAACAAACAGAAGAGCAGCTCTTTATTTTCCAGGGTTTGCTTTTCAGTGGAGCTTTCATCTTCAGCGTGTCTGTCGTGGTTCACACCAGGGTCGTGACACAAATCACTGCCTGGAATAGGAAAAGATTTAGAGACCCTACAAGAGCTCCTCTCACCCTCTGTGAGGCCCTAAAACACCATCATTTTGGGGCTTGGTTCAGTGCAAAGGACCTGAGATGGTTGTGGATCTGACGGAGGGTGACGGACCCGTGCCAGCGCCCAGGGATGGTGAGGGTAGGAAGGGGAGCTGAGGGAAGCGCTGCTGGATCCATCCATGGCCGCTGGGAGTGCACGGCTGGCTGGGACAGGGGTGCAGAGCTGCTGCGGAACAGCTGGCCAAAGCTGACAGAACACTCTTTACCCTGCCTGCAGCACCCCGGGAGGAAGCTGTTCCTAAACTGAAGCTTTTAGCTGAAAAGACAGACGTAGCAGTCAAAAAAAGGCCAGAAAATCAAGCAGTGCCAGGCTGAGCTGCTGCTGCTCTGCCCGCGGTGGTCGCAGCTGCAGCAGTGGCTCTTGCTGGGAGGGGGGGCTCACGCAGGGTCCAGCAGCCACCACTCCTCACACAGAGGGACTTCAAGGGGTCCTGGGCTTCCCCCGAGCCCCCACAGAGCTAATCATCCTGACAAGCTGCAGGAGGAAAGCAGAAATTACTTTCCAACAAGGTTATTTACTTTTCTCTCTTAGGTTTGTCTTTTTCTCCTACCACAGTTTGCACATTTGCAGAAATATCAGGAAGGATAACTTGGGGCAGGGACCAGAAATTTGTTTCTTTTTCTATTCACAGAGTTCTTCTCAGCCCTTCATCTATGAGAAAACAAAGATCTGATAGAAGCTAAAAGCTGGAGTATCCATAAAACTTGGGGAAAATATCTTCTATGACTGAAGATTGTGTTTATTCCTTTAATGATACACTTAGTCACCAGGGCTTTTCAAACATATATGAAACCTAAAACAATAATAAGTATCTAAAAGGATGCCCTAGTTATAAAGGCTGAGTACACACAGTTCTCAAACTAAATATCCAATCAGTTGTTTGGGGTATAAGGACTTTCAAATTGAATTTTTCCTGGTTTTTATTCTCATTAACATTGAGTGATAGCAGCTCCATGGTATAAGAGGGAACTAGTGAAAGATATAAAGACAGTTTTAGAGATGAATAGAAAAACTGTGATAGTGGGTCTGGTATTACACATACAAATCTGAAATATGCTCATCCAAATGCCATCAATTTTGTGATAATGCTCTTGAACAGAATAACAAATCATGTTTCTTGTAAGTGGTTTGATAATTCTTTTTCTTTAGAGTTTTCCACTTTCTCCTGTGCTTCATTCTTCTGTTCTAACTCCAATGGCTTAACAGGTTCTAGATCACATTAACTAAATGGAACAGACACCAGCATCTCACTATTACCTCGTGCTTAAATAAAACCACAAAATCTTGAGGATTCTGAAGCAGAACAGGCTGACCCTTAGAGAGATGAAACAGACCAATGTAGGGTCCAGCTGAAAAAAAACCAAATCCAGCCAGGTCCTCAGGAATTTTGTTAGCAAACAAGGTCAGCAGAGACTGTACCTTCCCACCATGGAGACTGCAGCAGCAGCAGCCTCGAGATACCCATGTTCATCACATTCTGCTTGGATCTCTGGAGACCCTCAGCAGCAGCACCAGCTCTTTCCTTACTTCTGCAGGTCCCCAAACCTGCCTTCATTGACACAGTTCAATTGACACAAGACTTGTTATTTTTTTGGAAGCTTGGAAATGTGATTTTCATGATCTTTCCAAACTGCTTCCTCCTTTTCTCTGCATAAAGCCAGGAAGAGTCCTTTGCCATGCCAAGGAAAGGAAAATCACAGCAACAGGAACATCAGTCCTCCCTCCCTCCATCTCGCTGTTCTCTTCCTCAGATCTGGGATCAGTCTAATAACAGCAGTTTCACACTTGAATTTTTTCTAATCATGATGAAAATGTCATTAATGGTACAAAACTACTACTATCGTGCTCAGCTGGCCTCTGTAGCTCTCTAGAGGAAAGAAAATATAATTTATAATAATATAATACTTGTTCCTCTCCACCCACACCTCATCTCTGAACTTCTTACACTGCATTAGCTCACAACACGTTGTGTACATTCCAAACAATATTCCAGGCTGCTTCTTGATGAACATAGTATTTACACTTGAATTAGGATTTAGATTCGGTGGCAGACAGAGCTGAGATACAGAAGTTCTCTGCCTGCACAGCCCGTGAATTTCAGCCTGTTTTGGCACAGGTGGGATGCAACCAGAGCCAGCATCCCCTGCAATCCCACCTGCTGGTTAAAGATTTCTGAGACAGCAAATCCCCCCTGGTGCCTGGTACTCAGTGGCAGCAGGAGAATGCAGTTCCCAGTACACAGCATACAATTTACACAGATATCTGAATTATACTGGCTCCAACACAATGGGCCACGAACTACGACAAAATCTGAGTTTTTAAAGTGCACTGAGCCCATTTACAGTTTTTGTTTCCAAAAAAGCTGCAACTGCCCTATTACCAAAACCAGATTTCCACCAGATTCTGAACAACTGAGCAGAATTTTAAGGAAAATAGAACCTTTTTGTTGCATATTGGTGTTCAGGTGCTCTGAACATCAAACCTGCATCGTTCTCTCTGTTTTTCAAACACAAACATTTGCAGCTTTAGGTACTTTCAGACTATTATCCCTTGTTTAATTGCCTTAGAACACACATCAAACTTGATTGAATGAGAAAGATAAGCCTTTCCTTTTTGAGGAAAGATTTGTTCTGAATTCTCCTGAACAGGAAAGTGAACCAATATGAAATATTTCCCTTCACATCCCGATCAAAGTATCAACAACACTGAGCAAACAGATTGTGCTTTATCACCTGTTTTATTGTCTGTTTCTGTACAAGCACCACTGTTATCAGCTGGGCACATTCCTCAAGTCTCTGCAACATCACAGCCCCACAACCATTTTATTTACAGGCATAATTATGATAAAATATGAGAGCGTTGATATACTTCTCAGAGAAGGAACATGAAGAAAAACAAAGTGAAAAATTATAAAATAACAGCTTTCTATATATATTTTTATGCTTTAATCCTACCAAGTACATTATTATTATATTCCATTTATTGAAAGCAGAATTGCAATTTGTACACATACACAGCAAGCTGTAACAGAAAATAGAATTTTTATCTCTTGAAATTGAAATAGAGACATTTTGTATATAAGTCTAAAAAAGCCCCACTACATACATTTAATGTATCCAAGCTGAACAATATTAATTGCCATAAAAAGTTTGGATTTTTTTCTACTCTGAAAAATATCAGGTAAAATATTTGCTAAGCAGAAGAAGAGGTAAAGAAAGTCTGTGTTACACTTGTATGACAAAAGGAAGAGACATTTCTTCATACATTTTCCCCAAGGAATAAGGATCACACATAAAAATGTAGAGAAGAAAAAATTGCAGGAGACTTTCTTATGAGAGGCTACGTCTAAAATCCACTAAACAAAATGGAAATGTCTCCATTGAGACCACAGGACTCTAAATCTAACACAATGTACAGGAAAACCCCAATGTATTTAACTTGAGTTCTCTGTAAGAAGTGTACAGGAAAACCTCTTTTAATGATCAGAAGCACTTCTGTCTACCTCTAGTTATTAGCATGCCAGGAATATGTTCTTTTTTTGGGCACACTGGACTGCAACAAGAGGGAGGCAGAAAGCAGAACAGTCACTTTTCTGAATTACCACAGAAGGGTTCAGGGTATCAGCTCTAGCAAGTGTCTCACAGCTGCCACCTGGGCTTGTATTAATGACAAAGACAAAAATGCATCAAACTAAATCTGAGCTCACTCAGGGAGCTGACCAAAAAAAGCTTAGCCTAAAATTGTAAAAAAAGAAGAAAAAGCTAAGGAATCTGTAAGAAAATAAAGCATTTTTATTTGTTTCTGAGATTTCACCCAATGTGGTTCTCCCTTCTTGCTACTAATAATGAATCCCAATACAGAGTTTATTTGGAAAAGTGCATGCAACTCTTCTGTCTTGTCATGAAGAGAAATTCTTCCTGAATTAAAGGAATGGGAATGGGATCCTGTGCACAGAAAATACTTCACTTGAAAGTGCACAATTCCTCTGCAGTTTTTTCCTTCTGATATCAGGTTCATGTTTATCCCACCTCAAGCAATAGGACCACATAATTCTTACAATTTTCTTTTAAATTTTGTATTGAGGCATGAATAACATTAAATATATTTGATTCCACTCATCAAAAGTATAATTGGATTTTTATATTATGATGTTTAGTAAAGAGAAGCTTTGGGGTCCAAATTAAACTAAGTGAAATTGATCTCTTGGCAACACCAAAAAGGAAGCACTTCTGCCCTTCATTCTTTAAAGACAAGACATTTGCCCAGGTAAAATCTTGTAACAAACTTAATTCTGAGCACATACATTGCATAAAAAATAAATAAATGTAGAAGCAAGTACAAGAAGGGAGGTCACTTCCAACATCTGCTGTTCTGTGGTACTGAGTTCTAGCTGTTATGAACAGGAAGATAAATTAAGAAAGAGTTATGAAAGTTGCAGCCAGTTAGAGGAGAAATGACATTTATTTCATGCATCCTCCACCTTCTAAAGACACTTATCACTGTAACTTAGTTAGACCAATCCACACTTTATATTTTTTGTGTGTTATGTACATGTGCAGGCACACATCTGTATATATCTGTATATATATTTATATGCAAATCAATCTCAATACTCTTAGATTGTGCACTATTCACGTTATTAAATGTGCTTGCTTAAACAACACCACTATCTGGTATTTTATACACGTTGTTTACACTGGGGAAATCACTTTCTTCAGGTAAGCATGTCCTGATTTCGCCACATCTTATGGGACTGCATCAGGCTCTGCAATACAGTGAGGTTTTATTCCCCAGTAAAGGTCTCCTCAGTGTAGAGCAACAAGGATAAGGAAGGATTCCCTCCAAAGGCACTTCCCACTTTCTAGGCTGTTTCATTGCACCAGGAATACTGGATATGAAAGGAGCTCCCTTTCCCCAAAGGCACAAAGTACTCCAGCTATAATTGTCAGATAATTTCACCAGTCTCTGAGCCTTTCTCAGACTGACACGTGCAGTGAGGAGCAGCCCGCAGAGCATCAGCTCTGGAGTTTGTGCTTTGTTCCAGGAGGATGGAGGCATTCCCAGAGCTTCAGCTGCCCATCACAGTCGTGTCAATCACTCCAGAGTTCCCTCCTCCCCCATGATCTGACAACAGTCAGAGCTCCAACACTGATCGCCAGCTTGCTCTTGACTCCTTGAACATGAAATGTAACAGTGAACTGTTTGTCTTGGGAATAAGAATCATGAAATGACTTACTGGGTAATTATGGCTTGAGAAGAAATGTGTTAAAAGCACAAGCTGTTTAAAGACAAAACCCCTACTTGAATTCACAGATAACTTATTTACTGTAAATGTTTGTGCTCTAATCAGTAAGTTCTTTAGAAATCAATGTGGGCACACTGAAAATGTTTTACCCAAGAGATGGAATTTTCTTGGGACACCTCAGGACTGTGGAATAAATCTTATAAACTAAGAGCTATCATAATTTTTTGCACATTTCACTTAGTTGTTCAAGAAAACTGTGGATCCTGCCACAAGCAGCACGTGTGGGGCTGTGTAAAGATCTGTGCTCTTCCCATCCCCTCCTGCCATCAGCACCGTGGCTGCAGTTATGCTGATTGTTGTTTTACCAGTTACTTTGGTTTTGCACAAACACATCCCACAGGAAGCAACAACTCAAAACAAGGAAATTTGCTTTAATCCACTCCTCTCCTAAAGAACAAACTCCATGGTAGCTGTGAACTGGGGTGTTTGATGCACCTGCAAAGCAGAAATTAGATACCAGGCAGGGCTGAAGGGGCAACATCTCATCCAGTGCCAGCCCTGCCATGGGCAGGGACAGCTCCCACTGTCCCAGGCTGCTCCCAGCCCCAGTGTCCAAGCTGCCCTTGGGCACTGCCAGGGATCCAGGGGCAGCCACAGCTTCTCTGGGCACCCTGTGCCAGGGCCTGCCCACCCTGCCAGGGAACAATTCCTGCCCAAGATCCCATCCGACCCTGCTCTCTGTCAGTTTGAATCCATCAAATATGGGAGAAAAAAAAAAATATTGTCTAGGTAGGAGGGTAACACTTCTATTTACTGCTTTCAACATGTCCAGTAATGCATTATGCACTTCTTCGTTTTAGGATATTCAAATACATGACACCAAAACTTGTGAGTCATTCCTTCGTGACAAAGCTTTTTGTGAGAAAATTTTGCTGCATTTTTTAGGGACACTATTCAAGACCAAAATATTTCTTTCTGTGAATTTCAGATATTGTTCTTGTGGTTTTCCAAAAGGCAGTCTTTCTTCAGTATGAGATTTAAAAAAAAAAAAACAAAAAACCAAAAAATACCAGTTAAAAAGTTTGACAAAAGTTTTTAAAAATAATTTAAATTAAGTGTATTTGTGGAAAACCAGTTGTATTTCTAAAGATCACTGGTGACACTCCTTCTGCACACCTCCCCTCCACATAAAATTTGTCTGTGAATAAAAAAAAATTCAGCTTTTGATTTCATGACTAACAACCACATTTTTAAGTAAATATATTGAAGTACTTCCATCATAAAATACATAACCAAGTTCCAACGTAGCACCAAGTTTCACAGCTTAATGGAAATTATTGTTAAAGTTCTCATTTCGCAAATTTAGTCAGGGGATTCAAAAGAGATTTACACTTTTCAAAAACGTGGCAGTGACAGACCATAAAATGGGGGGGGGGGAAATTATTTTACTCAGTGGGTGAAACATTGCTCGTATGCCTGCAATCCCCGCTGCACAAAGCACCATGAGATCGTTTTGATAAATATCTACATATTTTGTAAACACAGCAAATATCCAGTGTACAACGATAAAATATGTACCTGGAGGGATACCTAGCAGGACTCCAATTTTCAGAGCTGTCCTGCAATTATACTTTTAGTCTTTACGTCAGTAGTGGCACTGAAGTTTGAGCTAGATTCCCATGCAATAAGTAGCTTTAAAAAAGGACTAATATTTCTGAATGTCTTGTAGCCCCTGCACCGTGGAAGCGCGGGTGATGTGATTTAGCGCAGGTACCCAGCACATCCACAGCCCCCTCCCTCCTCCCCTGAGGGATGGCCGCGGAACCATTATTGTCACAATGACTGCTGCTGACTCTCTCCCCGGTTAGTGAAAAGGCTTTTCAGCTGTGGTCGATCCTGGCAGTGAGGGATGACCAGTACAGATGTTTTATGCATCTGTCTTAATGAACAGCCAAGACAGGGAGATAGCAGCTTTTAAGAAGGATGCCAAATAACAATTTGTTTATTCACTGCTACACCCTTCTGGTGCTTTTGCTTATGATGGGACAGCTTTTCCATTTTTGAGCCATGCATTGCAGAAACAAACCTTGGAGGTGGAGTGAAAGATGTAGAGCAATAAAGTGAAATAAGACACCAGCTCTAACACTGCCAGAGAACAAAGAACTGACGTGTTGAGTAGGCAGGTTACACAGAGATGTCCCTGTCCAAGATAATTACCTTTTACACATCAGCTTTGGGCTGGATAAAATAGTCCTGGGCTTGCTTCTGTATCCTGACTCCAAGATTTGAAACATGTAAAAGGATGAAGGCAATCAGCAGTGCTGTCATTTTCTTCCCTGACACTAATGCAAGAGAAAAAGAGAACACGTTTATAGGGTGTGACTGACACAAGACTTCAGCTGTGAGGGAGCATAACCATTTATCCTTGTTTACAGCAAACAAGAAGGATAAGGAACTGTTCTATGATAGCAAAGGCAGAGCTTTCATTATCAAACAAAGTTTACCCAGAAACTGAAGCATGTGTATTTTAGAGACAAACAAAAAATAAAAACCAGACTGGGAAAGATTCCTTAAGAAGCTGAGAGAATAGACCCACAATCACTCCTCTCCAAAGGCACCAGTGTAACAGTGACTCTGGTTATGCCACACACACTCCCAGGACACACAAGTTATTTAAAAAGCAGGGTTTGAATCAGTGGTTTCTCCCTTTGTATTCTGAAGAGATCCTGAGAGAGAACTTCATGTGCTTCTTGATGCTTCTATGAAAGTCAAGAAATGAACTCTTTCTGATAAATAAAGATCCTCTTACAGGTCACCAATCCAAATTCAATTTCAGGCAGTCATGACAATTTGTCTTCCCAGGAAGACCTTGTTTTACATTTCCAGTTTAGTTCTGAGCCTTTTTTGTAGCAGGTTTGTTTTTTAACATCTGCTGAGTTTCACTGCAGCAGTGCCTGTATTGATTAGGACAAGAGCACAAATGAATTAGGAAGAGAAGAGCTGATTTAAAGTGGGAGGCTGTAACTTTATTAACTTTTATCACAAGCAGAGATATTACACTAAAATGTTTTTACTCGGTTCAATAAATTGCTAACAGTGTTCCAAACCAAATAAAGATACAGCCTAGGCCTTCAGATCATCAGGTTTTCCACTATTAAAAAGGATGAAAGCAAATACAGAAAGCTGTCTTAACCAGGGAGGATTTAAAATACATTTTTATGTTATTGTACCAAAAAGATATTGCTCATTATCTCCTTAATATCCTGTATCACACTGCAAGTGATCTGTTGTAGTGCAAGTCAACCTGGTTTTAGCTGAGTTTACAGCTTCCCCCTCCCCAGCAGACTGGCTCTAAACACCCAGCCTGCTGTAAGAGGAGACCTTGGACATCTAGGTCCCCTAAAAAATGTCTTCCTGATTCTGCAGCTCAGCACAGGGTCCTGGGAATGTCAGAGCTGCTCTTTAAGCCGGGACAGGGGAGGTGGTGCCCTGAGCCACCCAGGGACACAGAGGAGATGTGGAGGAGCAGCTTTGCTCTCCTGGACCAGCAGTAGGGAGGTACCTCTGAAATAAAGCAAGAAAGGACCTCAGCCAGGACTCCAGGGCTCATTTCCAAGGGTCGGTCTCCTCCCTGCCTCTGTGAGCCCAGGTCTGGACAGGCAGGACCATTAAAACTGCCCTGAAAGCTGCACACTGGCACTGAGAGGGCTCCAAACCCTGCCACACACTGTTCAAACACACAGGGAACAGCACCAGCAGAGACCCCAAAAATGCACAGCCCGGCTTTTTAAACACTCCAGAATTTATAACCATATTAACAATTGTTCTCTGACACTTTAACTTGAATAAAAAAAAAAATATATATATGTACATATTCCTTCAACATCTATGGTTCAGCTAGAACCAGTGAACTCTGCTTGTAGCAGAAAGCAGATTTTCTGCAGCAAGACAGCACTGCTGTGGTATCAGTTATTTATATTTGCATGACAAACAGTTGCTGGCTCCTTGCCTAACGCGTTGGTGTTGGAACATTTGGTCCAAGCAGTGCGTCTGCCAGCTCAGGACTGCGCTGAATCTGTCACCAGGCATCAGATAAATGTGTCACCCTTGACAGCCTGCATGTGCATGGCTTGAACCTCCATCAGGGCGAGTGAGTGACCACAATGCAGCCTGTCCTAGGATTGCACACACCTCCCACGCACGCAGAAATAGTGAGTGCAGCTCTAGACCCATTTCTATTTTCTCCCTCTGGGTGTTGTGCTGTTGCCCACCACTCTGAATATTATTTCAATTCCGTGCAAGCAACAGAAGTGGGCCAAAGCAGCCTCTACAGTCAAAAGAATCCCAAATAAAATAAACAGAAAAAAACCCCAACCCCACACTCTTATGTCTGCAAGTTAAAATCTGCTGCATAAATCAGGATGTTAAATACCACGAGCAGGTTCTCCAACCGCCTTCCTCTGAGATTCTGCCACTACAGGGCCCCTGTTCCCCGAGTCAATGGAAGCAAAGTGAGCAGCTCAGGCACTGAAATCCTGCAGTCAAAAAGAGCCACCAGGACTCTCACCAGTCACTCTTGTGCGGATCTTCACTGTGTGATGCCAGATGTGCTAAAATCCACTCGTTCAGCCCGCGCTGGAAGCACAGGGATAATTCTGAGGCTCTCCTGGGGAGGCTGTTCTGTGTTCCACCGAGGCTCTGACCCTCCTCCCTCTGAGCTCAGTAGGGGTTGGCTTTCAAAGAGAGAAGCACTGAGCCCAAAGGTACCTGCAGTACAGGCAGCACCAGAGAAACACTAGTCTGGTGGTATTCCAGCGATTCGATGGAAAACTTATTTTTGGTGCCTCACTGGAACGCAGAAAAGCATTTTTACAAAGCAAATAGAATGAATTGTAATAATTGAAAACAGCGTGAGCTCCCGCTGTTAATTTGGGGAAAGGGATCTTGAAATCTGAACAGTTACCATCTGAAGCAATGATAAAGAATTTACCAGCAATTTATATAAATACCAACACAACATAATAGGGATTTAACTGAGCAGCAGATGGAAAGGAAAAGAGTTGTCTCTGCTTTTGCAGAAGTGCTTACTGCAAATGAAGCCAGCAGGGTATCTGCTGAGTGACATCACACTTGGATAATAAATAGAACTTCCCTGGCAAAATTATGACCCAAAAATGTAACTCACTTTTTGAAAGTTTAGAAAACACATATAAACAGTGTACAATCCTTATTTGTCCCGTTTTCTGGAATACTAAGAAGTGACTGCCAAAAACTTATATTTGTACCTGCATACTGTTTTCTGGACACTCATTAGGGCAAATTTAAACACTTTGTCCCATAGCTTTAAACAAAAATTACCTATATTTTACTCCTCTGTTGTTGTTTTGTTTCCTGTTGGGATGCTGAGCCTTTAAGTCACTACAAACAAGTGGTTGTGTTCATCAAAACAGAAGACTTAACTTTGCTTGGAGGTTTCTGAAGCTTAATTTCTACTTTCTATATGCTCACGATCACTGCAGTCAATTATGACAAAACTACGTGGCTGCATCTGCTTTACCCTAATCCTCAATATAAATGTGCTTAAACACGGGAATTAGCCTGCTGAACCATACTTACATCTAGGGAAGAAAAAGACAGTTCAGACCTTTCTTCTCCCGCTGCCCCAAACCCCCGTTCACTTCCATGAGCCCATCTGTGTCAAAAACAGGCTGCAATGAACAAGAGGCAAAGATTTGGTAAATATTTTACTGGGCTTTTCACACGGATTTTAATGATTTTACTGTCCTTACAATTTTAAAGTGCTTTCCCGAGAATCCTTTGAATTATTCATCTATTGTGCAGTAAGGCCAACGTAGAACACCACTAAATATTATGTAGGTACTGCATGGGGAAGTGCTTTGTCTATTTGCCATTGTGTTATTTAAACAGGATTCTTAAATAACAAAACATGACTACCAGCAATATAACTCCTCTTTTTTGATATCTGAGGGTTCACAAACTGTTTCAAAATGCACCACACTCAGTGTTATGCTGGTAAAATTACACTTTGCCTCTCCACCTAACATGCATTTCTATGAAACATAGCATTCTCAGCGAGTTGTTTTCTCAAGAGTGAATACTTTGATTGACAAAGGATTAAATTACTGCTGAGCCATTCGTGATTTATGGCTCTTAACACCTGTTAGGTGTTAAATTTACCTTTTCACATCTCTACTGTGCAAGATATCTGCTCCCACTTCATTAACATCCTGTGTTTTACACCAGTAATGATACTTCAACATAAAAACTGATGCCTTTTTGAATATAAAAATACTGAGAATTTTTTTAAAATAAATTTATCTTTAATGATTTAATGGGCTATTTTTGTCTCAGAGGTTGGATTCAAAGAAGGAATTTTGGAAGAAAACCAGTGCTGAATTTGGTGTCTTTCTTGTTGCCCCCTGCAATATGGCGTGATGAAACTAAAGGTACTTTTTGCACTAACAAATTGTCTATAGACACTTCAGTGTCTGAATAGCAATGGCAAAATATATTGGATGCAACATCCAAATTTCCAGAAAGGATTCTCTTAAGGGCTATGAAGTACACCTAAAAGAGGCTCAATATATATGTGCAATCAAATATAGCAAATAATTAAACAAAAAAAAAGTTTAATCATCACCCAAATTTTCTCTTAAAGAAATTTATTACAGTGCTGCAGTAGCACAGTTAAAAACCTTTGACACTATCAGAGCATTACAGTGTATTTGTACAGGCAAGGAGTGCTCAAATGTTTTAATAAGGTGCTGTGCAGTAATAACTTCAGTGTGTTCCCAAATCACAGAATTAATTTACAGTCCTTTTACAAAACTAAATGGATTTAATGTAGTGATCATAAATTAACACTAGCAATGGATGTAAACAGCTATCTGAGAGAGATTTCCTTCGGTTCTGTACCTGTTTGTGGTGTGATAAACCAGGCTTGAAAGGTATTACAGGCAGAGAGGCAATCTGCTTAATATGGGAAACAGACTCGGAGGCAGGGAGGTGACCTGTTTGCAGAATTCTCCTAAATCCCAGGACAATTATTAGAGGAGCACTTCTATATAATCTTGACAAAGGCAGTGGAACGTGGCACTGTGGTGATGTGACTTCTTCAGAAATCTTTTAATTAAACAAATGCAAAGGGAAAGGTTAAATGAAAAATAAACAGCTCCTAAACAGGCATGATGAAAAGAGCTTAACCCACATCAAGGGGGCAGGTGATGGTTTCAGTATTAAATCAGACCTCGGGAGTTCAGCTGGCCAGGAGGAGCCTCAGAGTCTTTTCTAAAGTGCATATTTGTGTGACTCGGCTGTTCTTGTTCACAGCCAGGATACCGGAAACTCAATAAAATATGTATGCAAGTTTTCAACTCCACCTTAAACCACAGCAACTTGCTTTTCACTTCCTTCCTTTGGAAACATTTTTAAGAGAGCTCCAACACACCGCTTCAAGGTTCCAGACTGGAATCTTGCAGCTGGAAAAACAGAGAAAAAAAACCTGCAAGATGCCCAGACAAAACTCAGATTGGTTGGTTCTTTTTTGTGTGTGACTTCTCTGTACTCTTTGGAATAGCAATGAACCAAAAGCATCTGATCACCCTGCACAGACAGAACATAACTCTGGTTCTGAGGAGGAGCATTCCACCAGCTGCAAAAGAAGCTGGCATCCACACTTCCCAGGGGAAAGCTGCTGCTTCACTAAGGCCTTCGGAAAATTACTCAAAAGGTAGTAGGAGAGTCTATTCCTTCTACTGAGAGTCTATTCCATTTCTTCTTTCTCTATAAGAGAACACATAAAATGAAATCTAGTGAAGAACTATTGCAAAGACATTTTCTCAGGAAACTGACAGCCTCATGCTTTCATGAGTGTGGTGACAGCCCCGACAACCATGCACCTGCAGGCAGCATTTCCTGCTATTTCAACCAGTTCTAAGTGGTTAGTCTGTCATTTTGTATAATTCAGTGCCTCATCCTCCTCAGATCCATACCACCACTTCCTTAAATCCTACTGGGAACACGCTTTGCATTTCCAAATGTGAGAAACCTTAATTGGAAACACCAAATGCGCCTTCCTAAATCTCATCCCGGTAGACAAGAGACCGAGCAGATTCCAAGTTGGATGTGTGCACCAGAATTAAGATTTAAAGGGAATTTATGTGCTTTAATCTGGCAGAGCAACTCTGAAGATTCCCATCTAATCCCTTTAAGCAGGTACATTTTTACCAGTAATTTTTCAGGTGTTACCAACATGATTTTCTGGTGAGAACAGACCTAAGTTAGAGCAAGGGTGCCTTTGTTTGGCTTTTACCTCAGCAACATTTATCTACTACATTAACATTTGTCACTAAACTAGAGAAGGGGATTCTCTCTCCTCCTCACCCAGCAGATTTGCCTCATATTCTCCAGCTCCAAGCACAGGGCACCCAAAGCAGTTTACATCCTGCTGTGGAGCTCATCTCCTGCTCCCTCTTTTATCCAATAAAACTCGTTTTCCTGCTCCACTTCTCTCCTGGCCACAATTTCCATGTGGTTGGGTTGCAGCTTGGCCGATTCCTTGCTGAGGGAACTCGGTATATTAACCCAGAACGATGATTTTTCTGGAGGAGGAGATGGGGACTGGGGCTGTTTTTCCTGGGGCTGACTCAGCTCAATGAGTGGTCAGCAAAGCACCAGGCTCCAGATGGACACAAGTGACCATGCAACTGTGAAAGTGATAAACAGACACCTCTGGCTTTACCTGAAGAGGAATATTTAGATATTTCTGTTGATATCTAATGGGTAACAGTACGTTCTTCTCATTCTTTAAGGTTTTTATATCAGCTTTCCAGGTTTCTTCATTATCTGAACACCTTTAGTGTCTAGTTCCAAACCCAATGATGAATTATGAGTAATGCTGACTACATTTATAATATATCCAAAATCAGATATAAGATGTAAAAAGAAACAATAATTAGTTTTATCACCTGTTTTTTGCTGTACGAAAAGCATTTATCAAGCTAGGATCAAAAAAAATCCTCTTAAAAAATAAATTAAATATTGTTCTTTAAAAAGATACCGATTTGGCAAATCTTCAAACAGTATAAACCAGGAAATAATATTGCTGATGAAAACATCCAAACAGCCTAAGGTACTTGACCTTTCCCAAAGCTCACTATAAATAGCTTCCAATAATGTGACTTGCACTCTGCAACTGCAGCAGATTGATAAGGAACAACAGCAATGCAGAGGGAGGAAAACAGATTATGAAACACTGTGCCCTGTTTCAGACAGCACAACATAAACCACTCCTGTGAATGCACTGAGAATGCCAAGGTTATGTGGCTGAATTCAGTCAGGTGATGAACTGCAAAGGGTATCAGAAATGTGCCGAGGTAAACAAAGGGCAGACACCACTCTTGTTTCTGCAAGAGCAAGTTGCATTTGTTTGGAAATAGCCTGTTTCTTTTAATAATTCCCTAAATAGCCCGGGAGCCTGTGTTAAGGGACTTTAGGCAGCACCTTCAGTAACACAAAGCTCAGCCCAAGCAGAAACAAGGCCATTTGGCAAGGAGAGATACGATAAAAAAATTTAAAAAAAGAAAAAAATGTAGGGTAGAACGACGTTTTTGGAGTTGCACTCTCTCCAAACACACTGTTCCACATTGCTATGAAGCAATCTTTTCCTTAGTAAACTCAACTTCAGAATGAAGATATTTCCTCTGATTGGAAAAAAAATCACATGATTCATAATTCCACATCAAGACAAATATAGAAAGTGGTTTTATTTCTTAAAGGTAATTATTTTCTCTCTTTTAGTTTTAAAATAAAGCAAAAAGCATGGTATAAACAGAGGTAAACCTTACTCTAACCTAGGTAAAACCCTTCCTACAGCATTTAGTATTCCTAATATTGCCCCAATTAATACCTCAGAGTTAAACAAGCTGGGCCTTTTTAAATATTGACTTAGTCACCAATGTTTTCCTTTTTCAGAACTCATTAGACACTGACACGACTCATTTAGAAACCAAAACACCTGATTCAGTATCCCATGAACATTCCCTGCCAGCCTGGGGGTGCACATTTTTTAGCTCCATAATTCCATTACAAAATGTTTCCAGTGTGGTTGTGATGTCTTTGCATGTGAAGATCAGCATCTTACACAGATAATAGAATCTGAATGCTAATTTCTCCTGAAAACAACCACTAGTACAAGAATCATCAGGCCCTGCTGAAGTATTAACTGTGTTAAAACCAGCATTATTCCTTCACATATTTTTAAATGCCAATAAACTACCTTGGTCCCCACAGGTCTGTCATAATTCATGCACGAGATTATCTCATTTTACTACTCTGGAATATGTTCTGAACACAATCCTTGTTTCATTTCTTCTGGGAAAAGGGAGAGGTTACTACTTCAAACTGCTTCATCTGAAAAATTTCATAATTAACTCAATGTTAATTCTGTGCTACAACACAAACATAATCACGTAATTAAATTAATATTTAATTATAAAATAATCACTGTGCAATATAAAGGGTAAAAACAAATTACAGAATGATGACGGGGTAATGAAATATTTATCATTGAAACATCTGAGTGACAATTTGTGACCACAAAGTGGTGAGAATTTTGTCCATAGCAAACTGCTGTGAACCACAGTCAGTCTCTTTCCTTATCTTTTACACTCAGATTAATAAGCCAGGCTTTATCACATTTGTGTGAGAGTAACCACGGGTTTTTACTCAGCTATATTAGCCTCAGTCAGTAAACGTACAATTATTAATACAAAATTGTGTTGTTCACTCAAAAGGAGTCACTGAGCTACTTTTTATAACTGTTCATTAAGAATATTATGGAGTAAATGTTTTCTTTTCCTTATGTTAGTGTGTAAAAAGACAGGAAAACAAAAGACCTGCAAACTTCTGAGGTTTATTCAAGGGAACAAGACAAGAACTCCTCCATGGCCAGGTACTACTACACCTAAAACCCCTTTTTTAGCCTCACCCACTTCTGATATTGTAAATTGCAGTGACAAGCAGCTGCACAGGCACACTCCCAGCTGCCCTGAGAGAGTCAGCCTCCTTCGCTGAGCCACAGACACCGAGCCCAGGCACAACCTCTGCCACGCACAGAGCACTTCCCTCCGCCTGGAGCCCTGGGCTGAGACCAGCAGCGCTGGAATTCTCTGCACCTCCCCATGGAAATGAACATTAAAGCGTTCCCTGGGAAGTTTCCTCCCAGAAGCTGCTTCTCGTAGAGCCAGAGACAAAAGCAAGCATGGGAAGAAAGCGAGAGTGTTACTTGACGGCTTAAAACACCTTCCCTTGCAATTTCACTGAGTGATGATCTAAAAGAAAGCCATGATCCTTAGCGTTGGGATCTGAAGGTTAACCCTGAGCAGTAGCTGCACTCTCTCTATGGAAGGAAAATAAAAATGCTCCAGAAAAAAAGTTGTTAAATTTACTATAGGTCTAATACATGATCCTAAGAATAAAGTTAAAAGCATTTCTTCCACTGCCATACTATGCACAGCTCATTCTGTGTCTGAAAATTATCTTTTTTTTCTTTTCTGCAAGCACTGGTGGTGCCACAGAGGAAATGTCACTAATCTGCTTTGTTCTCCAAATCCAGTGACAAAGGTAAATATTCCCAGAAGACTTCTGCTATGAGGCTCTCCAGAAGGCCCATGCAAACCTTTACTTTGCCTATTCTCCCTTTCCTTTCTTTAGCCCCAAATCTAATTTACTTGGGAAATTGTGGAAAATTATCAAAACGGTTCTGATTTCACCCCTACTAAATAGCAAAAAGCCAATTCTTTTACAGCATTTACATTTCCAAATTGAGAATCTTTGTATTCCTACAAGATATTTTACAGTGAGAGTATAAATGAACACAAGAAAGCCTAGAAAAAAAAAAAGAAGAATCACACTTGGGAAAGGTAAACTTCTTCAAAGAACTCTCCACAGCAGGTTATCAATGGAATCTAATGGAACTTCCTAGGAAGAGCAGTTGCTGAGTGAATTGCTGAAGGAACTAATTACTGAAGAGTAAAATTACAGCACACAGTGCTGGAGAGGTCTGAAGTTCCTGACACAGTTGGCCTGCTTGTTATTTAAATGAAAGAGCTGGATAGGAAACTTCAAGTCAGTAAGGAGGACAAAGAGGTGAAAAAGTATTTTCTTGAAATGAAACAGAAGGTATCAATGTAAATGAAGAAATTAAAAGGAAGTCTGGGTTAACTGCAAGTCAAAAATCAATTTGACTGGGCTAGAAGAATTCCTTCGAACATGGATATCAAAAAATTCCATGTGAATGAAATTCTGAGCTGAAATAATTGAACACCACAAAATTTTTCTGCAGCGATTATTAAAAAGAAAGAAAACATTCTTAGTTTAGCTAAGTGTAAATATTTCTAAACAGCAATAAGTTTAAGACAATTGATGCCTCTATTTATAAATTCATACTTTATCATTAATACCATTATTAAGACTGGCAAAGCAAAGAAATCAAGTAACAGGTTGAAAATATACGTTGGAAATAAATTCAATAGCACAAGTAATTTTCCTGGCAAAATCTCTGATTAGTCAACATAAAAATTAGTAGAGCTGAGGAAGGAATACCTGATGCACAGTAAGGAAACCTTAAAAAGTTTGCAATCTGAAAAATAGCGTGGATAAATTTAAAAGCCAGGTCTCCATGTGATAAGCTAAACATGTTTAGTATTTTATTAAAAATGTGTTTAGCAGTTTTTTGTTATGATGAGAGTGTTTAATTATGGAAAAGAAGAAGGATGGGCTTTTGCAGGATATGAGATTTCAGAAGATATTACATTGCCATTGACTGTTCACAGCCATGGCCTCGCTCTGCCCCCCTTCCAGACTGGTTTTGAAATCCTGGACTGACCATAAACTCACACCTTACCTGCTTGCCTCCACCAAGATTAGTCATTTATTCCGACACCTTTGCACCATTTGGGCATTAAACATCTTTTGCTTATGCCAGCACAAACCCACAGCAATCTTGCTTTACATCAGCATGAGACAGGAATGCAGAATTTAACACCAATTACAAACTGGCTCTTCCTTTAGCTATTGCCAAATAGCAAGGAATTATTTGTTGCTTCCTAGGTATCTTGGTGATTAATGAAGTTTAAGAAGGGCACCTTCACTAATAATATGTGCCTCACATTGATCATGTTTCCAGCAATCATTAGTATTCATTAACAGCAGTCAACTTCTTAATTCCTTTTTGCTTAAGTCCAAATTATTGCAAGTTATTTACAACACCCTGTAGGAAAGAACAAAGCTCTCACAAAATCTTAATGGCTTATTCCCAGATCCTCATATACCAGCACTTCTGGGAAATACCTCCACGATGCAAAAATATCCTGGCTGATAGTCCAGAGCATTAACTGCACATAAAACTCTCTGTAAAGAGCAAACAGAAGATAAACTTGCATCAGGCACATGGCAGAAACACAAGATACAGGAAGGAAAAATAACTCACTTGTTCAGATCTGATTGTCTTCTATAAATCCAGCACTGGGGCCTGCTCCTTCTCCAGGTGGTCTGGTGCAGTGTCTTTGGATCAGTTACAGCATCAAACTGTCAAACAATTTGCCTACACAATCTCACCTGGAAGTTCCCAGGCCAGTTCCTTACCAGGAGCTCTCCCACTGTGCCTATCAATTTACTTTTTACTTCTTACAAACCAAGCCTACTTTAGAATCAGAGAATCACAGCAGATGCTGAGTTGGAAGGGAATCACCAGGATGATGGATCCAGTCCCTGTCCCTGCCCAGAGCCCCCAACAATCCCACCCTGGGCATCCCTGGCAGTGCTGTCCAAAGGCTCCTGGAGCTCTGGCAGCCTCGGGGCCGTGCCCATTCCCTGGGCAGCCTGGGCAGTGCCCGGCACCCTCTGGGGGAAGCTGAACCTTCCCCTGATCTCCAGGCTGACCCTGCCCTGGCCCAGCTCCAGCCCTTCCCTGGCTGCTGTCCCTGGTCACACAGAGCAGAGATCAGTGCCTGCCCCTCTGCTCCCCCTTTAAATTCCTTTAGTTGGGAATTAAAAATATTGTTTGCCCAATCTGAGTATCTCTTGCCTGTGATAGTAATTGGTGAAGATTTTCCCTCTCTTTATCTCACCCCAAAACTTTCTTATCCCAGTTTCTCCACCCTCACAGCAGAGGAGCAGGGGGTGAACAAGAATCTGGGTGGGTGTTTGGCTGGAATCGGTGCCTGCCCAAAGATTTCCAGCACTTCTTGTTCACAGTGGCACCCTTCTATTATTTCAAAACCTACTTTAGGATATTCCTTCGTCTCCCCAGCCAGGTTCTCCACTTTGCAATCTGTGTATAATTAGTATTCCAAATAATATCCATGCATCCTTCTTATCACTTTTCTCTTTTGATTCAAATATTCAAATATTACAATGCAAAGCATCAGAGCTCTAAGATTTATGAATATATCACCCATCTGGCAATGGTCTGAGGTTCCTAGCTGCAGTAGATGAGTAAATCTGAAATTATAATTCCTTCAAAGATGGTCAGGATGACATAAATTTGCTGAAATCTGTAACATTATGTGAAATGCTCTAGAAACATTGCATGCCTCAAGATGTAGTGTGTATATACTCAATAACAGGAGTTCAAATATAGGAAAACAAGTTAAATCTATGATAATTTTTGCGCTGAGGGACATAAGAAAAATATAATGCCATAAACACAGAGACTGCCTTTTGGAGAGTTAGTTTCTAATTCCTCTCTTGGATTGAAATAAAATGGAAATATTGTGGTTCACAACTGTAGAACACAAATGTACAAGAAAAACACAGACCTCAGGTCAGGAGAAATCTGTTGAAGAAGAAATAGTTGACTGCATTTGAAAATATCAGAGATTTCTGCTGCTGTGTCTTTCAGCAGAGATTGTTTCTCAGGTGAACTTGCTGTGCAACAGGAGAACTAAACAAAAGTACCGTCAGAGCTTTACAAACCCAGGGTGCCAACAGCCACATCCTCTTGCCATTTGTGTTCCTGCCTTTCCTGTGCCCAGTGGCGCATTCTGGAGGCACCTGATTTCTGTTCAGAGCTGCCCAGCCAGCCCAGGTCCTCCCACATCCCGGGGTCTGTGATGTGCTGCATCCTCCAGCCAAGGCACTGATTGTCTCTCCCACTCCAGGCTCTCTTCTCTCCTTTCACCTCAGTGCACAGGAACGGGGAGAGCAAGGGTTGGAAGCAGACTTTGGCAGGAAAGGCTGAAAAGCCTCCCACACTGTGGAGACCAGCCCTGCCAACACTGTCCTGAGGACTTTCTGCAGCAGCAAGGGGCAAGGAAGTCCAAAGCTGATTGCTCTCCAGGATCCAAGCAGTGTCCTGTGCTGGGGTACCATACCATTTCTGATGCAGAGATTTGATTGTGATGACCAGCTCTGTGGCATAGAAAGAAATAGCTGCCACTGTCCTCCTGAAGAGCTCATTTGTAAGCCTGGCAGCTGATAACAAACGCACCTCCAAGAAGCAGTTATTAATGAATGGCTTTTCCTCTCAGGTCTGAGAACAGAATAAGGAACTTCAACCTTGTCCCTGTGAATGATTATGGAGATATTTGTCATCCACAGGCCCAGTTTCAACCATGGCTTAAGCTATGGATTCACCTCTGTGGGTTGGCATGAGACATTGCAGTTGAAAACCAAAGCAGAACTTCAGCCCTCAATTCCACAAAAGACAAAAACCTGACCCAGCCCAATGGTTAAGCAGCTTAGAGATTCCTTTTTCACTGGATTTCTTTGTGGCAAAGAAACAGCTAAATAAATAATAAAGCAGATTTTAGAGAAAGGCTTGAAAAATTAATGGAAATCTGAGTGATCAAGCCTGGAAGAGACCGATGTGAAGCTGGCTGCATAGCTCTGATCAAATCAGAATAGTCAGGGAACTGTTTCACATCAATGCAGACATCTCTGGGAATACTTTTATAGTGACACCACTTCAGGACAGTTTATTAGACTTGTTAAGACACATTATAATAATATCTGACAAATAAGTAAGTTTGGATCTATTCCAAAATGTATCTACATTTCACTACAGCAGATTCTCATGTTGGTTTAAAAATATGAAATTATGCAATAGATATAATTACCTCCTGAAAGGTAAAGGAGCAAAATAAACCAAGCAGTAAAATAAATTTATTTTCAGGTGATATAGCTCTTACACCTCCTCTGAACCCTGGCAATACAAAACAACTCATGATGAAAGGAAAGAGATGAGAAATTCCACTTCACTTGTCCCATTGCTGGGTTCCAAAACCTGGAGCTAATTAAGGGATGTGAATTTACAGCTGAGAGCTTTATTCTCACTACTACTTGAACATACAAAATGAAAACAAGGATTATTTAGCGTTGACATTGGGGAACTCGAGGCAGCACTGAACACTAAGAGCAGCAATTGAGCTATTCTCCAACATTCTGCTTTTCTCCTGGCTGAAACTTTAGCCAGCTCTGCTGGCATTTCCTACACTGGGTCTCTCTCTCTCTCTGGTTGAGTTTTCTTTCTCATTTTTGATACTTTCCTCCTGCTCAGCCATTTCAGAGACTGGCAGTGGGAGAGAAGAATTTTGCACATGTAAAATAGTTCCCAGACTTTTTTGTTTTGAAGCCTGCTAGCATTTCCACACTTCCCACACATGTAAGCAGGCACTCAAAGAATAACAAGCAAAAGAATCTGTTTCCAGTGACTGCACTGAAGCCTCTCACAGCTCAAACTGTTGGATTTTGCTGACCAAACTTTACAAGCATTGTGTCTCTGGAGGAAAGTGGATATTAAATTCATGTTCCAATGCCCATGGCTCACTAAGCACGTCCTTCTCCTTGGTAGTGGACAAGAGTTTAATGATAATTGCTGTTACAAGATGCAACCAGGTATTGGCATAAAAAGCTGAGATCTTTCGTCTCCTTGCACTCTGCTGGCATTCTGACACCACTGAATCATAAGCTGAAGAAAGAAAGAAAAGGAGCAGTCTGAAGGTGCAAAGCAAGTGCCAAAAAACTGACTTGTTAAAGAAGAGGAGGTTGATGATAAGCAAACAAAAAAATCCCCAATAAACCAGGGTTAGTTAGTGTTTCTGAAGGATGAAGAGCTGGGAGGCAGAAACAACAAGGAGCTCAGGTTTTGTAGTCAGTCCATTCTTAGCAGTGAACAAGAGGTAATCATAATGTACCTGCAAGAAGAGGCCAAATGCCAAGTATTTCTCAGCTTTTAGAGCTATGTATAGTTTAGAGTCACCTTTCATTTTGCATGTGTTTGGTGAAACATATACGTGTTGAAAACAAGTTCAGAAATGAAATTTCCATTTCTCAGAAATTTTATTTTCAAGAAAAATAACCCTGAATCAGGACAATGATCCAAAACTTGGGAGTATGTAGTTATTGCCAAATATGATATTTCTAGAAGGAAATATCCACTTCAAGGTACCAAAGTACTTGCTAAAAAATTAGAGCAGGACATCCAAGCAACTTTGGCAGTTTTAAATGGATATGGACAAAATATCTATTATTTCCATGGTTATTCACCATTGATTAACACAGGAGATTTTTATTCTGACTGTGGAACTTAATTTCAGTCTGCACCTGCCACAACTCCTATCACAGCTCATTAGGGATCCCCCACAGTCAGGAAATCTGGAGAGCAGATGCCAAGCAAGTTGGCCTGCCTAGGGATCTAGTCTAGAAGCCATGGATTATGAAATCACATGGCAAGTGGTTCCAAATACATGACCTCAAGAAGTATTGGGTGCTTGGCAACCCATCTGTATTCATCTAGAGCCAGATGAACAATTTAAGAGAAAATGAAGTTTCATTATGAGCTCATAAAAATGGAAACCCTTTATGTGAAATGCTTCCAATCAGATATTATGAAAAACTGAAGAAGTGAAAAAGTCACAAAATACAAGACCTATTGCTAGTACAACAATCTGATAAATAAATTCCAAAAAAAAATTCTCATTTTCATGTTTCCTTCTGTTGCTAGGCCATATCCTTATAAATTCCTGAAAACTCTTACCAAAGGGATACAAAGAGCAGTTTCCTCCTATGGGAAAACACTTAATATTGTAATGGCAGCATTTACTACAATTTATAGTTTGCTGCCAAACTACATACTGCACACAGAGCACACTGCTGCAATGCATATAACATCAGTGCTACCGTTTCTAAAATCATACAAAAAGGGGATATTTATTGAGAAGGAAACCTGACCCTCAACAATTCACAGCTGTTGGAGATGATAGAGAAAATCACTCCATATATTTCACACTAGGACTTGGGAGAAAATACTTCAAATCAAATGTACTTTCTGGATGAAGGAGAATACGCAGAGCAAAGCCACACAGAGAACCTGTGACAACAGGGTACAATTACAGTTACAACTGGTCCAAACACTGCTCTCCAAAAGCAAACGTTCTTTAGAACTTCCTTGGGATCTCTGTGGCAATTTAAGGTAGTTTCTTTAATGATGGAACTCTTACAACAATGGGAAAAACTCTGTGCCATAAAATTGAAAAACGCTCACATCTCCTGTCCCGTATAACACACAAGCATTTTGATTACCACTCCACACTAAAAGGATGTTTCAATTTAAAGCTCTTCAAGGGGCTGCCAGCAATGCTCTTCTCAATGATAAGTCCATTGTACAAGACAAGTGGGGAGAGCATTGCCTTCCCAAGGGCCAGGAAAATGTGTTATAGTGTTATTTACAGCCAAGTGACAAAATAAAGAAATGTGGAAGATGTCAAAGAGACACCAAGACCAGAAACATTAACAAATAGTCTGAAAAAACACAGTGTTTTGGGATTTTCTTTCCCCCACTCCATTGGTCTTCATAAACTCTGAAGTTTAAAAGTGGTGGAAAACCTCCTGATGGAAGACTCAAAGCTGTGATCAGCAGGTTAACCAGGGGGTAACTTTGTTCTCCAGGCTGAACAATCATTGTTGGACCTCCTAGGTCATAAACAGGAAAAACTGTTTGAGGATGGGGAGGTCGGGGACAGCCTTGGCTGCAAAGACCACGCAAAGATCCTGAGAGAAGTGAGCAGAAAAAACCCAGCTGAATTAGAGCTCTGAACTTCAGGAAAGCAGATTTCAGCCTGTTCAGGGATCTTCTTGGACCATCACAATATGAGAGTGCCCTAAAGAGCAAAGGGGCGCAGGAAAGCAGCAGGGCCTGGCAGGGGAAGGACTGCCATCGAGGAGGGTTAGACCACAAAATGCTTCAGCAAATATCATGGGCATTCCAGAGCCCCTGTGACCTAAGGGTACCAGAGGGGTTGCCAGTGGCTTTGGGAGACCATTCCCAACCCCTCTGAAACCTTCCAGGAGCCACTCGAGCTGCCCAATGCACAGACCCCGAGCAAGCTGCTTGGAAAGGCCACCACTGCTCAGGGGGACAAGAGCAGGGGATCCAGAGAGGCCTTCTGAAATAAATCATTCTAATCAAACACAAGATATTTTGTAAAACAAACAAACAAAAAAAACAACTCAGGATTATTTCCATTCTCTCTAATAAAATCACTTTTGTATGAATATTTCTCTAATCTTTCTTATGCTGCGCATATACCATGATAAACACAAAATACAGATGTACTGTATTTGAGAGAGGATATCAACAAACATTAGTCTGTTAATAAAAACACACTTCTTGGTACAAAAATTTAAATAAGAATGCACTTTATTAAAGGAATATTTTCTTTCCTTTGTCAAATATCCTGTGCAATGATTACTATTGCATTTACAACAGTCTGCCACTGGCAGATTACAAACCTAATACTGTGTAGAAAAAAGCCTATTTCAGTAATATTTTTTAAAAGACTACTTTCCTATTCCTGGAGTTATTTAAAAGCCATGTAGATGTGGCACTTAGGGACATGGTTTGGTGGTGGGTCAGGCAGTGCTGGCTTAATGGTTGGACTAGATCTTAAAGGTCTTTTCCTACCTGAAAGATTCTATAATGTGGTAATTCTATGACTATGGCTCTCTCATTCAAAAATGCCCCTAGATTATTCCAAATTCTTCACTGCAAATTGGATCAGACTCAAAGGTCAGGAGTGGTACCAGAAGACTGACTAATCCCCCAGCACAAGTAATAAAAACCTTTATAAATTAGTCACTGCAAGAGTGCATTCACCTCCCTTTCTCCAGGCCCTGTAGTGGTTAAACTCTTTCAAAGGCTGAGGAGAGGCAGAACTTTACCTGAAAACTGAACTAAAAATTGCTGAAGTTGCTTGGTGAGTATTCACAGGAAATCCGTGCCAGTCTATCAGGAACCGGTTGAAGTTTGTTAGAGTTTGTTTTTCCCCTGTTTTGCTGACACCTGAGTGTCGAGGGGAGGCACCTGCCCCTGTCACTGTCACCAGGTGCCATCGACCCTCACAAGGAGCACAGCGAATCACAAACACTCCTCCTCAGGTGGCCTTGACTGTGGAACAGAGACACACAGCTGACAACTGCCAATTATTTCATCTTTTGTGCCCATTTCCCTCTGGGACACACACAGTGTCCACTGCTGAAGGTGAGTAAGCTGCAAATGTCTTCATCCTTTTGATGGATTTGCTGACCAAGGAATTTAATTACAGGGAGGAGTCTTTTGAATGGGTTAGCCTTGCAAGCAGCAGTAGACAAGAGAGATGAGAAAGAAAAGAAAAATGTTGGTGACAAGAAGACAGACGTGATGCATAATTTTATAATAACAAATAAATATCACCCATTTTGTTTGAAAATTGCAAAGCTGTATCATGGCAAATAACCATCTGTCTTTGTAAAGGAACCAGGAGTGTTCTGGAAGTTCACTGTGGTCTCAGTCAAACATGGCATGTAAGCAGCAGTTCAATTTTAAGAACCTGTACAACCCTAGAGATGTAAAAGTATATTAAAATGGACAAAGGGCATGTTTTGGCTGACCAAAGCAACATTATTCACTTCTTTAGAAACTCTTTGTACAGAGATATGTGCAAGCAAGGCACAGCTTTCAGACTATATGGAATTTTTTTTTTAAGCATTAATTTATGTTTTAGAAACCTTGGCAATTACAACACTGTTATTCAAGATCTGTTTATTTTATCATGGTAGCTTGTAACAGGAGTATCAATACAGAAAAAAAAAAAAAAAAGGAGTTCAAAATGATCACAAACTCTATGTTAAACCTTAGCACACCTGTTTTCCAAGCTGTTGACAAAGTCCACAAGAAGAGTTTGGGCAGCACAGAGTGCAGATTTCTGTTGAAAACAAACATCTTCACCATCAGGGAAAAAAAAAAAAACCCAAAAAAGTAGTACCTAAGAAATAAAGGTAGAACTGGATTATAAAGTAATAGCCCTTCAGCCCAAGATAGTATTGCCTAGGACACTTCTGCATCCAGCTACAAGTACCAACATTGTTGGTTGGTTAGAAAACTACAGCTTCTCTCCAGGAAAAAGCATATGTTAAATAAAAGGACTCCAGATATTTTATGCTTCTTCATAGGACTTATCTTTTGAAGTAAAAAGTTCCAAAAATGTTGAGAAAAGTTCAAAAGAAACAAGCAGGACAAAATGAAACTCTGTTAGATCACCCAGTAACAAAATATATAGATTTTGGTCATCTCACAACTCAAGGAGAGTTTCAGGCACTTGGTCAGACTAAGTGTACACTTAGGCACTCTTCAGAACAAGGACCTATAGTGGTTTTGTTCTGAGAATCATGGAATGGTTTGGGTTGGAAGATCATCTTGTTCACCCCCTGCCATGGGCAGGGACACCTCCCACTGTCCCAGGCTGCTCCAGCCCCAGTGTCCAAGCTGCCCTTGGGCACTGCCAGGGATCCAGGGGCAGCCACAGCTTCTCTGGGCACCCTGTGCCAGGGCCTGCCCACCCTCCCAGGGAACAATTCCTGCCCAAGATCCCATCCATCCCTGCCCTCTGGCACTGGGAAGCCATTCCCTGGGTGCTGGCCCTGCAGCCCTTGGCAATTGTCTCTCTCCATCTTTGCTGCAGCTCCTTCAGGCCCTGCAAGGCCCCCCTGAGCTCAGCCCAAAGCTTCTCCTCTGCAGGCTGAGCAATGGCAGCTGTGCCAGCCTTTCCTGCCAGCAGAGCTGCTCCATCCCTCTGCTCATGCTGGAGCCTCCTCTGGCCTCTCTGCAGCAGCTCCAGCTCCTTGCTGGGCTGGGCCCCAGGGCTGGGCCAGCTCTGCACTGGGCTCTCACCTGAGGGGGCACAGGGGCACCATCCCCCCTCCCCTGCTGCCCCGGCCGCGGCCCAGCCCAGCCCAGGGGGGTTTGGGCTCCCAGCTCTGCCCAGGGCTCCCCCAGGATGCTGCAGTGAACGGTGCTGTCTGAGCTCAGTCCTGGAGCCTCCTCTGCACTCATTCAGCGCTTACCCACTTTAAAAAAGCACAACAACAAAAGCATCTCCCCCTGAATCCATCCAACAGCTCCTCTTGCACAGGTTCTTGCACTGGTTGTGCATATGAAGTGCAGCACGTACAGTACTGCTGATAAGGGCTGGCACAGCAGGCACTCCATAATAAGCCACAGAGACAGTAAAGTATTGCAGCAATTCAGCACAGAGACAACGAATTCCAGCCATGGAATCATCTGTCTACACAAATCTAGGAAAAGCAGGAAAAATGACATCTTCACTGAGGCAAATAATGTTCCAAACATACAAAGCCATGTAAATCATTGCAGGAGAGCACATGTTCATCTTCATGAGCAGACTAAGTGCTGACAGGTAGATCATTCACAGCACTGGCAGGCATGTTAGAACTTCTATTTTCTCTTACTTGACTTTCCAGCACTCTGCTTACTTCATACATTTCAGCTGGGCAGGATAAAATAATCCAGCACCAATAACTCTTGCCACAGAGATTATTCTGGAATTACATACTCAACACACTTTTTTTCACTTAACTAGACTAAGAGTCACAGGAAGAACTTTTCATATCCTGACCAACTGGGGGATAAATGTCAGTTAAGTCCAAAGCAGTTCACACTAAACAAAAAGAATCTGTCAGAGATGGGTACCGAACCAAACCAACCGAGTTCAGAAAAGAGATCTTTATTACACCGTGGCCAGCTCTCTGAAAAATAAAAGCAAAATATAACCCATATAATTATTACATTATATTCAGGAATTCTCCTTGATTTAAACTCATGGAAAAATGGCATCTCATTCTGCAGCCATTCTGGCCACGGAGCACTGGGAAGGGGAATAAGATTAAGGAAGACAACACCATAGAAGGACTGGCTAGAACAGTGTGAGAAAGAGGCATTAGAATACTACAAAGACTTATAAAATCCTGAGAAATAGTGAGGAAAATAAATGTGGAGTCATACAATTTCTCACAGTACAAGAACTGAGAAACCATCAATGAAATTATTAGGTGGCATTTTAAAAGTCCAAAAAGGAAAGTAACACCTAAAGCAATTTTTAACACAATACATAGTTACATTGTGAAATTCATTGCCACAAGATGTGGTGGAACACAAGAATAATTTTTAAAAGTCTGAGCTATAATTCCTGGAAGATTCTTCACAAGTCACAATCGAATGCAATGAATGTTTTTCAAGGCATTTCCAACTCAATAAATCTGTGCCATTGTCTGCCAGAAGCTCAAAGAATAAGGAGGAGAAGGATCACTCTGCAGCTCCAACATTTCTAATCTTTTTTTTCTGGAAACACTTTGTGAAAATTCTGCAGCTTCAGGTGTTAGGAGCAAGATACACTGTATGACAACTCTCTAATTCCTACTGTCTCCTTAGGAATCCTGAAGGAAATCACAATCAGAGTGCACTATGTTAAAGGGGTCTTTCTTACATAGGTGATTTTAGGCTGCATCATGAACAACATTAGTTTCTAACAAGGGCAGAGAAACGTGACTAATTGATAAGATGAAATACTGATAAAATGCAGACATTGTTACCAAATAATTTCTCAAACCAGCACTGAAGTTTCAAACTCATGGAAAACTAAAGTTCTCAAAATCCTGCTTAAACCATGAGCTACATATTTTGTATCCTGGACAATATGATTTCATGCCATACATTTCTAACCTTCTAATAGTGCAATAAATGACAGCCAAGACACGTGAAACCATAAAAACCAAACACCCAAAAGTACAAAATTAGTGCATGCACGGATATTTTTTTCTCTTCACTGTCCCATTGGTGAGTTTGGTGAGTATTCCCCTAATTACAGTTACCAGAACTTTGTTAATTAGGCTTTCGCTATTTTTTTCTGAGGAATTGGAATAAGATGACAGAGCTTCAATTCCATTTAACATCACACTACAGCTATTGGAAAGAAAGCCTGAGCACTTATCAAAAATAAAGCAAAAATCCAAGTAGAAATTATTTGCATTCCACGTGCTATGTTCAAGCCAAAAGGAGATGGAGCAGAACTATCTAGAAACACAATGGGTTTACACAGCATTCTCCAACCACAGAAAATCCTGTGCTACCATGCTCAGCCCAGGAGCAACGACCACACTGGAAAACCCATAGGAGAACCCTCTCCTAGAACATTATTGCCCTTGAGAGCGAATGAATCCACAGCTCCTGGTGCTACAACCCCATCATTCACACTCCTATGGACACTCAGAGATTGGCAGCAGCTAAAATTCTGGGAATAGTTCAGTGTTCCAAGGGCATTTGGCCATGGAAATCCAAACATAGATCTCTGCCATGAATTATAACTCCCTTACAACGTTTGAAATAAAATACCATCTTTTGAGCAGTATTTAAATTATAAGAGTGCCCAAAAAAAGGAGTCCCGAATACCTAAAGAATTGAAGCACTGATGTAAGTCCTTTTGATCTGAGGATCACAAGCTGCCTGGAAACACTTTCACAGACTTTTATAAGTTGCAAATGCCTCTGTGACTGAAACGTAGCTTTAAAGGAAACGGCCCCAAACCAATTCAGTCTGTGACAACAGCAGCTTGTAGCTGACATGGCCTTGTCATTTCCACACCAAGCTCTGGTCTGTAGGGTCTAACGCTGCTCCAGGAGCGCCACCTCATAACAGAATCCAAGTTTCTTGGTTTGATATCCTCCTCTGTTCAGAGAAGGGCCAGAGCTCTCCCCACCCACCCTGACCATGCGAAATGCACTGGAGTTAGTACATGTCAAAAGTTCACCTACTGAATTAAAAGCACAGAAGCAACAGCAGAAGCCAGCAGTAAATGCAGCAGCCTAAAGATCTCAGTGTGGTCTTCAACCCATAGATTATTGTTTTATTAAAAGCCTTACTGAGATCTCAGTTTAGGGTTGGACACAACTGAAAAAAAATATTATCTTGGAAGTTAGTTTGTTTTCTCTCCATTCGCATTCTACACTACTTTTCTCTATCTAGGATGCACCATTGGCAGGGAAACACTTCCTGTTAAAAATGCTTTGGAAAATTGTTTGTATTCATTCTTCATTCAATTTCTAATTAATGTCACTATTATTCCATATTTTGTACCTGTTCTTACATTTTATGCAACCTATTTTAACTATTAATTTGAAACCAGAAATGTCTTCCTCAGGAGACTGATGCCATTTTTTTTCCTCCTGGCCATGCTAATGTCCACAAAGGCTTGACCAAAAATCATAAATGGATAGTTTGAATTAAAATTTTATTAATTACTACTAATGCCACGTCCTGAGTATTTTTTAAGTATGTATAAAACTGATCCTTTAGAGATTAGAACTGTATTTTTCATAAATTTCTATCAAGTCTTTTAACAGAGCTCTGCACTGGTATTTTAACGTACATTTACTTTAAAAACAAAGTGTTTTCATCCTGCAAATATCTCATTATTTGTCAATCTTGACAATTTCTTTGCTCTGCTCTCTCACAAACCACTTTCATTGGGAATCCCTAAGGAACACCTGTTTATCCTAGGGAATACCTCCTTCCTAGCAGTAGATGTAATTGAGGACTCTTCACCTAAAAAGCACCCATCAAACCCCCAAACAACAAACAAAATCCAGAAAAACAAACAAATCCACCACAGCCCCCCCATCATTCCGATAATTGTGCTGTTCAAAGGAAGCACCTTTAAATTTTTTAGGAATGTGGCAAGAAACACAGTGAAGAACATGCAGCTCATGTAAACACCTAGGAGATTAAAATGTGCTGACAAAAACCAAAAAATGTGGTGTACTTCAGTCACCACAAAAATTATGAATGAACTTTTCTACTGGTTGACAACAAAAATCCACAGTCCTCTAAAAGAGGTCCACTTTACAAGGAAATGTGATAACACCCCGGGAACAGCAGAAAAATTTAAATTCAAAATTATGTACAGCATTTTGCTTTCTAATCAAATGCTTGCTAGATTATGGACTTGCTAAAGTGCACACAGCCACAAATGGCACTTGTAATGAATGTTACTTGTCTATAGCTGGTCATTTATTTCTCCAAAATCAAGTGTTCAAGTGGTTGAAAAGGTTGTGAAGGCAAAAATAAAAATAGCAGGAACAACAACAGGGAACAATCTTCAAGAATCTCCTTAATTCTCTTTTCAGTAACATTTGGAGTGTGGAAGTGAGGAATTGTTAAATACATTCCATGCTTGGCTGGTATGAAAAACTTCCCGTCAATGAATGTAAACTCCCAGAAAGATCTGCAGTTTAGATAAGAGAGCTGCAGTGGGGACCAGAGAAAAGAATTTTGCCGCAAGGATAGCATAGAAAAGAAAATAAATGTCAGGTTCAGAACAGATGTTAGAAAGCTTATCAGGAGATTAGGCTGGAGAAATGGCCCGAAACACAAAACATCCCTACACCTTGTCAGACGCTTAGCAAGGTGCTTCAGCACCACCCAAGCACTGCAACGGAGAAAGGGGCAATCTGCTTCTGTTTCCTTCGTTCCTGATACACTCTTTAACCAATCCCGAATCTGTGCTGCTTCTGCTGCTCCCCAAAGCAGCTGCCTCTCCAAGGCTATCAGCCAGCTCCCTATCTCCTTCCCCCGTGGAATTCTGTCATTAGCCCCACATCTTCCTTCTGTTTTCTTCACACCCCTTGGTCTTCAGTTTACTCTTCCTCTCGTCCCCACTCATCCACTACACTCTACTCCTATTTCTCCCTAATTACCCTTCACACAGCAAGTTTTACTTCTCATCCCTGACAAAAAGTAATTCTAGGAAAAAAAAAAAAAACAAACCACAGCATCTCACCACCATACTACTCAGTCCTTGACACATTATTTCTTTTGCTGTGTTATCGGTTTTCATTACAAATTCTTTGTTGATCTTCTGCATTGGCTATGCACTAATAGCTGTTTCCTTGGCATTAATGTAACTTGTTACTTGCAGGCTACGAATTCCACGGGATTTCAGTCTGACTCACAACTCCAAAATTACAGCCTTACTTGTGATTCGCTCCACAAGATGGAATTGTTTTCCCCATCTACCACCAATGCAAAGTTTAGTTTTAAAAGCTTGTCAGTAACAAACAACTGTGCTGACTTCTCTACCTTATTTTAATGGACATTGTAAGAACACATTGCACTCATGCACCTGACAAAAAGCAAAATTTATACTTCACTCACTTGTGTAAAGGAGAAAATTTATCTTAAAACGTTTAAATGTCTTTAGGGAACCTTGCAGCATTTTTATCCTGAAATGAAACAGTTCCTACATAAGCCAGAAGGGCACTCCACATTCTAAGATTTGAGTTCTGCTTAATAATTGACGTTTTTTATTCAATTGTGCATTGAAAATTCAAGTTTTTGATACTAAAGAATGCAGTTTAAATGAAAACAGGATCCCCGGAGAATTTAATAGCATACTTCCCATAGTTTAGATTTTCTGAACAAGTCAGCTTTTATCAGCAATAATTGAAGTTGCCAAATTCAAGAACAGAACTGATGTGGCTACACACTGTGAAACCATTTAGTGACAGCACAAATACAGAACACTCTAATTAGTTACCTAACCACTGGTACAAAAAAAA